>JBBGZY010000880.1:662500-952500 GCA_037952925.1 Lithobates clamitans
ATGGAGGGGGGTCTGTACTAATGGAGGGTGGTTTGTCCTGGAGGTCTGTACTAATGGAGGGGGGTCTGTCCTAGGGGTCTGTACTAATGGAGGGGGGTCTGTCCTGGGGGGGTCTGTACTAATGGAGGGGGGTCTGTCCTGGGGGGGTCTGTACTAATGGAGGGGGGTCTGTACTAATGGAGGGGGGTCTGTCCTGGGGGGTCTGTACTAATAGGGAGGTCTGTCCTGGGGGCTCTGTACTAATGGAGGGGGGTCTGTCCTGGGGGGTCTATACTAATGTAGGGGGGTCTATACTAATAAAGGGGGTCTGTACTAATGGAGGGGGGGTCTGTACTAATGGAGGGGGGTCTGTCCTGGGGTGTCTGTACTAATGTACTAATGGAGGGGGGTCTGTACTAATGGAGGGGGGGTCTGTGCTAATATACTAATGGAGGGGGGTCTGTACTAATGGAGAGGGGTCTGTACTAATGAGGGGGTCTGTACTAATGGGGAGGTCTGCATTAATGGAGGGGGGTCTGTACTAATGGGGGGGGTTGTTCTGGGGGGTCTGTACTAATGGAGGGGGGTTTGTCCTGGGGGGTCTGTACTAATGTGGGGGTCTGTACTAATAGAGAGGGGGTCTGTCCTGGGGGGGTCTGCACTAATGGAGGGGGGTCTGTAATAACTATGTCTGCAGTCTCTGACCATCTCCTGTATTATGTCTGCAGTCTCTGACCATCTCCTGTGCTATGCCTGCAGTCTCTGACCATCTCCTGTATTATGTCTGCTGTCTCTGACCATCTCCTGTACTAAGTCTGCTGTATCTGACCATCTCCTGTATTATATCTGCAGTCTCTAACCATCTCCTGTACCATGATTGCAGTCTCTGACTGTCTCTTGTATCATAACTACAGTCTCTGACCATCTCCTGTACTATGCCTGCTGTCTCTGACCATCTCCTGTACTATGTCTACAGTCTCTGAACATCTCCTGTACTGTCTGGGGACTCTCTAACAGAAGCCCTCTCTGTGTGCATCAGAGAGACTCCCCTCCAGGTCTCATTAATGTACGCTCTTCCTGTATTTTTTTTTATTGTTAAAAGATCATGGGAGGATCCTAGGGTAACAAAGACTTCTTAGGGGAGCATCTCTGTGTTTGAGTCGTTGCCACAGAAACATTTGTAAAGGGGAGGAGTTGGTAAGATGACCACGCCCGTGTAGGGGCGCCAGAAATATTTTTGCACCCAGGCGCCGCTGACCCTAGGATCGGCCCACTGAGACCGTCGGACGGTCGGTGCTGCTACTTACATATTTACATACTTACATAGTAGGCGAGGTTGAAAAAAACACCATCAAGTCCAATCTATGTGTGAGTGCCTCCTATTGATGGGCTGCCACTGAGCAATTTGTTCTGTGATCATCAACTAATTGTTTCTGTTTAAATATGGACTAGGGTTGCACCTATACCGGTATCAGTATCGGTGCCGATACAAATTTATTGCATGAGCATCTGTACTCGTGCAAATGCTCCGATATCTGAAACCAATACTTTCAGGCATGGCTCTTTCAGCTGTCAGCGGGATTACCCCACTGACAGCAGAAATGTAAACAACAAAAAATTGACTGCTGTCAATTACAGGTTATTAGGGAGGGTGGCAGTCGTGTCCTTAAAAACCAATGGCTCATTTAGCTGTCAGTGGGGTTCCTCTTTGAACAAAAAAAAGCATTGTTTCATTTTGTATCTGTTTTGTATCTTACTGTTTATTTTTCTACAGATCAAAGGGATTAGCTTTGATCTGCAGATGAAGTGAGTTTAAAGCAACCTTTCAAGTAAAAAAAAGTTTTTTTTTTGTTTTGTTTTTAAAGTTCCTTAAAGCGGGAGTCCGGCGACCAATCTTTTTTTTTTTGAGGTCATTGAGACACTTTGCTAACCCCAAAATAATACTCACAGTTTGGGTGTAATATTTCTGCCTCTGTCTGTTTTCGTACTGAAGAATAACTTAAAAAATGTGATGCTGGCTGTTTCCATCTTGCTTGTGGGCATGTGAAGCCCACAAGCATTGATTTCTTGGATGCGGTGAATGCTGTTCATTCACAGCTTCTTCACACGCATGATCATTGTTCCCGCACTGAATCTTGGGAAGCCTGACACTAAGCTCCCAGGAGACAGTGCGGCGCTGGGGAAAGGCAATAAACACACCTACTCCCATGGGAGGAGAGACAGGAAGTGCCACAAAAAAGTACAATATATAGGTAATTACAGCGATAAAAAAAAATGTTGTGCGGCATTTGAACATCTATGCAATTAACTGAAGGGGGTAAGATTAAGTTAAAAATTTGAGTGGAACCCCGCTTTATTGTAACCCCTTATTATTATTAATTTACTCTAATCAGCCATAATTAACCACTTATTCTCCTTCTCCATTTTATTATTGCTTTCCTGCTGATTTTGATTTTGTTCACTTCTATTTTATAAACGAAATTATTACTAATTAAAACGTTTATTTTGTTTTTATTTGCTAATATTTTTACACCTTTAATATATATTTACACGTTTCACATGAACAAATATGCAAAATTAAAAAATAATACATGTATTTTATTTGTAAATAACTTTTCAAAGCTTTCTACCATTGCTGATAGCTGAAATGTAAACAAAACAGTTGCTGCCAGGTATCGGTAATTGGTATCGGCTTGTACTAAAAAAGCATTTGTACTCGTACTCGCTGTGAAAAAATGGAATTGGTGCATTCCTACTAGATACGTGAGGCAAAAGTTAAGTGAGAGCACACATGAGGTCTGCGCTAAGTGCTCGGTGGGACCCCTTTCTGTTACTGGGAGTGAGGTAACAGAGTTACGCTGGCTGGTGGAGAGGGCATAGGTTCAACATAAAAAACCCATGGGTTAACTCTGCGCTAAAAAAGGATTTTAATGGATGATAAAATGTGAAAAAGCCGCCAGCACAAAAAAAGTCCAATACTAAACTCCAATATATCAGATAAAATAAAAGTGCAGCACTAAAACAATTATGTGAAAGAAAAATAATGATAAACAAAAATCTCAGAAAAAAATTATATATGTATGTGAAATAAGAGCCAGCATATCAAAAAGTGACTAAAGATGATAGCCCATCAAACATTAATACAATTAATAAAATATAAAAAATATGTGAAAAAAAAATATTGATAAAGTAATGGTGAAAAACAGTCTCACATAAAAGACTAAGGCAGATATCTCAAAAAATGTAAAATCATAAAAAACACACAAACAATGTTCAAATGAGAACATATAAAATAATGTGTAGAAATACAATAAAATATCAACCACAAAAGGGAAAATAGAATCTCAAAAAAATGTGCAAGTAAAGTCCCAGTGGCAAATAGTGCAAGGATTTACAAGCTGAACAATCCTTATACAATGTGAGTAAAATTCCAAAGGAAAAGTGGTGACAGGCAAGTTCAATTTCCATCCTTTAAAAGTGTAATCATATGTCAAGGTAAAGATTGCGGCGTCTCCACGAACTTCCTCCCTCTTACTGTGTGTGTCTCATCAGTCACCAAGAAAAAAACGTAATGACGTCAGCGTCACAGGCTCCACCCTACGCGTTTCGTCCCGATAGGACGTCGTCTGGAGTTTGCATGTTCTCTGTGTACCTGTTTTTTATGATTTTACATTTTTTGATCTATCTGCCTTAGTCTTTTATGTGAGACTGTTTTTCACCATTAGTTTATCAATATTTTTTTTCACATATTTTTTATATTTTATTCATTGTATCAATGTTTGATGGGCTATCATCTTTAGTCACTTTTTGATATGCTGGCTCTTATTTCACATACATATATAATTTTTTTCTGAGATTTTTGTTTATCATAGGCTCAACATGCCCATCCTAATGCAACACATACAGCTGTGCAATTTTGTAGTTCAAGGGATCGACATCTTCTGGAAGAACTCCACACACAACACTATGCACAAGTGGCTCACCTCTAAGTTGGGGGACTGCCTTAATGTTTAACTTTTCACATGACCATGGCCTGGTCATATAAAGTCCTGGGCATTGGTGAGAATGCCTTCAAGTGAGGTGTTACTCCTGTGCTAGCACGAGTGACCCCAGACACCACTTGGCGTAGCCTAAAGAACCCACCCCAAGGGTAGTCCTCTCATGCGACCCAGAACTTAGCATCTATGAAGTTAATGAGAAGCATGGAGGAAAGGTCCATCATCATCTGCCTACCTTACACCCCCCACCCCCACCCCCTGTTGCCCCATCCCTTACAAGTTTTGTTTATTAGGCTTTATGTATATTATGACATTTTTCAAAAGCTCTTTTGCAGATGTAGCAGTTGAAGGAATGAGGCAACCCATTTACCATTGACATAGGTGCTTACAATGATAACATTTTATTTATTTTCTAAAAACCCTTTACTTCCTCTGTTACATTTTCTCACTCTCCTTAATGTATTTTCTTCATCCAATCACCCTATCTCCCCCTGCCAAATCTCCACATAGTAACTAGTTCCTTTAAATCTTCCCATTTCCCCCAGATATTCAAAAGATTCTCTGAATGCTCTTCCTCTACATAAAAATTTCATCTTATAAATATATTTAACTCTATTACACCAATCCCTTATAGTGGGTCTTTTAGGGTCTCTCCATTTTTTTTTGTATTGCTCCCTTCGTGGCATTTATTAAATGTGGTAATAGTAAATCTTTATACTGTTTTTTTGGTCTTATCTGTACTATGAAATAGGCATGTCCAGGGGCATCAGCTATATCCATCTGTTATCGCCTTTATAATCCGTTGCACCTTTTGCCAATATTACTATTACAAAGGGGAAGTCTCTGTGTCAGGTCACCTTGAGGCTAGGTGACAGATGCGCTCTGTAGGAGTCAGAAGTGCACCGCTAGGTAGTGGACCCTAGGACTGACTGCTGTGGATAGACCCCTGGGAGGTTCAGGAAGCAGGTCTACTGGATCACTGACACAGATCCCACTGGGAGCTAGAGCATAGATTCCCCAGGGCGCGGAGTCTAAGAGCCAGCAGGTGTTCACCAGAGCCTTTAATGGTAAGGATGGACTGAGCTGCAGTCTGGCTCCAGGTCGCGGCCCCCAGGGTCTCACAGCTCATGTCACAATAGACTACAGGAGAAGAGGAAGGAGGCAGCAGGCTGGAACAACAAGGAAGTAAGGGACAAGCCAAGGTCGGGGCCACAAGCAGATAAGGACAACAGAGTACACGCCAAGGTTCAGGATCACAGGCAAACAGGGATGGTCGGGGACATGCCAAAGGTCAGGGTCATGAGCAGACAGGAATAGTTAAGAACAGGCCAAAGTCGGTAACAGGAATCAGACGTAGGAAACACAGCAAGTACACACGGAGGCTAACACACAATGGTTGATCAGCACTGCTGGCTTGCAGTGCACAGGTTAATATAGGATTCCCTGATAGGGCCTGGGGTGGGGCCATGCTTAGAGGAGAGGTTACAAAAGCAGTCAGGTGAGGGGCAGCTGGTCTCTAGAGATGAACACATGGAGACAGGTAGACTGATCGACAAACTCTATTGCATAACCATGACACTCTGGCTGATATTTTTTTACTCTTACAGGTGTCATGTACTATCTCGCTAAACATTTGTAAGTCATTTTGATTTTGTTTTTATCAGCAGCCGTACCATGCACAGCTCTCAAAATTCTGCTAACTTGTTCATTCACCCATGCTTCTATTTCCTTTTCCCAAATACCAATGAATGGAGGTATTTCAGTTTCCGCCATCTCTGTTAGTATCTTGTATATCTGAGCCACACCGTGCTTTACACTAGTTAATGGATTATAGAGTTTTTCCATTAAGTTTAACTCTTTCTCCAACTTAATAGGTTGCGTTAGTGTTTCTACTAAGCTTCATCTGCAAATACCTGCATTCATTCAGTACCATTACGTCCCTTTTGTAAATCAAATCTTGATGTGGACGTATCCATCCTCTTTCTATTTTACCTATTAACTGTGTATTTTTAATCCAATTACTATACTGTGTCTCATTCCCAGGTAAAAAATAATTTGTACCCTCCAGTGATAATAAAGGAGAATTACTGTAAATTCCCATTTTGCTTGTCTGTAAATCATATCCCAAATCTTAAAAACATTTCTCGTCAACTCATGTGTGTTCCCATCTAAATTTCTATGCCCTTGTGGTACCCATATCATCCTATATCATAACTCTACGTAATGTGTTTTCGATCCCTACCCATCTTTTTTCAGAATTCGTTTTAGTCCACTCTATCATTCGTGCTAATATAACTACGTGATAATATCTCTTTATGTCTGGTGCTGCCAATCCCCTGTGCTTTCCCTTTACTAAGTATTGAGAACTGTATTCTTGGCCTCTTATTCTGCCATATAAACTTTAAAAAGATTGTTTTCAATGTTTTAAAATACAACTGTGGCAATGATATTAGTATTATATCTTCGGTAGTATTACAATTTTTACCATATTTATTCTACCCATCCAAGAGTGTGCAATTTGAGATTTTTTTAAGTTCTAGATTTATCTCATTCAGTAATGGAATGTAGTCAGCTTGATATAGATCTCTTAAAGACAGTGTTATTTTTATCCTCAGGTATTTTAGTTCCTTCCCCCCCCCCCCCCCCCATGTAAATGAAAACTCTGTCTTCAGAGCTACTTCTTCTTTTTTATACAAACCTATGTTCAGGATTTCCGATTTTACAGGGTTTATCTTTAAGTTTGACAAGTTTTTAATGTTTTAATCAAATTTGGAAGAGATATTCTGGGGTTGGTTATATAAAACAATACGTTATTGGCGCATGCCGCAACTTTATGTTCCTCCTCTCCTATTCTCATTCTCCTTATGTCTGTGCTGCTTCTTATAGTTGCCAATAATGGTTCCAGTGACAACACAAACAACAGGGGAGAGAGCGGACACCCCTGTCTTATACCATTAGACATCTCAAAGTAGGGCGATAAGCTATCGTTTACCCTCACCACCGCTGTGGCCCAATTATATAAAGCTTTTATCCATGGAGTCATCCTAGGACCTATACCTAATCTCTCTATGGTTTCCATCATAAATCCCCAGTCTACTCTGTTAAATGCCTTTTTGGCATCTATTGACAAGAGCAGGTCTGGGGTCTTTCCTCCTCTCAATTTTTGTAATAGAAGCAGCCTTCTTACTCCGTTATCTTTGTCCTCCCTTCCTGGGATGAACTCCCGTCTGATTAGCATGTATCCATTTTGGCATCCACTCTTTTAATCTGGTAGCTAAGACTTTTGCATATAATTTTGTATCAGCATTCAACAGTGTGATTGGTCTATAGCTGGAACACAAAGTTGCATCTATCCCTTCTTTAGGTATCACTGAAGGAAATGAAATGAGAAAGGAATCATTGCAGGTGTATGTCTGCAATGATTCCTTCCTCATCTCATTTCCTTCCTTCACCCAATTCATATATGAGCATAATTTGCGAATTAATTGACCTTTACATTTTTTATAGTACTTACTCGTCAACCCATCAGGTCCTGGACTCTTCCCAGTCGTTGTGTTTTTTAATGCCAATTGCATATCCTCGTATGTTATTGGTTCTTCTAGGGCCTGCAACTTTTCTGCTGAGGTTTTGGGTAACGTCACCCTTTTGAATATTCCTGTATCTTTTGTTTTCTTTTTAGTTCTTCTCCTAGCTCCCCCTTTTGCCTGACAGTATATGGGGAACTGTAATAACTGTGAAACGCTCTAGCAATTTCTGTTGTTGAATGTACCATTTTCCCTTTTTATTTTTTTATATATAATTTCTCTTTAGCCACTCTATTGAAGACCTGTCTTGCTTCTTCCACCATTACATCTTTTTCTTGTTAAATGTATTTATCGAGTTTTCAAAAATAAAAAATAAAAGAATATAATACATGGATACATAGTATATATTCAAAATGCTTTACAGTATAATATTATATATAAAACCGTCTTACAACTATGATTACGTTATACACATTGTAAAGTAAGGCATAGGAATAAAGATAAACATTAAATGGTCAGACTGAATATAATTGTCTGGTTGTAAGGTGAGCAATATAAGAGAGTATGATAAAGAGTAAGTATCTCTTATTTACATACTGCATACACCATAGAGAATAGTAAAAGGGGGGGGGGGAGAGAAGAAAGAAAGAAGGAAGGGGATACCCGGGGTGGCATCCTGGCTCATGGAAGATATACACTTTTAATTAGTAAATATACTATATAACCTAGTGTGGTAGTAACAAAGATTGGTCAAAGTCGGCGGGGAAATAGTGTTTAACCCATGGTTGCCAGATCTTACAAAATGTATTGATCTTAATCTTGATCTGAATAAACAACTGAAATTGAGTGTGAGTGAGCATAGCAGGTTTTAGGTTTAGGAGAACCATAGTGGCATCTGGAGGAATTGTAATTTCCAAGGCTTTAGAGGCCATAAGAAATATGTTCTTCCAGAATTCTTTGACAACTGGACATTGCCCCACCATTACATCTTTTAACTTATCTCTTTTCATTAGTGGTAAGCTTGATGACATCGCTCTATGAGCTCGATATTCGCCGAACAGCGAATATTATGGGGCATTCATGGGAAATTTGAGCGCCGCAGAACGCCCTATAATGCACTGCGAGATCGCAGTGCATTGCTGTATGATGATTGGCCAAAGCATGCACCTGACCTGCATGCTTTAGCCAATCACAGCACACTCTGCTGGAAAGCCATAATTGGCCAAAGGCAGGGTGCTCAGTCATGGATCAGGGGGTCCACGCCACACACTATATAAGGCTGCTTACATAGCGGCTGTGTATAGTGTGTGGATAGAGATAGATTGAGCTAGATTAGACAGGCAGGTTAGTTAGTGACAGTGTATTTTAAATATATAGATACAGTCTAATATATATATATATATATATATATATATTATATTATATATATATATATATATATATATATATATATTTATATATATATGCAGGCAGTGTATTTGTATATATATATTCTGCATTTAGTGTAGACTAGATATTCAGTGTAGATTCTATATTCAGTCAGTGCAGGCAGTGCAGTGTTTGGTATATATATTGTTAGGTTCGGTTCTTTTGGACCTCTTAGCCTAGGCTCGGACACTGGGTGTGTGGATTCCAACCCCTTCACCGGTGAGGTAAACAAGGCACATACACGGGTTGTACGTGAATCATGAATACAATTTAATGAGTTCTCGGGCATTTGAATATATAGAGTAACTGTCACGTATTCCACTCGTAGGTGGACCAATCAAAATACAAGTAAAAGATATACATCATAGCAACATAACATGACCTTTCTTTGTGTGTTACCACATAGCTGTCTTTATCACACCTCCCTGGGTCTCATCCTGCATAGACTAAGTTTGTGCGTCACTTAAACAGAAGCGCGTATCTATATTCTAAGAATTCTAATATCACCTAAGTAAAAGCGTGTAACCACATTCTAAGAATTCAAATGTTACGGCCTGTGGTTAAAACAAATGTATGTAAAATAGAGAACTTATCTTAAACTTAACTTAACACCTTCTATCTAAATAGATTATTGCTTCCGTAGCTAAAAAACCACAGAGGTTGAAGTCTTGGCTGGAATATTACTGAAATTACAAGTTCATTTAAAATACAAGCTTTTCATATATCTACTTAATAATCAAGAAGCA
The DNA here is from genome assembly GCA_037952925.1 of Lithobates clamitans. Taxonomy (NCBI): domain Eukaryota; kingdom Metazoa; phylum Chordata; class Amphibia; order Anura; family Ranidae; genus Lithobates; species Lithobates clamitans. The sequence continues at coordinate 672,176 of JBBGZY010000880.1, forward strand.
ATTATCAATCAGAAGCAGTTTACCCTTATAAAGCAATTATAAATCAATACAATCAAAAGCATTTTACCCTTATAAACCTCCCTTTGATCATGTCATCTGTCCAGATGTCATTGATCACTTTACATAGCAGTATCATACCATCTCTCTTCTCCCTTTGGGGGAAGTGAAGAAAGGAGCAAGTTAGGATCCGGGGTGGGCTCCTTTGACACCTCTAGTTTCCCCATTTTACCCAGGATACAGAATACCAATTTAACAACCAGGTATATGGCGAAAAACAGGACAATTACCAAGAGTAACACTATGCCTATCTTTTTAAAGAACCCTGTAATGTTGGACCAAGCTCCTCTGAACCAACCTCCCACACCTGAAAGAGGATTCCAGTCATCTGTGAACGTCCTGGCCTGTTCTAATAGTTTACTCCTTTGAGTGGCATGGTTCTGTATTATATCATGATAATCAGGTACAGTCAAATGTTCAATTGGGGTAGTAAAGTTATGGATATAAGTACAACACATTTCCTTATTATCCATAAGATTACATAGACCAGTGATAGCAGCTAACATTTGTTCCTGATGTATAATGATAAGTTCTTGTTGCATTCTTAGTTTAAGAGTCTCCTCATTTAATAAGTTGATATCTCTGGATGAGGAGTTTATCAAACCAAGTATGATGTCAGAGTATCTATCAATGTCCTCCAGTGCAGACCACATTCCTATTCCTCCTATGGAGGCTAATAATTTTTCCCACCAGGCAGTAATTGCTCTCTTGGGGCGTGAGAATGAAAGTGTCCCATGGGCTGGAACCATGTGGACACTTTGAGTATCACCAGATATACCCATGTATGGAATCATTCGGCCTAGGGTGCACCAACCTCCTGTCTCTGAGTCTATGGGGATGGGGATGGAGGTGTGACAGGTGAGACCACAACACACCATCCATCCCCTGGGCAAATGTGGGGCAGAAGAAACTTCCTCTTGAACACTACGCCATGAGCGTAGTCCTACCAAACAAAGCCAATCACCCAAACTAGGGGTGGAATCAGTGTTAATGAAAAGGTCATTCATGTGATAAGTATGCAACCAATTCTGCAAGGGTGTTTTATCCATTCCAGACCTGGCATGGACACAGTCAGAAATATTGTAGAGTGTATAATTACCTACTCTTTCATCCGCATCAGCAATCGTGGCAGTATTTAACCCTACGATTTCAAATGATCTATCTGCCATGAACCTTTGTACATCTCGAAGTGTAAAGTTTACCTTTGTGTTCCTGCAAAATTCTCCATTAGGAATTCCTCCTTCTATCAGTGATACACCATTTAAGAAACAAAAATCTGGCTCATCAGTGTAACCTGAAAAGATGATGGGATTAGGCCTAATAGTGATATTAGCCATTTCATGTATATCCGTTTGCTTGGTCAGTAGTTCCAGACTAACAGGTTTTCCTACCATGGGCATTTGAGTCCTACCCGTTCCCATATGGGAACATACCCAGCAGGGTACATTCTCATGTCTACTAAAAGATCTCCCAAATTGATATTGTAGCTTAAAGTGATGTGGAATGTCTGACAATAAACTATAAGTTTTACTGTCTTGCAAAGGGGGTGGGGGCCTATTAACTTTTATTCCTGAACCTAATTTGGATCTCTTGTTGACTACTTTAATGTCCTCGTTCCTGACAATTGCAATTTTTGATACCTTGTCTACCGTCAATTGGGTGATATTTGTTTTGGTGCTTTTTGCCTGCAATATGGTTTTAACCACGAAGGGGTGTTTGGACGGAACACACATTACCATTTGGGGTTTGTTATTCTTTGTAGGTGCTTTAAGGAGTAATTTTAATGCTGATATGGGACAGTTATCAGGGGTTATGTAATATCCCAGTATGAGATTTTGGACTGGCATTCGCTTTGACATATCGCGGGGGTAACAACACTTGGGATCCCTAGGGGCATCTCTATTAGACCAATAAGTGGGTCTAATGGCTCTCTTATTTCTATGGTGTGTTTCATTGGTTCCCATGTTCTCCCACCCACATGATTTGTGATCATAGCATATTATGAAAACACAAATGCCTGCAAAAACAGTGAAAGTCAAGGCAGCTAGGCATATGAAGTATATGAATTTCCTGTTCTTGGTCAATTGGATTCGTCTCCTTCCTCCTTCTCCTGATTGTTCTCCTGGTCTTGCAAGGCAAGGTTCTCCATTTCCTCCATCAGTTCTATCTCCTGATCTGAGAGTGTTGGTTCCTCCAGATAGTCCGGGTTGGGATGAGGTGGTTGTACCGGTGGATCCGGAGTGTCCGGGTAGTTGGGGCTCTTCTTCGGGCGACTCGCATGGATCCATTGTGGTGAGTAAGTAGTCAGTACAGCCGTTCTGGAAACTTTCTCGATGTCCCATGGTCCAGTGAAGATGGGTCCAGTAGTTTTCCTTCCAGCCAGCTGCTTGATCAGGACCTTGTCACCCGGAATGAAGGGATGGGTAGGTTCTGTGGAAAGAGGAAGATGGGTGACAGACACATGCTCATTGATTCCTTCAATGCTACTTACCAGTTCTTTCACGTACTTTTCCTGCAAAGAATATAGGTTAATGTCTTCAGTTGAGTCTAGCTTGGGAATGTCTATTTGGCATGGTTTTCCCATTAATATTTCGAAGGGGGAGAATAGTGTTTTTGAGTGGGGTGTGGTTCTAATCTGGAATAGGACAGTAGGTAGGAAATCTATCCAGTTCTTAAAAGTACCCTGGGTTGCCTTTTTTAATTTGTCTTTTATGTTCCTATTCATTCTCTCTACCATTCCTGCACTCTGGGGGTGATAGGGGATGTGAAGTTTCCATTGAATTCCCAGTATTTTGGCCAACTCTTGTGTAGCGGCGGAGGTAAAGGCTGGGCCTTGGTCAGACCAGATTCTCTGAGGGATCCCAAACCTGGTGATCCAATGGTTAAGTATACCTCTGGCAGCTATCTTTGCGGTTTCCCCTGTGGTGGGAATTGCCTCCACCCAACCTGACCATTTGTCCAAGATGACCATTAGGTACTTTAAGTTACCCTTCTGGGTGGGCATATGGGTAAAGTCCACCTGAAGGTCCTGTAATGGGCCCAAAGGTGGAGGTAGAACCCCATGCAGGCCATATCTTTTTCCTTGTACATTGTTCTGGGCACATGTTAGGCAACTCTTGGTCAGTGTCTCAGCTTGTTTGTGGGAGTCTAGAGTACAGAATAGTTCCTCATAAAGTTTTAAAAGGGGTTTTGATCCTATGTGGCCAGGGCCATGAAGATATGACAAAAGAAGGGGGGCACTGGCTGTGGGAATGCCTATTACCCTCCCTTTTGTCCAAAGACCATTATGGTCTTTGGTCAATCCTTCTTTGGACCAATGTATTACATCCTTCTCTGTAGCAGAGGACTGCATTTGAGCTGCCACAGTGGGGAAGTCTGGGGAGTTGAAATCTTGTTGGAAGAACACAGAAGTGGGGGTTGGTGATACATTGGCCTTAAGAGCCACTTCTTTAGCTATTCTGTCTGCCAGAGCATTCCCTCTTGCTATGGTGCCTTTATCAGTGGTATGAGCCTTCACCTTGACAATGGATATTTTGCGGGGTAATTTGATTGCCTCTAGCAACGCTAGGACTTGCTCTTTGTTGGAGATATTTTTGTTATCTGCCGTTTTAAACCCTCTTTTCGCCCAGATGACCCCATAGTCGTGTACCACCCCGTATGCGTACTTGCTGTCTGTGTAAATGTTCACCTCTTTGTCCTTAAAGAGGGTACATGCCCGGGTCAAAGCTGTGAGCTCTGCAATTTGCGCAGATCCTCCTGGTATAACATCAGCTTCCAGAATCACATCTGGTAGCTGCACAACAGAGTACCCTGTTAGAAAGGTATGATCAGTAGGTCTGGAGCAACTACCATCTACAAATACATCCTCTGCCTCTTTAAGTGGTACATCAGTGAGATCCCTTCTAGGTGAAGTGACTTGTTCCAGTTGAATGGTGCAATCATGGGGCACCTCTGGTTCACTCTGAGGAAGAATTTTGAGCAGGCAATGCAACATTCTTACAATGGGTGTTGTGTCAGGTGTGTATTTGATTTTAAGTCCTGCAGTGTTGAGAAGAAGAATCTCATACCCACTTGCCTTCTGGGTGGGCATATGGGTAAAGTCCACCTGAAGGTCCTGTAATGGGCCCAAAGGTGGAGGTAGAACCCCATGCAGGCCATATCTTTTTCCTTGTATATTGTTCTGGGCACATGTTAGGCAACTCTTGGTCAGTGTCTCAGCTTGTTTGTGGGAGTCTAGAGTACAGAATAGTTCCTCATAAAGTTTTAAAAGGGGTTTTGATCCTATGTGGCCAGGGCCATGAAGATATGACAAAAGAAGGGGGGCACTGGCTGTGGGAATGCCTATTACTGGTGTCAGAAGTGGGATAGACTGGGGTTTTTCCCAGTCTGGTAGTGAAACCGTAAGGTCTAGTGGATATTAATATGGGAAGGTCTTCTTGGTACAGAAACAACAAGCCTAATCTGCATTGGCCACATCTAGTGATAGGTATTTCACAATAATCATGCAAGCCCATAGACATTTGAAAAGAGATACTTACGTGCCCTGTAACATAAACAGTATCTATACTCTAAATCCAATAACAAGAATTCTTATGAACAACTATTGACTTTTAAAATTTCCTTACTCAACAATAACATTGGTACAATACTTATGCTATAAGCAGTAAGCTATAAATTTTCACAATTTTAAAATGCAATAAAAATAAACAATATGCATATACCAATAATTCATATGCGCGCTTTCTATCAATGGGGCTCCACAATAACACCCGTCCTTTGGACTTGAGCGTAAAAAAATTACTTCCCAAGTATAATTTTTGACCTGCACTAGTCAAACTATCTCTTTCCTGTAAAGAACCCGACCTTTAACTTCCCAGAGGCCAGCCTAGCCTTCTGCAGAAGCACAGAATATCAATAAAACAGTCTACAACAAAAATTGTGGTCGGTCGCCACGACAGAATAAGTGTACAGACTTCACCAAAAATTAGGTAAAATATTGTCCACTTACCTGCCGGACAGCGATACCCCACTTCTGGTACCAGTACTGTTAGGTTCGGTTCTTTTGGACCTCTTAGCCTAGGCTCGGACACTGGGTGTGTGGATTCCAACCCCTTCACCGGTGAGGTAAACAAGGCACATACACGGGTTGTACGTGAATCATGAATACAATTTAATGAGTTCTCGGGCATTTGAATATATAGAGTAACTGTCACGTATTCCACTCGTAGGTGGACCAATCAAAATACAAGTAAAAGATATACATCATAGCAACATAACATGACCTTTCTTTGTGTGTTACCACATAGCTGTCTTTATCACACCTCCCTGGGTCTCATCCTGCATAGACTAAGTTTGTGCGTCACTTAAACAGAAGCGCGTATCTATATTCTAAGAATTCTAATATCACCTAAGTAAAAGCGTGTAACCACATTCTAAGAATTCAAATGTTACGGCCTGTGGTTAAAACAAATGTATGTAAAATAGAGAACTTATCTTAAACTTAACTTAACACCTTCTATCTAAATAGATTATTGCTTCCGTAGCTAAAAAACCACAGAGGTTGAAGTCTTGGCTGGAATATTACTGAAATTACAAGTTCATTTAAAATACAAGCTTTTCATATATCTACTTAATAATCAAGAAGCAATTATCAATCAGAAGCAGTTTACCCTTATAAAGCAATTATAAATCAATACAATCAAAAGCATTTTACCCTTATAAACCTCCCTTTGATCATGTCATCTGTCCAGATGTCATTGATCACTTTACATAGCAGTATCATACCATCTCTCTTCTCCCTTTGGGGGAAGTGAAGAAAGGAGCAAGTTAGGATCCGGGGTGGGCTCCTTTGACACCTCTAGTTTCCCCATTTTACCCAGGATACAGAATACCAATTTAACAACCAGGTATATGGCGAAAAACAGGACAATTACCAAGAGTAACACTATGCCTATCTTTTTAAAGAACCCTGTAATGTTGGACCAAGCTCCTCCGAACCAACCTCCCACACCTGAAAGAGGATTCCAGTCATCTGTGAACGTCCTGGCCTGTTCTAATAGTTTACTCCTTTGAGTGGCATGGTTCTGTATTATATCATGATAATCAGGTACAGTCAAATGTTCAATTGGGGTAGTAAAGTTATGGATATAAGTACAACACATTTCCTTATTATCCATAAGATTACATAGACCAGTGATAGCAGCTAACATTTGTTCCTGATGTATAATGATAAGTTCTTGTTGCATTCTTAGTTTAAGAGTCTCCTCATTTAATAAGTTGATATCTCTGGATGAGGAGTTTATCAAACCAAGTATGATGTCAGAGTATCTATCAATGTCCTCCAGTGCAGACCACATTCCTATTCCTCCTATGGAGGCTAATAATTTTTCCCACCAGGCAGTAATTGCTCTCTTGGGGCGTGAGAATGAAAGTGTCCCATGGGCTGGAACCATGTGGACACTTTGAGTATCACCAGATATACCCATGTATGGAATCATTCGGGCTAGGGTGCACCAACCTCCTGTCTCTGAGTCTATGGGGATGGGGATGGAGGTGTGACAGGTGAGACCACAACACACCATCCATCCCCTGGGCAAATGTGGGGCAGAAGAAACTTCCTCTTGAACACTACGCCATGAGCGTAGTCCTACCAAACAAAGCCAATCACCCAAACTAGGGGTGGAATCAGTGTTAATGAAAAGGTCATTCATGTGATAAGTATGCAACCAATTCTGCAAGGGTGTTTTATCCATTCCAGACCTGGCATGGACACAGTCAGAAATATTGTAGAGTGTATAATTACCTACTCTTTCATCCGCATCAGCAATCGTGGCAGTATTTAACCCTACGATTTCAAATGATCTATCTGCCATGAACCTTTGTACATCTCGAAGTGTAAAGTTTACCTTTGTGTTCCTGCAAAATTCTCCATTAGGAATTCCTCCTTCTATCAGTGATACACCATTTAAGAAACAAAAATCTGGCTCATCAGTGTAACCTGAAAAGATGATGGGATTAGGCCTAATAGTGATATTAGCCATTTCATGTATATCCGTTTGCTTGGTCAGTAGTTCCAGACTAACAGGTTTTCCTACCATGGGCATTTGAGTCCTACCCGTTCCCATATGGGAACATACCCAGCAGGGTACATTCTCATGTCTACTAAAAGATCTCCCAAATTGATATTGTAGCTTAAAGTGATGTGGAATGTCTGACAATAAACTATAAGTTTTACTGTCTTGCAAAGGGGGTGGGGGCCTATTAACTTTTATTCCTGAACCTAATTTGGATCTCTTGTTGACTACTTTAATGTCCTCGTTCCTGACAATTGCAATTTTTGATACCTTGTCTACCGTCAATTGGGTGATATTTGTTTTGGTGCTGTTTGCCTGCAATATGGTTTTAACCACGAAGGGGTGTTTGGACGGAACACACATTACCATTTGGGGTTTGTTATTCTTTGTAGGTGCTTTAAGGAGTAATTTTAATGCTGATATGGGACAGTTATCAGGGGTTATGTAATATCCCAGTATGAGATTTTGGACTGGCATTCGCTTTGACATATCGCGGGGGTAACAACACTTGGGATCCCTAGGGGCATCTCTATTAGACCAATAAGTGGGTCTAATGGCTCTCTTATTTCTATGGTGTGTTTCATTGGTTCCCATGTTCTCCCACCCACATGATTTGTGATCATAGCATATTATGAAAGCACAAATGCCTGCAAAAACAGTGAAAGTCAAGGCAGCTAGGCATATGAAGTATATGAATTTCCTGTTCTTGGTCAATTGGATTCGTCTCCTTCCTCCTTCTCCTGATTGTTCTCCTGGTCTTGCAAGGCAAGGTTCTCCATTTCCTCCATCAGTTCTATCTCCTGATCTGAGAGTGTTGGTTCCTCCAGATAGTCCGGGTTGGGATGAGGTGGTTGTACCGGTGGATCCGGAGTGTCCGGGTAGTTGGGGCTCTTCTTCGGGCGACTCGCATGGATCCATTGTGGTGAGTAAGTAGTCAGTACAGCCGTTCTGGAAACTTTCTCGATGTCCCATGGTCCAGTGAAGATGGGTCCAGTAGTTTTCCTTCCAGCCAGCTGCTTGATCAGGACCTTGTCACCCGGAATGAAGGGATGGGTAGGTTCTGTGGAAAGAGGAAGATGGGTGACAGACACATGCTCATTGATTCCTTCAATGCTACTTACCAGTTCTTTCACGTACTTTTCCTGCAAAGAATATAGGTTAATGTCTTCAGTTGAGTCTAGCTTGGGAATGTCTATTTGGCATGGTTTTCCCATTAATATTTCGAAGGGGGAGAATAGTGTTTTTGAGTGGGGTGTGGTTCTAATCTGGAATAGGACAGTAGGTAGGAAATCTATCCAGTTCTTAAAAGTACCCTGGGTTGCCTTTTTTAATTTGTCTTTTATGTTCCTATTCATTCTCTCTACCATTCCTGCACTCTGGGGGTGATAGGGGATGTGAAGTTTCCATTGAATTCCCAGTATTTTGGCCAACTCTTGTGTAGCGGCGGAGGTAAAGGCTGGGCCTTGGTCAGACCAGATTCTCTGAGGGATCCCAAACCTGGTGATCCAATGGTTAAGTATACCTCTGGCAGCTATCTTTGCGGTTTCCCCTGTGGTGGGAATTGCCTCCACCCAACCTGACCATTTGTCCAAGATGACCATTAGGTACTTTAAGTTACCCTTCTGGGTGGGCATATGGGTAAAGTCCACCTGAAGGTCCTGTAATGGGCCCAAAGGTGGAGGTAGAACCCCATGCAGGCCATATCTTTTTCCTTGTACATTGTTCTGGGCACATGTTAGGCAACTCTTGGTCAGTGTCTCAGCTTGTTTGTGGGAGTCTAGAGTACAGAATAGTTCCTCATAAAGTTTTAAAAGGGGTTTTGATCCTATGTGGCCAGGGCCATGAAGATATGACAAAAGAAGGGGGGCACTGGCTGTGGGAATGCCTATTACCCTCCCTTTTGTCCAAAGACCATTATGGTCTTTGGTCAATCCTTCTTTGGACCAATGTATTACATCCTTCTCTGTAGCAGAGGACTGCATTTGAGCTGCCACAGTGGGGAAGTCTGGGGAGTTGAAATCTTGTTGGAAGAACACAGAAGTGGGGGTTGGTGATACATTGGCCTTAAGAGCCACTTCTTTAGCTATTCTGTCTGCCAGAGCATTCCCTCTTGCTATGGTGCCTTTATCAGTGGTATGAGCCTTCACCTTGACAATGGATATTTTGCGGGGTAATTTGATTGCCTCTAGCAACGCTAGGACTTGCTCTTTGTTGGAGATATTTTTGTTATCTGCCGTTTTAAACCCTCTTTTCGCCCAGATGACCCCATAGTCGTGTACCACCCCGTATGCGTACTTGCTGTCTGTGTAAATGTTCACCTCTTTGTCCTTAAAGAGGGTACATGCCCGGGTCAAAGCTGTGAGCTCTGCAATTTGCGCAGATCCTCCTGGTATAACATCAGCTTCCAGAATCACATCTGGTAGCTGCACAACAGAGTACCCTGTTAGAAAGGTATGATCAGTAGGTCTGGAGCAACTACCATCTACAAATACATCCTCTGCCTCTTTAAGTGGTACATCAGTGAGATCCCTTCTAGGTGAAGTGACTTGTTCCAGTTGAATGGTGCAATCATGGGGCACCTCTGGTTCACTCTGAGGAAGAATTTTGAGCAGGCAATGCAACATTCTTACAATGGGTGTTGTGTCAGGTGTGTATTTGATTTTAAGTCCTGCAGTGTTGAGAAGAAGAATCTCATACCCACTTGCCTTCTGGGTGGGCATATGGGTAAAGTCCACCTGAAGGTCCTGTAATGGGCCCAAAGGTGGAGGTAGAACCCCATGCAGGCCATATCTTTTTCCTTGTATATTGTTCTGGGCACATGTTAGGCAACTCTTGGTCAGTGTCTCAGCTTGTTTGTGGGAGTCTAGAGTACAGAATAGTTCCTCATAAAGTTTTAAAAGGGGTTTTGATCCTATGTGGCCAGGGCCATGAAGATATGACAAAAGAAGGGGGGCACTGGCTGTGGGAATGCCTATTACTGGTGTCAGAAGTGGGATAGACTGGGGTTTTTCCCAGTCTGGTAGTGAAACCGTAAGGTCTAGTGGATATTAATATGGGAAGGTCTTCTTGGTACAGAAACAACAAGCCTAATCTGCATTGGCCACATCTAGTGATAGGTATTTCACAATAATCATGCAAGCCCATAGACATTTGAAAAGAGATACTTACGTGCCCTGTAACATAAACAGTATCTATACTCTAAATCCAATAACAAGAATTCTTATGAACAACTATTGACTTTTAAAATTTCCTTACTCAACAATAACATTGGTACAATACTTATGCTATAAGCAGTAAGCTATAAATTTTCACAATTTTAAAATGCAATAAAAATAAACAATATGCATATACCAATAATTCATATGCGCGCTTTCTATCAATGGGGCTCCACAATAACACCCGTCCTTTGGACTTGAGCGTAAAAAAATTACTTCCCAAGTATAATTTTTGACCTGCACTAGTCAAACTATCTCTTTCCTGTAAAGAACCCGACCTTTAACTTCCCAGAGGCCAGCCTAGCCTTCTGCAGAAGCACAGAATATCAATAAAACAGTCTACAACAAAAATTGTGGTCGGTCGCCACGACAGAATAAGTGTACAGACTTCACCAAAAATTAGGTAAAATATTGTCCACTTACCTGCCGGACAGCGATACCCCACTTCTGGTACCAGTACTGTTAGGTTCGGTTCTTTTGGACCTCTTAGCCTAGGCTCGGACACTGGGTGTGTGGATTCCAACCCCTTCACCGGTGAGGTAAACAAGGCACATACACGGGTTGTACGTGAATCATGAATACAATTTAATGAGTTCTCGGGCATTTGAATATATAGAGTAACTGTCACGTATTCCACTCGTAGGTGGACCAATCAAAATACAAGTAAAAGATATACATCATAGCAACATAACATGACCTTTCTTTGTGTGTTACCACATAGCTGTCTTTATCACACCTCCCTGGGTCTCATCCTGCATAGACTAAGTTTGTGCGTCACTTAAACAGAAGCGCGTATCTATATTCTAAGAATTCTAATATCACCTAAGTAAAAGCGTGTAACCACATTCTAAGAATTCAAATGTTACGGCCTGTGGTTAAAACAAATGTATGTAAAATAGAGAACTTATCTTAAACTTAACTTAACACCTTCTATCTAAATAGATTATTGCTTCCGTAGCTAAAAAACCACAGAGGTTGAAGTCTTGGCTGGAATATTACTGAAATTACAAGTTCATTTAAAATACAAGCTTTTCATATATCTACTTAATAATCAAGAAGCAATTATCAATCAGAAGCAGTTTACCCTTATAAAGCAATTATAAATCAATACAATCAAAAGCATTTTACCCTTATATATATATATATACATACATATAAACTGAGATAGATAGATAGATAGATAGATAGATAGATAGATAGATAGATAGATAGATAGATAGATAGATAGATAGATAGATAGATAGATAGATAGATAGATAGATAGAACACAGTGTATTGAAGTGGTTAAGTGCACCAAAATTTTTAAAAAATGGCGTGGGAGTACCCCCAAAATCCATACCTGCCCTTCAACTCTGGTATGGATTTTAAGGGGAACCCCGCGCCAAATTTAAAAAAAAAATAGTGTGGGTGCCCCCCCAAAATCCATACCAGGCTCTTCAGGTCTGGTATGCATTTTAAGGGGAACCCCATGCCAAAAAATGGCTTGGGGTCCCAACGAAAATCCATACCCCCAAAGCACCTTGTCCCCATGTTAATGGGGACAAGGGCATCATCCCCACAACTCTTGCCCGGTGGTTGTGGGGTCCCCCTATGTGAATGGGTAGGGATACATTGTACCCCTACCCATTCACCAAAAAAGTGTTCCTTTATTAAGAAATTTTTTAAAAAGTGTCCCACGGTGTCCATCCTTTTTCAATTACAGGGCCGATGGACCTGAAAAATAGAAGAAGAAAAAAGCTCCGCCTCTATGGGAGGCATCCCGCCGACTGCAGTCTTTTCTTGGTGACAGCTGTTATATAGCCAAGGGCGGGGCCATCTGGTGACATAACCGGGTGGCCCCGCCCTTGCGTATATAACAGCTGTCAAAGGGAAAAGACGGCAGTCGGCGGGATGCCTCCCATGAAAGCAGAGTTTTTCCTTCTTTTTTTTTCCTCAGGACCGTCAGATGCTGTGATTTTTTTTAAATAACGGGATTGTCAAAAACTGTCTCCTGTCATTTTTACTATTTTGACACTTACCCTTTGTCAGGGCTGGCTCAGCCCTTCCTTCTCTGAGCTGGCCGCTCAGTTGTTGGCTAATTGCCAGCTCTCATCTCTCTCCACAGTTAACCAGCTGTTGTGGATCTTCTCGTTAGTCCCGCCTACTTAAAGATCTCCAGCTCACTTCATTCCTGCCTTCGCCTTGGTCACATCACAAGAAACCATCTCCTGCATTCCTGTTTAAAGACTGGCTTTGCTGACATCCCTTCTGGCTCCTTATCCTGCTTGCTGTTCCTCTACTTGGATCCCTGACTTCTGGCCTGACTGATTACCTGATCTGGTTACTGAACTCTGGCTTGGCTAATTACCCGATCTGGTTACTGAACTCTGGCTTGGCTGACTACCCGATCCAGTTACTGGACTCTGGCTATGTTTTGACTACGCTTACTCTATTTATCTTTTTATTTTTATTAATAAACAAGTGTGATTTTACTATACTTCTGTCTCAGTCTGGTTCATGGTTTCTGACACCCCTACCCATTCACATGGGGGGCTGGGATCTTGGGGGACCCTTGTTAAAAGGGGGTTTCCAGATTCCGATAAGTCCCCCGCCGGCAGACCCCCACAACCAATGGCCAGGGTACTGGGGGTGGGATCCTTGTTCCCATCAACATGGGGAAAAGGTGCTTTGGGCGGGACCCCAAAGCACCCTCCCCATGTTGAGGGCATGTGGCCTGGTACATTTTTTTATTTTGGCGCGGGGTTCCCCTTAAAATCCAAACCAGGCCTGGTATGGATTTTGGGGGACCCCCATGCCATTTTTTTTTTAATTTTGGCATTTTTTTCAAAAAAGTTTTATGTATATTGCTAGGATCCGGCCATACATTACAGCCACAAGCAATTTTAACCACTTCAGCCCCGGAAGGATTTACCCCCTTCCTGACCAGAGCACTTTTTACAATTTGGCACTGTGTCGTTTTAACTGCTAATTGCACGGTCATGCAATGCTGTACCCAAACTTAATTTGTGTTCTTTTCTTCCCACAAATAGAGCTTTCTTTTAAAGGTATTTGATCACCTCTGCCGTTTTTATTTTTTGCGCTATAAATGGAAAAAGACTGAAAATTTTGAAAAAAAAGGATATTTTCTACTTTTTGTTATAAAAAAAATCCAATAAACTCAATTTTAGTCATACATTTAGGCCAAAATGTATTCGGCCACATGTCTTTGGTAAAAAAAATGTCAATAAGCGTATATTTATTGGTTTGCGCAAAAGTTATAGTGTCTACAAACTAGGGTACATTTTCTGAAATTTACACAGCTTTTAGTTTATGACTGCCTATGTCATTTCTTGAGGTGCTAAAATGGCAGGGCAGTACAACCCCCCCCCCAAATGACCCCATTTTGGAAAGTAGACACCCCAAGGAAATAATTTTTTTGTGCCAAGTGATTGAATAATGACAAAAAAAAAAATTTACAAAAAGTTGTTACTAAATGATATATTGCTTAAACATGCAATGGGCATATGTGGAATTACACCCCAAAATACATTCTGCTGCTTCTCCTGAGTACGGGGATACCACATGTGTGGGACTTTTTGGGAGCCTAGCCGCGTATAGGGCCCAGAAACCAAGCATCGCCTTCAGAATTTCTAAGGGCGTAAAGTTTTGATTTCACTCCTCACTACCTATCACAGTTTTGAAGGCCATAAAACGCCAAAATGGCACTACCCCCCCCCCCAAATGACCCAATTTTGGAAAGTAGACACCCCAAGCTATTTGCTGAGAGGCATGTTGAGTCCATGGAATATTTTATATTTTGCCACAAGTTGCAGGAAAATGACAAACTTTTTTTTTGCACAAAGTTGTCACTAAATGATATATTGCTCACACAGGCCATGGGCATATGTGGAATTGCACCCCAAAATACATTCTGCTGATTCTCCTGAGTACGGGGATACCACATGTGTGGGACTTTTTGGGAGCCTAGCCGCGTACGGGGCCCCGAAAACCAAGCATCGCCTTCAGGATTTCTAAGGGCGTAAAGTTTTGATTTCACTCCTCACTACCTATCACAGTTTTGAAGGCCATAAAATGCCCAGATGGCACAAAACCCCCCCAAATGACCCCATTTTGGAAAGTAGACATCCCAAGATATTTGCTGAGAGGCATGTTGAGTCCATGGAATATTTTATATTTTGACACAAGTCGCGGGAATGTGACAATTTTTTTTTTGCACAAAGTTGTCACTAAATGATATATTGCTCAAACATGCCATGGGCATATGTGGAATTACACCCCAAAATACATTCTGCTGCTTCTCCTGAATATGGGGATACCACATGTGTGGGACTTTTTGGGAGCCTAGCTGCATACGGGGCCCCGAAAACCAATCACCGCTTTCAGGATTTCTAAGGGCGTAAATTTTTGATTCACTCCTCACTACCTATCACAGTTTTGAAGGCCATAACATGCCCAGATGGCACTACCCCCCCCCCAAATGACCCAATTTTGGAAAGTAGACACCCCAAGCTATTTGCTGAGAGGCATGTTGAGTCCATGGAATATTTTATATTTTGCCACAAGTTGCAGGAAAATGACAAACTTTTTTTTTTTTGCACAAAGTTGTCACTAAATGATATATTGCTCACACAGGCCATGGGCATATGTGGAATTGCCCCCCAAAATACATTCTGCTGATTCTCCTGAGTACGGGGATACCACATGTGTGGGACTTTTTGGGAGCCTAGCCGCGTACGGGGCCCCGAAAACCAAGCATCGCCTTCAGGATTTCTAAGGGCGTAAAGTTTTGATTTCACTCCTCACTACCTATCACAGTTTTGAAGGCCATAAAATGCCCAGATGGCACAAAACCCCCCCAAATGACCCCATTTTGGAAAGTAGACATCCCAAGATATTTGCTGAGAGGCATGTTGAGTCCATGGAATATTTTATATTTTGACACAAGTCGCGGGAATGTGACAATTTTTTTTTTGCACAAAGTTGTCACTAAATGATATATTGCTCAAACATGCCATGGGCATATGTGGAATTACACCCCAAAATACATTCTGCTGCTTCTCCTGAATATGGGGATACCACATGTGTGGGACTTTTTGGGAGCCTAGCTGCATACGGGGCCCCGAAAACCAATCACCGCTTTCAGGATTTCTAAGGGCGTAAATTTTTGATTCACTCCTCACTACCTATCACAGTTTTGAAGGCCATAACATGCCCAGATGGCACTACCCCCCCCCCAAATGACCCAATTTTGGAAAGTAGACACCCCAAGCTATTTGCTGAGAGGCATGTTGAGTCCATGGAATATTTTATATTTTGCCACAAGTTGCAGGAAAATGACAAACTTTTTTTTTTTTGCACAAAGTTGTCACTAAATGATATATTGCTCACACAGGCCATGGGCATATGTGGAATTGCCCCCCAAAATACATTCTGCTGATTCTCCTGAGTACGGGGATACCACATGTGTGGGACTTTTTGGGAGCCTAGCCGCGTACGGGGCCCCGAAAACCAAGCATCGCCTTCAGGATTTCTAAGGGCGTAAAGTTTTGATTTCACTCCTCACTACCTATCACAGTTTTGAAGGCCATAAAATGCCCAGATGGCACAAAACCCCCCCAAATGACCCCATTTTGGAAAGTAGACATCCCAAGATATTTGCTGAGAGGCATGTTGAGTCCATGGAATATTTTATATTTTGACACAAGTCGCGGGAATGTGACAATTTTTTTTTTTGCACAAAGTTGTCACTAAATGATATATTGCTCAAACATGCCATGGGCATATGTGGAATTACACACCAAAATACATTCTGCTGCTTCTCCTGAATATGGGGATACCACATGTGTGGGACTTTTTGGGAGCCTAGCTGCATACGGGGCCCCGAAAACCAATCACCGCCTTCAGGATTTCTAAGGGCGTAAATTTTTGATTCACTCCTCACTACCTATCACAGTTTTGAAGGCCATAACATGCCCAGATGGCACTACCCCCCCCCCCCAAATGACCCAATTTTGGAAAGTAGACACCCCAAGCTATTTGCTGAGAGGCATGTTGAGTCCATGGAATATTTTATATTTTGTCACAAGTTGCAGGAAAATGACAAACTTTTTTTTTTTTGCACAAAGTTGTCACTAAATGATATATTGCTCACACAGGCCATGGGCATATGTGGAATTGCACCCCAAAATACATTCTGCTGATTCTTCTGAGTACGGGTATACCACATGTGTGGGACTTTTTGGAAGCCTAGCCGCGTACGGGGCCCCCGAAATCCAAGCACCGCCTTTAGGATTTCTAAGGGCGTAAAGTTTTGATTTCACTCCTCACTACCTATCACAGTTTTGAAGGCCATAAAATGCCCAGATGGCACAAAACCCCCCCAAATGACCCCATTTTGGAAAGTAGACACCCCAAGCTATTTGCTGAGAGGCATGTTGAGTCCATGGAATATTTTATATTTTGACACAAGTCGCGGGAAAGTGACAATTTTTTTTTTTTGCACAAAGTTGTCACTAAATGATATATTGCTCAAACATGCCGTGGGCATATGTGGAATTACACCCCAAAATACATTCCGCTGCTTCTCCTGAATACGGGGATACCACATGTGTGGGACTTTTTGGGAGCCTAGCTGCATACGGGGCCCCGAAAACCAATCACTGTAAGGGTGTACATTTTTGATTCACTCCTCACTACCTATCACAGTTTCGAAGACCATAAAATGCCAAGATAACACAAACCCCCCCAAATGACCCCATTTTGGAAAGTAGACACCCCAAGCTATTTGCTGAGAGGCATGGTGAGTATTTTGCAGCTCTCATTTGTTTTTGAAAATGAAGAAAGGCAAGAAAAACATTTTTTTTTCTTTTTTCAATTTTCAAACCTTTGTGACAAAAAGCGAGGTCTGCAAAATACTCCGTATACCTCGCAGCAAAAAGCTTGGGGTGTCTACTTTCCAAAATAGGGTCATTTGGGGGGGGGTTTGTGCCACCTGGGCATTCCATGGCCCCCGAAACTGTGATAGGCAGTGAAGAGTGAAATCAAAAATTTACGCCCTTCGAAAGCCTGAAGGCGGTGCTTGGTTTTCGTGATCCTGTAGGTGGCTAGGCTCCTAAAAAGTCTCACACATGTGGTATCCCTGTACTCAGGAGAAGCAACAGAATGTATTTTGGGGTGTAATTTCACATATTCCCATGGCATGTTTGAGCAATATATCATTTAGTGACAACTTTGTGTAAAAGTAAAAGTTTCCCGCAACTTGTGTTACAATATAAAATATTCCATGGACTCGACATGCCTCTCAGCAAATAGCTTGGGGTGTCTACTTTCCAAAATGGGGTCATTTCGGGGGGGTTTGAACTGTCCTGGCATTTTATGCACAACATTTAGAAGCGTATGTCACACATCACCCACTCTTCTAACCACTTGAAGACAAAGCCCTTTCTGACACTTTTTGTTTACATGAAAAAATAATTTTTTTTTGCAAGAAAATTACTTTGAACCCCCAAACATTATATATTTTTATAAAGCAAATGCCCTACAGATTAAAATGGTGGGTGTTTAATTTAACAGTATTTGCGCAGCGATTTTTCAAACGCATTTTTTGTGGAAAAAAACAAATGTTTGATGTAATAAAAAAGATGATCTTAGGCCGAGTACAGGGATACCAAACATGACATGCTTTAAAATTGCACACAAACATGCAGTGGCGACAAACTAAATACATTTTTAAAAGCCTTTAAAAGCCTTTACAGGTTACCACTTTAGATTTACAGAGGCGGTCTACTGCTAAAATTACTGCCCTTGATCTGACCTTCATGGTGATACCTCACATGCATGGTGCAATTGCTGTTTACATTTGACGCCAGACCGACGCTTGCGTTCGCCTTTGCGCAAGAGCAGGGGGGGGCAGGGGTGCTTTTTTTTTTCTCTATATTATTTTTTTGCTTTTTTATCTTATTTTTAAATGGTTTCTTTCATTTTTTTTTTAATCATTTTTATTGTTATCTCAGGGAATGTAAATATCCCCTATAATAGCAATAGGTAGTGACAGGTACTCTTTTTTGAAAAAACTGGGGTCTATTAGACCCTAGATCTCTCCTCTGCCCTCAAAGCATCTGACCACACCAAGATTTTTCCAATTTCCCAATGGCGCTTTTTACATCCGGCGAAATCTAAGTCATGAAATGCTCGTAGCTTCCGGTTTCTTAGGCCATAAAGATGTTTGGAGCCACTCTGGTCTCTGATCAGCGCTATGGTCAGCTTGCTGCATTCTCAGGTTCCCTGTTGGGACAGGAGAGCCAGAGAAAAACATGGAAGATAGTGGGGGGGGGATTCCCTCCCACTGCTTGTAAAAGCTGTATAGAGGCTAATTAGCTGTTAGGATTGCTTTTACATGAAAGCCAACCACTGGCTGAAAAGAATGATACCAAGATGATACCTAAACCTGCAGGCATCATTCTGGTATAACCATTCAAAATCCAGCAACATACCAGTACGTTGCTGGTCCTTGTTGGGCATATATTGTAAACTTTTTTTCATGCAGCCTGTGGACTGAACGAAAAAAAGATATTGATCGGTGGGTATGCCCACCATTAGAATACCTCCCTTCATCCACTCACTTCTAATGATGGGCATACATGCACCGTATATATATGCCGAAGCATGGGGGCATCCTCCCACAAAAGGCAGGAGCAAATCGCTCCTCCACCCACTGCTGCCCCCACGCTTCAGCATTTATGCTGAAGTATGTAACTGTGGTGGGGAAATCACCTCCGACAGCGCTGGAGTCACGGCTTTATATATCGTGGGAGCAAACGCTGTTGCTGTCAAGATAAATAAATCCGCGCTGCAACTGAATGGCGTACCTGCTAAGCAAATGATGGTTAACAATAAAACAAAGTAACATTACAGTATAACAGTAAGACTTACCATACCTGCAAAGCAAATACAAAAAAACAGTAAAAAATAAAACATTTAACGCAACCTGTGCCTAAAATATATATATGCCAAAGCATGGGGGCATCCTCCCACAAAAGGCAGGAGCAAATCGCTCCTCCACCTACTGCTGCCCCCACGCTTCGGCATATATGCTGAAGTATGTAACTGTGGTGGTGAAATCACCTCCGACAGCGCTGGAGTCCCGGCTTTATGTATCGTGGGGGCAAACGCTGTTGCTGTCAAGATAAATAAATCCGCTCTGCAGCTGAATTGCGTACCTGAAAACAAAAAAATGGTTACCAACAAAACACAGTAAACAGTAAAGTATAAAAAAATTGCATATCTGAAAAGCAAACATGGTAAAACATAATAACAATAAAACATTGTAGAATAGAATACAGTAAAAAAGAGCAGAACAATTGAGAGAGAATAGAGAGAGAGAGAACAATAAAACGACAACTATTTTTGGTATTTTTATTTTATATTTTTTTGTGTTTTTATTTTTTTTATTTATTTATTTTTTTTACACTTTTTTTAGTAACTTTAACTTTTGTAGCTGGTACCAGGTTTGGGTCTCTCAAAATGCGTAGCATCTTGGGAGTTTCTGTGAAAGTGTGTCCTAGTCTGTGCAATGCTGTACCCTACGCTAAAACTCAACTAGTGTATGGTAGCGTTCAAAACATTCACCAATGCATAGACCAGGATTGTGAGGACAGGAGGGACAATAATACCGGGTGTCACGCCTATATCCGCGCTTGCTGCAGACACATCTTCTTTGGGGGGCTCGTTGGGTAGGGGTACTCGGGAGGACATAAGGAAAATGCCTCTCATGCAGCCGGCTTACTGCATTTGGTTGGGGAAGGTGAGGTGGAGCACCGTCTGGAAACAGAAGGGCTCTGATGATCTCTTCCTGGAATTTAAGGAAGGATCCAGTCCGTCCTGAAGCTCTGTATAGCACATGAGCGTTCAGCAAAGCCAATTGAAATAAATAAACAGACACTTTTTTGTACCAGCGTCTGGCCTTATGGGCAATTAGGTACGGCGCCAACAACTGGTCGTTGAGGTCCACCCCTCCCATATTTTGGTTATATTCGTGGACACAGAGGGGTTTCTCCACAACACCAGTCGCCATAGTAATTTGGACCGTCGTGTTTGCATGAAGGGAGGTAAGAACGAAAACATTCTTATTATCCCTCCACTTCATAGCGAGCAAGTTATTACACTGCAAGCAGGCTCTCTCCCCCAGCCTAAGACGGGAATCTACAAGCCGCGGGTGAAAGCCCCGGCGATTAGGTCGCACGGTGCCACATGCTCCAATCTGTTGATCAAAAAGGTGACTAAAAAGTGGCACGCTCGTGTAATATTTGTCCATGTACAAGTGGTACCCCTTTCCGAATAAAGGTGACACCAAGTCCCACACAATCTTGCCAGCGCTTCCTAAGTAGTCAGGGCAGTTTTTCGGCTCTACGTGACTATCTTTGCCCTCGTAAACCATAAAACTACATGTATAGCCTGTGGCCCTGTCACAGAGCTTATACATCTTGACCCCGTATCTGGCACGCTTGCTGGGAAGGTACTGTTTGAATGACAAGCGGGCAGAAAATTTAATCAGGGACTCATCAACGCAGACAACTTGATGGGGAGTAAACAAGTCTGAAAAACGCTGGTTGAAGTGGTTTACGAGGGGCCGAATTTTGTAGAGCCGATCGTATCCAGGGTCTCCACGAGGACGACAGAGTTCATTGTTGTTGAAGTGCATGAACCGCAAAATATGCTCCTATCGTGCCCTGGTCATGGAGGCAGAGAACACGGGCATATGGTAAATTGGGTCAGTGGACCAATATGACTGCAACTCACTCTTTTTATTTATGCCCATGTTGAGGGAAAGGCCCAGACCGTAATTGGTCTCCAATCTCTGGCAAGGGAGGACTGGGGAATAGTGGCGATGTGTTGACCAGCGTTTAAATTGCTTTGGTCCACAATAGATCTATAGAGATCTTCGGTGAAAAACAGCGAATAAAAATCCAGTGGCGTAAAATCAACTGTTTCCACCTGAATTCCGGGTTGGCCAGTGAATGGGGGAAGTACGGGTGCTGCAGAAGTGGTGGGTTCCCAATTCGGATTGGCGAATGCAGCAGGAAGGGCACTATGGGCACGACGGGCCTGTGTTCATCTTCTTGGTGGCAGCGGGACACTACTAGTGCTTGCCACCTCGCCAGCTTGAACTGCACTTATGGGTCTCGCCACGTCACCACGTGATACTGCAGTGCTGGATGTACGACCAGGGTGTACTAGGCCGCTGGTGCTTGCAAGTTCACCAGAAGGAATAGCGGCGCTAGTACTTCTCTGCTCCAAACGAGGGACCTGCGGTTCTTGCACTTCAAGGACAGAAGAAGAAGATTGGGGTCTGGTACGCCTGACCTTGGCAGGGACCACAACTCCGTCGTCAGAGCTATCTGTCATGGAGCCGCTGTCGTCTACAGGTTCGTATTCTGAGCCTGAATCTGACAGATGAGTGACTTCCTCTTCACTATCTGTCATGCTCAGAAACGTGTAGGCCTCTTCACTAGTGTACCTTCGATTTGCCATTTTGGGCTCTAAATTTAGGGGTACACTAGTGAGACTCACAGGCAAAAAAGCTCCTGACTGTTAGCGACTGATTCAAAACGCTACCAAAAAACTGTTAGCGATCGCAGGGATCAGGCCTGACTCCGCGAACGCTGCAGTTATGTGTGCTTAGTGTGTTTATGGAAACCCTAAACTGCTGGGGACGCTAGTATAGATCTGATCGGATCAGATATCGATCCGTTCAGATACTATACCACTAAGGGAGGTGTATGCTGTGTACGTGGGTGTTAGCGGTACTGGCGCTAACCTGACGCTGCCTGGGGCGACGCAGACCTTATCTGACCCTAAAAACGTAACTTATATCACCACCGGGCAATTAGGGGGTTAAACCTTTATCAGGTAATAAATGGCGGGTGCCCTAAAACTATAATAAACTATAAAAAACTAACTAACCAGCGTCACCCGTACAACTTATACGGTGATCGCTGGTGAAATGGTTAACTAGGGGGCAATCAGGGGGTTAAACCTTTAGTAAGTAGTATATGGGGGTCCCTGTCACCTGCGTCACCTGGCGTCACCTGTGTCACTAATAATCAGAAAAACGGTCGCTTAGTGACACTGGCGACGGGGGGGGGGATCAAGGGGTTAACCTTTATTAGGGGGGGTTAGGGAGGTACCCTAGACCTAAAGGGGGGTACCCCAGACCTAAAGGAGGCTAACCCTAACTGCCCTAACACTTATAACTGTCACAAACTGACACCAATGCAAAAAAAAACTTCTATTGGTGTCACTGTGACAGGGGGTACAGGGGGTTGATCGGGGGGTGACTGGGGGGTGAAAAGTGTGCCTGCGTGTTCTACTGTAAGTGTAGTGTTGTGCAAACTCACATTGATGTCTTCTCTCCTCGGCGCCGGAACGAAAAGATCGGCTCGAGGAGAGATGACATCACTTCCTCTGCCTCTGTTTACGTTACAGAGGCAGAGGAATGATCTAATTGGCCGGGAGCGATCGCGAGGGGGTAGCCATGAATGGATGGCCTTCCCCTCACCTCTGACCGCCTGGGAATAAATGGCACCGGGGGGGGGTCCAATCGGACCCCCCTCCCGCGGGAGGCAGATCACGTACAGGTACGTGATTCTGCCTGCCCGTGCCATTCTGCCGACGTATATCGTCGTGAGGCGGTCAGCAAGTGGTTAAATGAAATTCTTTCCTTTAGAAATGTAATTTTGCTGCGGTACTGTTATAAACATGGGAAAGACGCACTACTCTACAGGCAGACTAAGGGGGCCCCCAGGCACGATATTTAAAGGAATATTTCATTTTTATGGTTTCACTTTAAGCATTATTAAAATCACTGCTCTGGAAAAAACTGCAGTTTTAAAACCTTTTTTTTGCATTGATATATGTCCCCTGGGGCAGTATCCAAGTCCCTATACACTTTTTATGGCAATGACTTGCACATAAGCCTTTAAAATGAACACTTTAGATTTTTCACGTTTGTGTCCTATAGACTTTAATGGTGTTCGCATATTCGCACAATTTTTTTGTCTGTTTTCATTTTCTGGTGCAAACCAAACTGGGGGGTGTTCGGCTCATCCCTACTTTTCATTACTAAGGCCTGTTGTATCTCTAGATCTGCTTTCTTTTTATGTTTTTCTTCCAGTTCATATATTTCTGCTATTAGCCTATTTTTTTTTTTTTTTATCCTTTCCTTCTTTTTTCTAGAGCCTATCAAAATTAATGCTCCCCTTATATAGGCCTTTTGAGTTTCCCATTTCGTGGCCTACGACACCTCCGGGGTATCATTCTGTATAAAATATTGCTCTAATTTTTTTTATTAATCCTTCTACTTCTATGTCCTGTATAAGGTCTTCGTTTTAATCTCCACATCTTTTTACTCTCCTGGGGTCTTATACCCTTTATTTTCATGTAGCAATACTCACGGTGGAGCTGCTGGTTTAAGTGGGCCTGTCCTCTTTGCTCTACACCCTTCTTAAATTGTTCACTCCCCTTGACACAACTGTAGTGCAGTGTTGAAATAATATGAGCATTAACTTTAACCCACAGTATACACTTACAATTAGGATTACCTCTCCCTGGGTACTGGTAGCTCCACCTGTAGGAGAAATGACAACACTGCACACAAACTTCAATAATGACCAAAAATAACTTCTTTCTTTGAATAAGTAATATATTTATATAAAGAGTTATTTCCATAAATATACTATCACACCAACGTAGTGCGATAGTATAAGGAATGATATGACAATCAATGACAATAACAGGAATATATATATTGATATGAATCTACACCTGGGAGCTCCCCTTAATCTAAACCTTAAAGTCACTATACTAGAGTGCAGGGCCCTGCAATGAAAAAGGCAGTCCAGACGTCTTCAGTCTTCGCTAGCTTTTATAATTGTAATCCATATAGGGGGTTCCTCCTGTGTGCTATGTAGTGTAGTATAACACACTAAAACAATTGTAATCCAAATGAGTGACTAGGTGTCTTTATATGAAGAAACAAAACATCTAACATCCGCTCTTGAACGCTGAAGTCTATTTGTATGTAATAATCTCAGACTTAACTTGTTCCATGGGACTATCAGTCCCAGCAACTCTCTGTACAGTTCTAAAGGTGTGTGTGTAATACTCAATTAAACTTCTGGGTATCAACCCTCTCACCACATGGAATCCAGGCAGGTGGATGTCTCCGGTTCAGCAGTTCTTAGTTCCGTAAAGAGGCACCACCACGCCGTCACACTGTTCCGTCCACAAACGACCAGGAGTTCTCGGTTAACTCCCCATGGGTCCTCCGGAACAATCTACCCCTATACCCTGCCCCCCCTTCTCTCATCCCCTCTCCCCCCACCCATAATCTTGAACCTTGGGGTTCCGTACCCTCCCGTGTACCCCTCCGGGGTACCGACTACCAATCTAGTTTTCCTATGATGGGTTGTGCTCTGACTGGCACACTTAGTAAGCCCCCCCCCCCGTCTTCTAGGTTGAGGTCCAGAGCTCGTTAGGTACCCAGGGATCCCGTATACTCACTTATTTTAACCTCTTCTCCCCCCGCCTACTCCTTACTAAACCCACAGTCCCCATTGTCCTTCTGGATTCCTTATTGATATTCTTCCTTTCTTATTTTTTCTTTAAGGTCCCCCGTTTCTTTTTTTTTAGGGACCAGTCGCCATTGATCATCAGATAGTTGTATTTTCTCCTTCCATTTCTTTTTCCAATCAGGCATCTCTAGCACAGGAAGTTCTAATCTATTACAGAAATCTTGTAAGTTTGAATGACCATTGCACGGTCATGCAACACTATACCCAAACTAAATTGTTAGCATTTTTTTCACACCAATAGAGCTTTCTTTTGGTGGTATTTCACCACTACTGGGTCTTTTTATTTTTTACTAAAGAACCAAAAAAAGATCGAAAATGTAGAAATAAAAATTTAAAATGTTGTAGTTTGTTATAAAATTTAGCAAACAGGCAATTTTTCTCCTTCACTGATGTGTGCTGATGAGGCTGCCTTGATGAGGCGACACTGATAGGTGCCACTGATGGGCACTGATGAAGCTGCACTGATGGGCACTAATGAGGCGGCACTGATGGACACTGAGGTGGCGGCACTGGTGGGCACTGATGGGGAAGCACTGATAAGGCTGCAGTGATAGGTGGCAATGATGGTCACTGATAGGCGGCACGAATGGGCACTGATAGGAAGCACTGACAGGTGACGCGGATGATAAGGCACTGATTGGCACTGATTGGCAGCACTGATAGGCACTGATAAGTGACACTGGCGGGCACTGATAGGTGGCACTGGTGGGCACTGATAGGCACTGATTAACTTCACTGACGGGCACGGAGGCAGGGACGATGTCCCTGTAACAGAAGCCGGTTACCGGCTTTCTGTTTCTCTCCTCATACTGATCGGGAGGAAAAAAGCTGATGTTTACTTCTGTGATCAGCTGTCATTGGCTGACAGCTGATCATGTGGTAAAGGGCCCACTGTGATTGGCCCTTTACTCTATTCTGTGATCAGCTGAGTTGGAAGACTCACAGTCACAGAGCGCGCTGCCCGTGAGATCACTGGAAGCCCGTACTGTAGTCATCATTCAGCTATAGCGTGGGTGGAAAGTGGTTAAAGTCTCACGTGAAAGGTCAGCGTATATCTGAAAAATTGAATTCTCATATTTCCGGGGTGATCCTCCTCTCATACTTTTCCATATTTGTTAAACTGTCAAACAACTTGTGGTACCACTTGTTGTTTGACAGTTGTTTAATTAACTCACTAGCGCCCCTTACCACTAATCGCAAAGCTAGCATTGTTTACACTTTAAGGGGAGCGGCTTATATATACAAAAAATGTTTTTATTTTTTTTTCACATAATTATATGTAACACTATTAAATTCACTTAATCCATACAAAATTACTCTTCTATATTTGTGCCTTGTCTTCATAACTATGGAACCTGATTATGACATCTCTTGGAATTACCGCTGGTAAAATTGTGGTTTCCAGATCTGATGCACTCTTTCTATTCTTAAAGTATCACTCTCTGTTCTACCCAATATAGGGTTACATATCTTTTTCATTATTCCTTCTCCTTGTTTAGCCTCCGAGACCCCACGTATTCTCAGATTATTCATTCTATGTCACTTTTCTTGATCCTCAAGTTTGTATGCCATATTCCTTTGATTTGTAAGTTTTTCATTTCCTCTTTCAGTTCCATTACTAAAGTGTGTGTGTCTAGCCTCTTTTCTGTATCTTCCACTCTCCCTAGTATCTGGCTTAAATCCCCGTTTAATATTGCCATATCTGTTTTTAAAGAGTTTTCCAGTTTCACAAACATAACTGCCATTTCAGCTTTAGTAGGTAGCTGGGCATTCAATCTAGCTTTGGCTTCTTGTCTGATTTCTGTATCATTCTCACATGCTACATCTGTCCTTGAATGGCTGGCTATACTTGAGCCCGCTGACAGTCTATTTTGATTGCTTTTATTACTTCCCATCCCCTGTTTCCCTCAAGCTCCCAGTTGTTTTTTCGTTGTCAATTAATTATTACTTCCATCGTGCCACATATGTTTCTTTATTGATCCTGGACTTAAACTTATCTTAGGCGATTTTACCACTCCTCTCCCTTTGACTGGTTTCCCTTTAATTTTTCTTAGCTTTAACCACTCTCCTCTTCACATCACGTTTACAACCTTAAATAGGTAATCCACTATTTTGTTTATTTTCACGCCAGCCACACAGCTTTCTCTTCCTTTCTCTTCTTCTTGTCCCGTCTCTTTGTGCTTTGTTCCTTGTCCCCCTGCCCTTTTTTTTCACCTTGTCTATTCTCCTTATATAGGTTAACCTTTCTGTCCCAACAAACAAGTGTAATCCTGGTCAAAGTTTATTTAGTGTTACAGGTAGGGTTGTCCCGATACCGATACTCGTATCGGTATCGGCACCGATACCAAGCATTTGCCCGAGTACTTGTACTCGGGCAAATGCTCCTGATACTTCACCCGATACCTGGACAGTCAGCAGTGATCGGTGAGTGGGGGAGTTACAAACTTCTCCCCCCCTTGAGCTGCTTTAGTGAAATCTATACAGTGGTGATCGGTGCTTGTAACTCCCCCACACGATCACCGCTGACTGTTACCGCATCCTCCTCCAGTCCCCCTCCATGCCCCCTCCGTTCTGCTGTCCCCCTCCTTTCTTCCTCCATGTCCCCCTCCTTTCTTCCTCCATGTCCCCCTCCGTTCTGCTGTCCCCCTCCTTTCTTCCTCCATGTCCCCTGCCGTTCTGCTGTCCCCCCTCCTTTCTTCCTCCGTGTCCCCCGCTTGTCAGGTCACCTTGAGGCTAGGTGACAGATGCAGCAGATAGGGGTTGAGGTTGTTGAACCGGGGGTCCTAATGAGGCCTGAACCTGTTCAAAACGGGATGCCAAATCCTGAAGGAATCACATCACTTGGGTCTGATGCGATTCCTGGGTCTCCAGTCTGCGAACTAAGCCCTGCAACGGATCATCTGCGGGTAGCGGCACATCAGCCGGGGGCATGGCTGATCAAACTGTCAGGTCACCTTGAGGCTAGGTGACAAATGCACTCTGTAGGAGTCAGAAGTGCACCGCTAGGTAGTGGACCCTAGGACTGACTGCTGCGGATTGAACCTTGGGAGGTTCAGGAAGCAGGTCTACTGGATCACTGACACAGATCCCACTGGGAGCTAGAGCATAGATTCCCCAAGGCGCGGAGTCTAAGAGCCAGCAGGTGTTCACCAGAGCCTCTAGTGGTGAGGATGGACTGAGCTGCAGTCTGGCTCCAGGTCGCGGCCCCCAGGGTCTCACAGCTCACGGTAGACTACAGGAGAAGAGGAAGGAGGCAGCAGGCTGGAACAACAAGGAAAGTAAGGGACAAGCCAAGGTCGGGGCCACAAGCAGACAAGGACAACAGAGTTCACGCCAAGGTTCAAGGTCACAGGCAAACAGGGATGGTCGGGGACACGCCAAAGGTAAGGGTCACGAGCAGACAGGAATAGTTAAGAACAGGCCAAAGTCGGTAACAGGAATCAGACGTAGGAAACACAGCAAGTACACATGGAAGCTAACACACAATGGTTGATCAGCACTGCTGGCTTGCAGTGCACAGGTTAATATAGGGTTCCCTCATAGGGCCTGGGTGGGGCCATGCTTAGAGGAGAGGTTAAAAAAACAGTTAGGTGAGAGGCAGCTGGTCTTTAGAGATGAACACATGGAGACAGGTAAGCTGACAGAGAAACTCTATTGCATAACCATGACACCGCTGTTCTGCTGCTGTCCCCCACCG
Source organism: Lithobates clamitans (assembly GCA_037952925.1). NCBI lineage: Eukaryota > Metazoa > Chordata > Amphibia > Anura > Ranidae > Lithobates > Lithobates clamitans. Next base: position 700,848 of record JBBGZY010000880.1, read on the forward strand.
TTCTGCTGCTGTCCCCCTCCTTTCTGCTGCTTTCCCTCTCCAGTTTTTCTCCGTGTCCCCCTCCGTTCTGCTGCTCTCCATGTCATCCTCCCTCCTTTTCTGTATGAACAGAGCCAGTGATCACTGACTCTGTCCATTCACATAACTGAAACATTGTAATCTCCTGTGATTACGATGTCTCAGTTTATGAATGGAGAGGAGCCGCTGTCTTCTCTCCATTCATTTTCAGTGCAGCTGAGGCTGCAGAGAAAGGAACTGGGGAATCTCTATCTTCTGTCTCTTTCTCTGTCTCAAGGGGAGATTTCAGGGGTCTTTTAAGACCCCTGATATTTCACAAAGCACTCCGACAGGGCTGATTAAAAAAAAAAAAAAGTATTGCAATAAATGATAATAAAAAATTATTGTAAAAAATAATAAAAAATAAAATAAAAAAACACACAGACACCATCCACCCCCTCCCTCCCTAAAAAAAAGAAAAAAAGAAAACACCATCGTGGCATTAAAAAAAGTATTGGTAATCGGTATAGGTGAGTACTTGAAAAAAGTATCGGTACTTGTACTCGGTCTTAAAAAAGTGGTATCGGGACAACCCTAGTTACAGGGATAGAGAGTTGGACCAGAGTTTTAAGATAATTTCAGTGCAAGATGTAAAATGTCACTATTCACTCACCACTTTTCCTGTAACTCCGTACGTGATCAATTAGTACAGAGCTATTTTAACAAAGATGAAAGATCTGAAATGCAAATACCCGGGGACACATAGGTGTGGTGGATGCCCTTACTGCCAATTTCCTTGGTGAAGACGGACACACACTTTACCAAACAGTGATATACACCAGGCAAAACATTTTGTAAATTGTCATACAATGGGGGTCGTTTACCTGATGACATGTGTATGTGGGAGTTACTATGTCATTAAGACCGAACGCCATTTTTGGCAATGGATATATGATCACGTGTCTGCTATAAAAGGAGGTGACATTATGTCACCCATTGGAAGACACGGCACATGGAAACATAATGAAAATCCACACTGTATCAAATTCTTTGCCCTTGAGTGAATACACACTGATATACGAGGAGGCGATTGGGATCACCTTATCCTACAAAGGAAGGTGAGGTGGATTCATCGCCTGATGGCAACACAAGCACCAGGTCTTAATGAACTGTAAGTTTAAAACCCTTTCTGTAGGATGGAGATAACGTGGGGCATTTACTATACTGACATGCCTGTCAGATCGGCAAATGCGGGAATAGTTTAAAGCAGAGTTCCACCCAAAAGCGGAACTTCCGCTTTAAGCACTCCTCGCCCACTGACATGCCACATTTGGCATGTCATTTTTTTGAAGGGGGGGTTGTACCCTTTTTTCGTGGGACTTCCTGTCCCACTTCCTGCTTCCTATCTTTGGCCGCCTAGGCGACTCCTCCTCTTGCCCTAGGTGGCCCCTCCCTGCCAGCAATCTTCTGGGACACAACTCAGGTCCCAGAAGATTGGCTGTCCAATAGGAGAGCACAGCACGACTCGCGCATGCACAGTGCGCCCGGCCGTGAAGCTGTAAGTTGTCACGGCCGGGTGCCCACAGTTACCATGGCGCCGCCGAGGAGAGGAGGGGGTGAGAATCTAGCCTCCGGGTGGCCACATCGCTGGACCGTGGGGGCAGGTAAGTGTTGGTTTATTAAAAGTCGGCAGCTATGCTTTTTGTAGCTGCTGACTTTTAATAAACTAAAACACGGGTGAAACTCCGCTTTGGGTCAATGGTGCTTGAACCTGCAAAATCCAAAGTCCTCACCAAAGGCTTCTATGCAAGTTATTTGCCATAAAAAGTGTATGGGGACCCGGGTACTGCCCTAGGGGACATGTATCAATTGAAAAAAATTCCCTCTCTCTCTCCCCTGTGACTCCAGGCTGGGTCCCTAGGTACTCTGTGCCATGGGAATGGTCTCAGTATGTGGGCAACCAGTTGCTACTGAAGAGGCAAAGCATAACACCCCTTCACTACCAGAGTATCTGCCACCTTTGCCATATCACCCCTCCTGGCTCGTTGGCTTCATTAACAAGTGACACAAATATGGTAGTCTTCAGCAATGACAATATAGCCTCCTCTAGACAGCATTCTGCATGTTAGACCTTGTTGTTGTTTTATTAAAAATATCTTCTTCTTCCTCCGGTCTTCCTGCACCCTCTCCTGCATCTTCCTCCTCCGGGCTTCTCCTTCTCCCGCTTCTTCTTACACTCTTCTTCTTCCTCCAGACAAACAAACAAACTTTCCTAGAACATTCTTTTCCTTTTACCCATTTTTGGCTAGCCTTAAGTGGGACTATGGGCAAAATAGAAAATGCAGCAGTCTAACTACCTGTCCAGCTAAAGTAGCAGTTTGAGGCGTGAGACAAACAATTTAAAACTGACAAGGGTGTAATAGTAGCGTGTACTGAACCCTCATAAAGCTGTGTGAAAGGGCAAGGATGCTATGTTGTTCAGATTACAGCCATGACAGTTTGTAACACAAGTTGGTGAATGGTAACAATGGTTTCCTTCTCTTCATTCCCTCAGGAAGCCTCTAGTGCAATATACAACTGTTAACTGATGCCAGAACCTTCTTATCAGATCAGGACAGATGCAGGCCCACTCTTGCCTACTAGCCAAATCCACACTTCTGTCTGGAAACCCTAAAAAAATTGTCTGACTTGCCCGCTTGAGTGACTGGAGTTTAAACAGATATCTGCAGCTTCCGCCCCTATCATAAATTCTGTAGCAATCCACATTCCTGATTAGGGATGAGCCGAACACCCCCCTGTTCGGTTCGCACCAGAACATGCGAACAGGAAAAAAATTCGTTCGAACACGCGAACGCCGTTAAAGTCTATGGGACACGAACATGAATAATCAAAAGTGCTAATTTTAAAGGCTAATATGCAAGTTATTGTCATAAAAAGTGTTTGGGGACCCGGGTCCTGCCCCAGGGGACATGGATCAATGCAAAAAAAAGTTTTAAAAACGGACGTTTTTTCAGGAGCAGTGATTTTATTAATGCTTAAAGTCAAACAATAAAAGTGTAATATCCCTTTAAATTTCGTACCTGGGGGGTGTCTATAGTATGCCTGTAAAGGGGCGCATGTTTCCTGTGTTTAGAACAGTCTGACAGCAAAATGACATTTGGAAGGAAAAAACTCATTTAAAACTAGCCGCGGCTATTGCATTGCCGACAATACACATAGAAGTTCATTGATAAAAACGGCATGGGAATTCCCCACAGGGGAACCCCGAACCAAAATAAAAAAAAAAAAATGATGTGGGGGTCCCCCTAAATTCCATACAAGGCCCTTCAGGTCTGGTATGGATATTAAGGGGAACCCCAGCCAAAATTGAAAAAAAAAATTGACGTGGGGTTCCCCCTAAATTCCATACCAGACCCTTCAGGTCTGGTATGGATTTTAAGGGGAACCCCGCGCCAAAAAAAAAAAAAAAAAACGGCGTGGGGTCCCCCTAAAAATCCATACCAGACCCTTATCCGAGCACGCAACCTGGCAGGCCGCAGGAAAAGAGGGGGGGACGAGAGTGCGGCCCCCCCCCCCTCCTGAACCGTACCAGGCCACATGCCCTCAACATTGGGAGGGTGCTTTGGGGTAGCCCCCCAAAACACCTTGTCCCCATGTTGATGAGGACAAGGGCCTCATCCTCACAACCCTGGCCGGTGGTTGTGAGGGTCTGCGGGCGGGGGGCTTATCGGAATCTGGAAGCCCCCTTTAACAAGGGGACCCCCAGATCCCGGCCCCCCCCCTGTGTGAAATGGTAAGGGGGTACTTACCCCTACCATTTCACTAAAAAACTGTCAAAAATGTTAAAAATGACAAGAGACAGTTTTTGACAATTCCTTTATTTAAATGCTTCTTCTTTCTTCTTTCTTCCTTCATCTTCTTCTGGTTCTTCTGGCTCTTCTGGTTCTTCCTCCGGCGTTCTCGTCCAGCATCTTCTCCGCGGCGTCTTCTATCTTCTTCTCCTCGGGCCGCTCCGCACCCATGGCATGAGGGGAGGCTCCCGCTCTTCTCTTCATCTTCTTCTCTTCTTCATCTTCTTCTTCATCTTCTTCTTCTTCTTCCTTCTTCTCTTCTTCTCTTCTTCTCTTCTTCCTGTCTTCTGCGGGCCGCTCCGCAGCCATGCTGTGGCATGGAGGGAGGCTCCCGCTGTGTGACGGCGTCTCTTCGTCTGACGGTTCTTAAATAACGGGGGGCGGGGCCACCCGGTGGCCCCGCCCCCCTCTGACGCACGGTGACATGACGGGACTTCCCTGTGGCATTCCCCGTGACGTCACAGGGAAGTCCCTCAAGTCACCGTGCGTCAGAGGGGGGCGGGGTCACCGGATGGCCCCGCCCCCCGTTATTTAAGAACCGTCAGACGAAGAGACGCCGTCACACAGCGGGAGCCTCCCACCATGCCAGCATGGCTGCGGAGCGGCCCGGAGAAGACAGGAAGAAGAGAAGAAGGAAGAAGAAGAAGAAGAAGAAGAAGATGAAGAAGAAGATGAAGAAGAGAAGAAGATGAAGAGAAGAGCGGGAGCCTCCCCCCTCATGCCATGGGTGCGGAGCGGCCCGAGGAGAAGAAGATAGAAGACGCCGCGGAGAAGATGCTGGACGAGAACGCCGGAGGAAGAACCAGAAGAGCCAGAAGAACCAGAAGAAGATGAAGGAAGAAAGAAGAAAGAAGAAGCATTTAAATAAAGGAATTGTCAAAAACTGTCTCTTGTCATTTTTAACATTTTTGACAGTTTTTTAGTGAAATGGTAGGGGTAAGTACCCCCTTACCATTTCACACAGGGGGGGGGCCGGGATCTGGGGGTCCCCTTGTTAAAGGGGGCTTCCAGATTCCGATAAGCCCCCCGCCCGCAGACCCTCACAACCACCGGCCAGGGTTGTGAGGATGAGGCCCTTGTCCTCATCAACATGGGGACAAGGTGTTTTGGGGGGCTACCCCAAAGCACCCTCCCAATGTTGAGGGCATGTGGCCTGGTACGGTTCAGGAGGGGGGGGGGGCCGCACTCTCGTCCCCCCCTCTTTTCCTGCGGCCTGCCAGGTTGCGTGCTCGGATAAGGGTCTGGTATGGATTTTTAGGGGGACCCCACGCCGTTTTTTTTTTTTTTTTGGCGCGGGGTTCCCCTTAAAATCCATACCAGACCTGAAGGGTCTGGTATGGAATTTAGGGGGAACCCCACGTCAATTTTTTTTTTCAATTTTGGCTGGGGTTCCCCTTAATATCCATACCAGACCTGAAGGGCCTTGTATGGAATTTAGGGGGACCCCCACATCATTTTTTTTTTATTATTTTGGTTCGGGGTTCCCCTGTGGGGAATTCCCATGCCGTTTTTATCAATGAACTTCTATGTGTATTGTCGGCAATGCAATAGCCGCGGCTAGTTTTAAATGAGTTTTTTCCTTCCAAATGTCATTTTGCTGTCAGACTGTTCTAAACACAGGAAACATGCGCCCCTTTACAGGCATACTATAGACACCCCCCAGGTACGAAATTTAAAGGGATATTACACTTTTATTGTTTGACTTTAAGCATTAATAAAATCACTGCTCCTGAAAAAACGTCCGTTTTTAAAACTTTTTTTTGCATTGATCCATGTCCCCTGGGGCAGGACCCGGGTCCCCAAACACTTTTTATGACAATAACTTGCATATAAGCCTTTAAAATTAGCACTTTTGATTTCTCCCATAGACTTTTAAAGGGTGTTCCGCGGCATTCGAATTTGCCGCGAACACCCCAAATTGTTCGCTGTTCGGCGAACTTGCGAACAGCCAATGTTCGAGTAGAACATGAGTTCGACTCGAACTCGAAGCTCATCCCTATTCCTGATAGACTGGGTAGTAGCCAAGACTGTAAAACTTCAGTATATTTCATAACTCATGAAATAATAATAGTACAGCCAAAACAAGGACATATTTATCTCCCCTGGTTAATTTGTAGTGTTTTTAGTTCAAACACCCCTATATTAGAGAATATGGGGAACCACTGGTACCCCTTATCCCTCGGGTGGAACTCCGCTTTGAGTCAATGGTGCTCGAACCTGCAAAATCCAAAGTCCTTAATGAAGGCTTCTATGCAAGTTATTTGCCATAAAAAGTGTATGGGGACCCGGGTACTGCCCTAGGGGACATGTATCAATTGAAAAAAATTCTCTCTCTCTCTCTCCCCCCTGTGACTCCAGGCTGGGTTCCTAGGTACTCTGTGCCATGGGAATGGTCTTAGTATGTGGGCAACCAGTCGCTAATGAAGAGGCAAAGCATAACACCCCTTCACTATCAGAGTATTTGTCACCTTTGCCATATAGCCCCTCCTGGCTCGTTGGCTTCATTAACAAGTGACAGAAATATGGTAGTCTTCAGCAATGACAATGTAGCCTCCTCTACACAGCATTCTGCATGTTAGACCTTGTTGTTGTTTTATTAACTGCATGTTAGACCCATGTACTGTATCTTCCCTAACTTCAGTTCCTTCATTTTAAGCCCTGCTCTTTTGACACGCCTTATATGCACTCCTTGAGAGACTTCAGACCAGGCAATTTTGATGAGGTTGTGCTACACAAACAGTTCCCAAAAACATATTTCATGCATTTTCCTGTACAAATGTCTCTAGTGCCCTTGAAGAGAGCCCCGTGAGGTGATCATACCTTAGGCAGATGGGTAAATCCATAAAGAGTCCTTCTCCAGGCCAGAGATCATAAGAGGCAGTAAATCCACAAGAGGTAGCAAGCAATGTCTAAAGTCTATGTTCTGATAATCAATCCACAAAAAGCAGTAAGTCCATGACTGGCAGCCATAAGTCCATCTGGGAACCCCAAATGGGCTCTCTAGAAGGGGGCACAGCCCGTCAGAATAATGACTACATCTTGGCAATCTTTTCCCAGCCCTCTCTCTGGTATGACCTGCAGGGGATGCAAACTTTCTGAATAGACCTTCCTTCTACCAGCTCAGCAGGTCTCTTAAAACACAAAAGTGCAACATTTATACTTTGTAACAGTTTGCAACACATTTGACCTGGTTAACCCCAGTGCATGAACACAGCAAAGGAAAACTGTTAACCCTTTAGAATCTTCATGGAAGCACCTGTCTACAATATAATCAACACAAGTGCTTTTTTTATCATTACTATTCCTTTACACTGGCTTTTGAAATTTAGAAATTTAGAAATTGGGTGAAAGGTTTTGCACTGTAAAACACTTTTTGTAAGGTAAAAAGTGTATTTTATATACAGCTATATAGATCAGACCACAATGAGGGACAAATAAGGAGGAAAGAGGGACAGAGAGACTTTGTTCCAAATCAGGGACAGTCCCTCAAAATCAGGGACAGTTGGGAGCTATGGGATTCATTTCCACAGGATTGATGGCTGTCATTGGTAGCAGGGTATTTCTAAATATGCATATTCCTGATGATAATGAGGGTGATGGAGCTCTCCTGTCCCTCATTGCTGCCAAAGCATTTTACAGCATTGAGTGATCTTAGCTATAGGAGGCTCCTTCTCATTTTGGTCTAGTCCTTATTTTATCAACTGGCTTTGAATATTTTTTTCTTTGAGCTATTGTGGAGCTGAGATGAAACTATGGATTTTAACCTTTTCATGACTGTGAGCTGCAATTGAGAAGATGAGGTACTCTATCTCCCTGTTATATTTAAAAGCACTTGTTGACCTTCTTTGATAATAGAGGTATATTTATGAAGGTGATCAACACAGGCACATACTGTAGGCTGAGAGTGCATATTGTGAACATTTTTCCCAAAGTGGTTTGATTAGCACTGAAGCTTGTAATTGAAAATAATTTTTGAGAAGGCTGGATTTTATATATTTGAACCGTTTATGAAGCACAGGACATTTTTTATTCTTATTTTAGTATTTGTTAGCACAGCACTGTCTCTTTTCATTTTGTTTACTAGACAGGGGTGCCCCCTGTCACTGCTCCTCTTTGCACTGGAAGAGGAAACCCCTTGCAATTGCTATTGGACAGTTGCACTATCAATGGGATGCATAGAGGTGATGTGGAGGACAAGATATTGTTATACGCTGCTGATGCACTACTCTTTTTAGGAGATATAATCCCTATCATCACCCACCTTCTTCTCCCTCCCTCCTTTTCCCTCCTCCTTTTCTCTCCACTCTTTGAAGAAGGACCCTAGGTCCATGACTACTTAAATGGCCACTGAACAGTAGGTTGGATTAGTTCTGAGGAAGGGGTCTATCTCCCATGACGCGTCAGCCATCCAATCGAGTTTGGTCCTAGGATGGGCACATTGGGTTCAGCTGAAGCACTTGCGATTTATGGTAATCGATTTGAAATGTTTGTGAGTATCCATTTGTCAAAATAAATCTGTCTATGGTAATACACAAGATGTTTGCGCCCTCCTGTGTGTGTTTTTTGCAGTTTGTTGAAGATTCCCCAGTCTGAGGAGGGCTGCATCCCAAAGAGGCATTATAGCACCATGGAAGTGAAAACTCCCTGAATCTAGCACTGGAGTGTTTTTAGGAGTGGATTTTTGGTGTCCTCAGTGCTGAGAAACACAGGCAGATACTTATCCATCATGCCATACCATTAGGGAGGCGTGTGATTGGTCCCAATTTTTTCCTGCAGCAGGACAACATCCCCAAACATACAGCTAATGTCATTAAGAACTATCTTCAGTGTAAAGAAGAACAAGGACTCCTGGAAGTGATGATTTGGACCCCACAGAGCCCTGATCTCAACATCATGGCTAAGATTACATGAAGAGACAGAAGGATTTGTGGCAGAATACATCCACAGAAGATCTGTCATTAGTTCTATGACTAGATCTGTGGAATAACCTACCTGACGAGTGCCTTCAAAAACTATTGCAAGTGTACCTAGAATAATTAATGCTGTTTTCAAGGCTGTTTTGAAGGTCACACCAAACATTGATTTGATTTAGAGTCGGGTAACCCCCTAGAGCTGCCCCTGGGGGAAGATCTCCTGGAGTTTTTGCATTTAGAAGCAGGGTGTCTCTGCCTCTCATGCTATCTCTTGACTCCTCCTGGGGGAAAAATCTTGTTAAGCTTGATTTACACTAATGCATTTTTTGATGCATTTTGCAGAAATAAAGGGGAACTTTTTAACATGAGTTCCTATGGAACACGTTCACATCAATGCATTTTTGTGCCTCAGCATTTTTGGAAAGGGTCAGGGACTTTTTTCCCACAAAATGCAGCGTTTTGCATGTAATAGACTTCAATGGACCCGCATCCAAAACACAAGTACTGCGTTTTTACAGCGATTTTGCAGCGATTTGCGTTTTGCGATTTGTGGGGTTTTTTTTAGCTGTACATTCACTGTGTATAACTGGTTGCCAAGGAGGGGTTTGGGAAGCCGGCCGGCGCATCCTTAACAACCGATGAGTCATCAACTGTTAGCGGGCATCCCGGCTAAATGTAAAAAAAGGGACTGCTGGCAAAGAAAAAAATTGTGAAAAAAACCGGCATGGGGTTCCCCTCCCCCAGGTCCATACCAGGCCCTTCGGTCTAGTATGGATTCCCCGCGCCAACATTTTTAGAAAAATGGCATGGGGAGCCCCCAAAATCTATACCAAACTGTTATCCGAGTATGCAGCTCGTCAGGTTAGGAAAGGGAGAGGACGAGGGAGCGCCCCCCCCCGAACCATTCCAGGCCATGCCCTCAACACCCCCCACCCCAAAGCACCTTGCCCCCATGTCGATGGGGTCAAAGGCCTCTTCCCGCCAACCCTTGCTCGGTGGTTGTCGGGGTCTGTGGGCGGGGGGATTATCAGAATCTGGAAGCTCCCTTTAACAAGGGGACCCCCAGATCCCGTCCTACCCCCCTATGTGAGTGAGTATGAGGTACATTGTACCCCTACCCATTCACCAAAAAAAAGTAGTGTAGTGTGGAAAAATACAGTAGACAGTTTTTGACAAGTCTTTTATTAAAAATATCTTCTTCCTCCGGTCTTCCTGCATCTCCCTCCCACATCTTCCTTTTACGGGCTTCTCCTTCTCCCACTTCTTCTTCCGCTCTTCTTCTTTCTCTGGTCTTCTTTGTCCAGTGTGCTTCTTCCTCTGCCGCTGACGACCCTCCTCTGATGCTGCATCCCGCTGAACTGTCTGCGCTGATGTCAAGCATTTCTTAGATAATGATGGGAGCGTGACCATCGGATGATGTCATCAGGAGGCCCCACCCCCTTGCGACACAATGGACCCATCATGCCCTGGGTGATAACAAGGGGGCGGGGTCTCCGGATGACGTCATCCTATGACCGTGCCCACCATTTTACCCTTTTCATTATCAAACTATATTTTGAAAAGTGTTAAAGCTGTCTCTAAGTGCGCTAAGGCAAACTAAAATAATCCCTGTCTTTTGAAGAGCTCTACTGTAGTATAACCCTCTGAACATACCTGTCTGTGGTGACAGTGTGTGTTACAGACATTTATTCAAAAATCATAAGTGTCATTGCTGTTGTTATGAAGGGTTGATAGGCCCAAAAAATCTGGTGACAGTTTAAAAGGGTTAATTGCTTAGTTAACTTAACCCAGTGACAATCAATCTCAGTCTGTTGGCACTTAAATTGTGGTCCTGCAAGCTGAAAAATGTTTGTGAAGGACATGGCTGAGAGTGTCGTTGTGTAAGTGACAGTGTGTTGTGAGGTTGACCAGTCTTTTGTCACGAGTTGTTGAGAAAGGCAGTGATCTGGCAGCATGTTTCATCACAAAGGTTGCTTAAAATGGTCAGCTTTTATTCATTTAGTTAAAAAAAAAAAAAGATAAAAAATGTTTCTGTAACTGCTTAAGAAGTGTTAGCTGCGCACTCAGGCTACGCGCTCGGGGCTCACAGCTCCTTCTACTGGCCTGTTTGCTCTCAGGAGGAGAGCAACTTAAATGCAAGTGCGGGACATCTCCCAGATTTGACCAGATTTAAGTTGTTCTCCTGAGAGCAAACAGGCCAGTAGAAGGAGCTGTGAGCCCCGAGCGCGAAGCCTGTACAATCTCTAATCTGTCTGGATGCTTGCCGTGCACTGTTGACGTCACTTCCGCGTTCCAGGGTGGTTAGCATGGAGCTTCCACACAATGGACACCACTGAACAGCTTTCAAACCAGGATTAAATATCCCAGGAGCCGAAGGATCACTACTGAAGCCTGCACCTCAGCACCAGCACATCCCAGGACATCTCAACCCTTGATGGACACCGCCTCCCTGTGAACCAGTAAGTGTATGTATTACACTAACATTTTATGACAGTGTCATTAGAGTTGGCTCCTCCAACCCCCCCCCCCCCTCCTTCGTGTTAAATATGCACTTTAAATATACATTTGATCTACTGTCTTCAAAAATACAGCTTAATCAACTCACTACCCCTGTCTTTGACTGTCCACTGAAAGAGTAGTGGCAGACTGATTAGCTCATCCTTCTGCTCATACTGCTCTCTCCTTCTGTCAGCATGTTTTGTTTCAGCACAGATAAATGCAATGGGGCCTGAATGGGCCCTCGCTTTCCTAGCCTGGGTTTGCCATATAGGGGATAGATGTTGACACCAAGTTTAATTTGGATACTTACATTGCTTGCAGTTATAAATTCCTTTAATGATTGTTTGAATACCTAACTGCATTCATTTGACATTCCTAGGAGGGGGTCATTTTCCCAGTGGATTTTTGGGGTTGATTTCTTAGCAAATGAGCAACATTCAGCAGCAGTGCCTTTGCTTCAAAATTGTAATCATGTAACCAGGTCTTTCTAACTGCTGAACTAACTGATTATAGCTGGTAATGTATACATGCAGTGAAGCACTTAAAAAGAGTAGGGGCTCATTCACACATTTCCATCCTTATGGTTTGTGATAACATGGGTTATCTCACACGTTAACAAGTGTTATCGTTTGAATGGGCTGCTAAAGTACAAGAATGGACAAAAAACATTTTCTGATACAGCCCACCACAAGGCATAGTAATGCAAAACAGTGCATTGTGCTGCACAGCAGCCTGTGAACATTGAAACTGCTTTACTTTGGTGTGTTGGGGTGCCATTTGAAATGAATGGCACTGCAACATGCTATTACATATTACATACATTACAGCACAAGTGTCAAACACAAGGCCCTTAGGCTGAACCCGGCCTACCAAGCCTTGCCATGTGGCCCGCAGCAGCCTTCCACCCATCACTTGTAAACACATGAACTTCCAGTGTTTCCAGTGACAGCTATGGTCTCGGCGAGTCCCGCCTCCTGTTACTGCGCATGCGCCGGTTTCAGGTTATACAAGCCGAGCATGGAGATGCTGCAGCCGAACAGGCAGCTTAAAAAATTAACTCTTTACATGCTGAGCGGTCAGCCGGACATGCAGGCACAGGCAGGAACAGAGGACACACAGGCTGGATGAACCATTTGAATGCCAAAATTTGAGTGCTTATTCCTGGGGATTTCACAGGGGGTGGTGGTCTGGTAGTGGGGGGGGGGGGGCAGTAGTTGGGTGGGTGGTGGTCTGCTAGTAAGCGGGGCTGAGCGTTAGTTGGGGGGTGGTGATTTGTCAGTGGGGGTGTCTGCTAGTGGTGCAACCCATGAACCCTGCACTCTGTCCACAGTGCAACCCTGAACCCTGCACTCTGTCCACTGTGCAACCCATGAACCCCGAACTCTGTCCACAGTGCAACCCCTGAACCCTGCACTCTGTCCACAGTGCAACTCTGAACCCTGCACTCTATCCACTGCGCAACCCTGAACCCTGCACTCTGTCCACTGCGCAACCCCTGACTGCACTCTGTCCACAGTGCAACCCCTGAACCCTCCATTCTGTCCACAGTGCAACCCATGAACCCTGCACTCTGTCCACAGTGCGACCCTGAACCCTGCACTCTGTCCACTGCGCAACCCTGAACCCTGCACTCTGTCCACTGTGCAACCCCTGAACCCCACACTCTGTCCACAGTGCAACCCCTGAACCCTGCACTCGATCCACAGCGCAACCCTGAACCCTGCACTCTGTCCACAGCGCAACCCTGAACCCTGCACTCTGTCCACAGTGCAACCCTCAACCCTGCACTCTGTCCACAGTGCAACCCCTAAACCCTGCACTCTGTCCACAGTGTAACCCCTGAACTCTGTCCACAGCACAACCCTGAACCCTGCACTCTCCACAGTGCAACCTCTGAACCCTACACTCTGTCCACAGTACAACCCCTGAACCCTGCACTCTGTCCACAGTGCACCCTTTGAACCCTACACTCTGTCCACAGCGCACCCCCTGAACCCTTCACTCTGTCCACAGCGCACCCTCTGAACCCCGCACTCTGTCCACAGCGCACTGTCTGAACCCTGCACTCTGTCCACAGCGCAACCCCTGAAACCTGCGCTCTGACCACTGTGCAACCCTGAACCCTGCAGTCTGTCCACTGCGCAACCCTGAACCCTGCACTCTGACCACTGTGCAACCCTGAACCCTGCAGTCTGTCCACTGCGCAACCCTGAACCCTGCACTCTGTCCACTGTGCAACCCCTGAACCCCGCACTCTGTCCACAGTGCAACCCCTGAACCCTGCACTCGATCCACAGCGCAACCCTGAACCCTGCACTCTGTCCACAGCCCAACCCTGAACCCTGCACTCTGTCCACAGAGCAACCCTCAACCCTGCACTCTGTCCACAGTGCAACCCCTAAACCCTGCACTCTGTCTGCAGTGTAACCCCTGAACTCTGTCCACAGCGCAACCCTGAACCCTGCACTCTCCACAGTGCAACCTCTAAACCCTACACTCTGTCCACAGTACAACCCCTGAACCCTGCACTCTGTCCACAGTGCACCCTCTGAACCCTATACTCTGTCCACAGCGCACCCCCTGAACCCTGCACTCTGTCCATAGCGCACCCTCTGAACCCTGCACTCTGTCCACAGCGCACTGTCTGAACCCTGCACTCTGTCCACAGCGCAACCCCTGAAACCTGCGCTCTCTACATAGTGCACTCTTGAACTCTGCATTCTGTATGTAGCGCAGCTCCCAAACCCTGCCCTCTATACACATCACACCCCTGAACTCTGAGCTAATTATTACTTAAATTAAAAAAAAACTGTTATAATTAAATGTAGAGGCAAATATTTAATATGATAAAGAGTAGATACATAAGGTTGAAATTAACTGACACGACACTCAAAATTTACTGACATAGCCAACTTTTTACTGGTATTTCCAAAAGTTGCAAAGGCACAGTTTTAAATGCACATTTCCGTTTTTAGGCTACAAACAAGTACAATATGCAATTTAGCAATGTGATTTAAGGTAGCTATTAAGGCAAAAAAAATTATTTTATTTTCGCTATAGTAAGTAAGTAGCTCAGGAGGGCAAGAAATTAGAATGGGCAGGCACACACACACATGAAATTGACTCTCACAGTGACACTGACAGCAGTGTGCAGCAGCATAGATGGCGACACCTCATCAACATGACAATTCCCTCCTGAGTCACAGTGACAGTCTCTCTACATGCCAGGCGGTCTCTTCAATCCACTCCAGCCCAAACAGCACTCACAGTCCCACTTCCAGCTTGCCTTGCTCTTGTACCGCAGACCCGCACACGAGGCTCCGGCCGCTCCGCTCAGCTCCCTTGCACCATGACATCACACAACATGCTCAGGCACTGCCTCTGCAAGACTCTTTGCTGCCTGGACCAACTGTAGCAGGCACTTGGATTACCTCAGCCAGCACATGCGCAGTTATGAGCCGGGCATCAGCCATATTTTTAGCTGCCAACCTTTTCCTGTCACTGGCATTTACAGGCATAGGAAGTGCCCATTTTTTACAGGCTGACAGTAAAAATGCTGACGGTTGGCAACACTGATTGTGGCCCTCAAAGTCTAGTTTTTCCTAACTGTTAGTAGTACTTGCTACTGAATGAATGTTTCCATCACTAAGAGACAAAGTGAAAAACTGTCAGGATGCAACTCTAAAGAGAAAGTTTCCTAATGGACTCCATTCTAATTCTTATTTTTTTCCTCCAGTTTGGGAAAGGAAATGAAAGAAGACTGCATGTGACTGCCTGTGATGGAGAGCAGAAAGTTTTTTTTTTTTTTTTCACTTTGATCAATCTCACCTAAGGCCCCTTTCACACAGGTGCCTCCGTGAAACAAAATCCACTTGCTCACAGGGGTATCTCTCTGCTGATCCCGGCTGAGCAAGCAGATGACAGGTCAATGTCCGCTCCGCTATTCAGAGCGACATGGACACACTCCCACTCTCGTCTATGGGGCAGTCGGATGAAAAGAGACCGCCTGTTTGTCTGTTTCCATTCGATGCCATCTAATCTGACCTGTCAGACGGATGGGAAATAGGACCACCATCCCTCTGCTTTTGGCGGACAGGACTGGATCGGATGGCGGCGGGTGCCCGTGGACATGTGTCCGCTGACATCTGCTGCTCCATAGAAGAGACTGGAGGGTCTGATCAGGTCTGACTGAAAAACTGGCAGGTGGACCTGATCGGACAGTCCCGTGAAAGGGGCCTAAAGCATTTCCTGTTCATGCATAGAATGAAGCAAGTTACATAAGATTACCAGGTTCACATTTGTACAATCAGCTCAATTATAGCAGCTCAATTTGTTTCATATTCTCATTTCTGGCTGTCTTTTCTTCCTGTGACAGCTCACACAACAGATGGTTATACTTATAATAATGCAGATGAGAATAACTGTTGAACATATTATCAGTGTTACCATTGCTACTAAATTCTGGTTTTCTGATTTGTCATTTGGAGTAGGTTCAGGTGTTGTAGGAGGTTCAGGCGTTGTTGGAGGTTCAGGCGTTGTAGGAGGTTCAGGTGTTGTAGGTTCAGGTGTTGAAGGAATGAAGAGAGCTGCTTGGGCTGTATTGGACACATCAGATTTCTGTTTAGCTTTATCAAAAGCAATTATGGCAAAGTAAAGGATAGTGCCATTCTTGATAGCTATATTTTCTGGTACAAATGTGAAGGTTTCAGTGGACCCAGCTGGAAGAGGTGTGACACTAGAGATGTTAACTTGGACTGCACTGTCAAAGTTCTGTCTGAGATCCCTGGGGTTGACACTCATTCTTAAATCATATCTAGTAGCTGAAAAATAAGTTATTATTAGTATTTACCAAACATATACAACAAATTGAAATAAATGATCTCATATATTTGTACTGATACTTTTATCAGCAGTTATTAGGGATTACTATGCAGATGCTTGATGAAATCGGTACTAGTGTTCCTAACAAAATAAAACTTTCTCAGCACTCAAACCCATTAATCACCAATGAAAACCTAATTATAAACTGTTTCTAACATTTAGATTAAAGACAGAGTTTGTATACATTTAAAAATATAAAAGGTTACACTGCCATGAAAAGGCAACCCTGCAAATTGTGGTCCTAACTCAAAACTAAATGGGCCATGCATAGCAATAAATACATTGCAAACAGGCTTACATTGGAGGTGGCGCAGTCCTACCTAAAGGCACAACAACACACTACAAGTGAAGTTATAAATGTATTAGAGCAGATGCCATTGTTTATTTTGTTGAACTTGGTATAGACTCCTACTGGGGGGTCTTCAGCTGCCTAAGCAGGTCTGAGCATCTAGTATGTTCCTTCAAGTTAAACCTGCCCTCAATTTATTCAGTGCTATGCATATGTCCCAGAGGAACTATAGAAAGTTATAAAGCTCATCTCTGGGGAGAATAAAAATCCTCCCATGCAGAGGGCCCTGCAAGAGTGGAGAATCAGGTAAGAAAAACAGCTTTTTGTGGTCCCCTAGACCTAGATGAGCATTTAACTCCTGCAGTACAGGGAAAGTCCCACTGCAAGGGAATATTTTTGTTTGCCCTGGAGTTCAACTTTAGGGATCACACTTTGCAGCAGTGCACTTTTGTATCAGTGAGGCCTCCAATATATTCACAATTGTTCATTGGGGGGCTTTTTGGTATCTTTTGTAGTTTCTCACTAGGTTACACAGCTTTTCCCTGGGTTATACTGTTCACCAACAAACCTGAAACAGCTGTACTTGGTTTGGAATGAATGGCCCTATAAAATTAGGCTGTATCTGGGTTTTACATCAACGGTTCTTGATCTACACTTAGTCATTGTGAATAAAGGAATGATTTGTGTGGCTCCATCAACAATTCTGAAATGAGGAATAATCAACCTTATTTTTTAGATTTGCATTGGAATAAGACATATTAATACCTTCTGTTATAAAAAAAAAGGCTCTACTGTGCTATGCACTGCTTCAGTGGAGGGCTTTGTGGTCCCTAAATACCACCTTACTAAACTTTTTGTGTTATACATTTTCAAAAGTATACAGCAAAAACTGGTTTGTAAAGTGGAAATGAACTAAAAATGTGAAGATTTGCTAAGTTTCAAGGGAATATCTAGAAGTATTAATTGTGCCTAATCAGTACCCTGAAACTTGTACTTTTTTCTGGAATTTCTCCTTTAAGAAAAATCAGTGCACATCCTAGAGTGCCTAGGTACTCCTGTGCCTACAGTCCTATAGCTGTATTACTGCATTGTGTATCTACAGCACTGCTGCTTCTGACTGCTAGTCTCAGGAGATTTGGAGTGAGAATTGGTGACAATGCTACTGTGCTGTCCACTGTTCTCCTTAATGGAATCTCTGAAATTAAGGAGCATGCCTTGTGACAAACCCAACCTAGACAGGGGCTTTTGGAGTGGATTAGGGGCTAGCCTTCTACCCAATGATTATGGCCCATTGAGGAGACCAGGGATTTTGTCTGCTTCTCCTGGTCAGAGCATGGAAAAGAGCTCAGTTTAACCCTTCATCCCATGGAGAGAGCAGATTATTCTCTAATGACGGACAACAACGTGATAAATGCTGAGAACAAGACTTGGATTAATTCTCTGAATAAAGGCAATACAGCTTCACTTCTGCAGTGGATGGAAAGGTTTAATAATAATCTTGTACAGGTAAATGGTCAGAAGAAATATGAAGCTCCTCCACTTGGGACAGAAATATTTATTAACAATATCCCTCAAGAAGTCTATGAAGATAAATTAATTCCACTTTTTCAGACTGCTGGAACATTGTATGTGTTTTGTCTTATGATGAACTTTGTAGTGGACAGATTACACCAGTGAAAGCCAACACCTGACAGACAGCATGTGTAATGTATTTTGTATATCTGTGGGACTAGTGCTGAACTGTCTGGACGGGCACTGGTCTGAGTGACCTAGGCTTATCTAGGTGACTAGTTGTTAATTAGCTTACTATTTAATTAGATCAAAGTTAGCTGTTTGTTAGATGTACTGATGATATTGTGTACAGTTTGCATTGTTTAGGATAATGCTAAGACTAAAGTCTAGCACGAATGTCCAAGAGATCTTTGATGAGCAAATAAAATCACAAAAATGTCCCACTAAAGGGTAAATCCTTTGAGCCAAAATGTCTCTAAAATCCACCAGGAATGGGGTTAACTCAATATGATATGCACTGCACCGTGCAGCTCCATAGACCAGCGGGAAACTGAGAAAAGCAAAAACATAGAGGGAAGACAGAGTGCACCGGCTCCTAGTGCAACACCGTTTATTCAATACATATAAAAAGTAACTTTGTAACACTATGCATTCACATGCCAGTGTGTATTAAAGAGCGCTCATGTCAAGCTGTATTTATGCTCCAGTGGAGCCCTGACCACTGGAGCGTAACTACAGCTTGACATGGGTGATCTTTGATACAATGTTACTTTTTATTTGTATTGAATAAACAGTGCTGCACTAGGAGCCAGTGCACTCTGTCTTCCTTTATTGTTTAGGATAATGTGATCAAGCTCTTACCTGATTTTGTGTGGTATATATTCTGTGTGAGTTTACAATAAAGTCAGTTCCAGTTTGCACCTAAGCTAGTGTCGTCTGATTCTGGGGTGCAATGCTCTGCTATAAAAACTTGTACTTGGTTCCAGACTGGAGGAAGCTGTATCTTGGCAGAAGCACCAGGTGGGGTGCTGGGTGGTCCGTCACATTTAAGCAAGCCTCGACCAAGATGTTTACTTTCCAATAGAGACACAGGGGTTGATTTACAAAAACTGGAGAGTGCAAAATCTGGTGCAGTTCAGCAAAGAAATCAATCAACTTTCAGGTTGTATTGCCACAGCTTAATTGAACAGGCTGAAGTTAGAAGCTGATTGGCTACCATGCACAGCTGCACCAGATTCTGTGTGCACTAGTTTTAGTAAATCTCCCCCACAGTGCAAAATACAGCACAGCAAGTAAATAATGGAGAACGTTCAGATGAAGGAAAACCACAGGTAATACCGGTGACTAGTCTTTTTCCCTCTGCCTGCCTTGTCTTGGGCACAGCTACCAGTGTTCACTTTCTCTTTAATATAAATATTAAAAACAATTTATAATCATATTTTCTGTGCTGACAGCCAAATTCTGGGGAGTTTTTGTATTGTTCTGTTAGTTTCTTCACTTATGTGCACCTTTCACTTTCTAATTATATATTGATTTCTTTGTTCAGTATTGGTGTCCCTTACAGTCAGGGCCATCTTTAATATTGATTGGACCCTGGGAAAACATTTTTTTGCCCCACTCCACCCCCCACCATGCAATTTCTTTCCACCCGCTCTGAGACATACAATAAATAGCAGGCCAGAGGTTACAGCATACCATTACCGCTCACTGACTGGTTGCTAGAGGTTACAGCACACATTACGGCTCACTGATTAGTTGCTAGAGGTTGCAACACAAACATTTAGCTTGCTGATTAGTTACTAGAGGTTACTGCACATTATTACAACTCACTGATTGGTTGCTAGAGGTTACTACACATCATTACCACTCACTGATTGGTTGCTAGAGGTTACTGCACAACATTACCGTTCACTGACTGGTTTCTAGAGGCTATTGCACATTATTACTGCTCACTGATTGGTTGTTAGAGGTTACTACACACCATTATTACTCACCCATTAGTTGCTGGGGCTATGGGGGGGTTGGGGGATCAATAGCAGTGGTGGTGGGGGGGTAAGATCAGTGGCAGTGCTGGGGGGGATGGGTCGCTGGGCTGGGGGGATGTGATCAGTGGCAGTGCCGGGGAGTTGATGGGCTCAGTGGCAGTGCTGGGCGGTTGATGGGATCAGTGGCAGTCCTTCCAGTGGAAAGCTGTCACCGCCTGTCTTCCATCTTCAACTGTCTTCCTTCCGGGTTTGTGGACTCCAGCTGTGTGAGTGGCCGGAGCCACGATGACATTGCGAGAGCCACCGTTTACGGCACAAGACTCTGAAGGAACAGACCACATGGCCGTTCCTTCAGAGTGCATGCATTGGCGACATCACCAGCTGCACGCGCAGTAAATATCTCCTAAACGGTGCACGTTTAGGAGATATTTACAGTACCTATAGATAGGCCTTATTATAGAATACAATTCATGCGTATGTGAGTTAACTCCCACTTTAAGTATATACCCAGCTAACAGTGGAAAGGGCTTAAAGGGGGGTGATTGAACAGAATCTGTGTCTCCTCGTTGTATACACTGCACACACATACCCAGTCCTTGTACCACAAAATACTACTAGTTACTATGACACAAGTAACAGTTTCACAGACAAATATACAGTAAACCTCAGAATGAATGGTAATTTTTTTTCAATTAAATGTTTCTATCCCATATTCCTTACTTCTCACAGAAACTGATCACTGTCTGACTGAACCTACTTTAAAGTGGAAGTCCAGCCTAAAACTGAAATATCTAAACCTACAGGCATTCACAATCTAAGACCAACCTATCTAGCCCTGTAAAGAGGAAATCGCTATACATACCTTATCTGAAGCCACTCCGATCCGGTCCCATGCTGAGCTGTCAGCAGTGGCTTCGCTGTGTAGGTGGGTGCAGAGGACATGTCCATCAATGGAAGCCTCATAGTAAGTCTATGGGTGATGTCACTTCCCATTCATTCACAGCCGTTGTCTGCTGTCTCCTCTGTAGAGCTTCTGCCAATGGAGACCGGACCGCATCGGCTTCAAAAAAGGTATGTATATCGAGTTTTGTTTTACAAGGCTAGATAGGTTAGTCTAAGAGCCCTTGCACACTGGGGCGGGGGGCGGCGTCGGCGGTAAAACGCCGCTATTATTAGCGGCGTTTTACCGTCGGTATGCGGCCGCTAGCGGGGCGGTTTTACCCCCCGCTAGCGGCCGGGAAAGGGTTAAATACCACCACAAAGCGCCTCAGCAGAGGCGCTTTGCCGGCGGTATAGCCGCGCCGTCCCATTGATTTCAATGGGCAGGAGCGGTAAAGGAGCGGTATACACACCGCTCCTTCCCCGCTCGAAGATGCTGCTGGCAGGACTTTTTTTACCGTCCTGCCAGCTCATCGCTCCAGTGTGCAAGCCCTCGGGGCTTGCACACTGGAATGAAAGCAGCGGCACTTTCGGGGCGGTTTGCAGGCGCTATTATTAGCGCAATAGCGCCTGCAAACCGCCCCAGTGTGCAAGGGCTCTTAGATTGTGACTGCAAGTAGATTTAGAGAAAGTTAGTTTTAGGCTGAACTTTCACTTTAAGGAAGAACTTCATTAAAACCAGCAACTGTTGGGACACTGAGCACCTTGGTCAAGACTATGTAATGTATAACATAATGTATAGAGTACAGGGGCCATGAGTAAAGCTGGCTATACATGGTTCCGTTTTTTCATTCAGCCAGCCAGCTGAACAAAATAAACTGAATACATTTCCCCACCCACACATTCAAGGTGGATGGGGAAATCCTCCCTGCTGTGTCTTTGTATTCTGACAGCGGGATTCCCCCACTGTCAGAATACACTGATCAGCATTGCAGTCACTGGCTACATGTGCTAATTGAATGCTGCAGGACTGTTCATCAGAAGCATGTCTATTGTACAAAACAATATATAGAGTGCAGCAGTCAGGATGAGCCACCCTGTTCACATCAAACTCCCTCCTGACATCACAAATCCCCATCAGAGTCCCCTCTCTTTATCAGAGTCCTCCGCCTTATGTCAAAGTAACCAGAGTCACCCCCTTCTTTACAATAGGGTCCCCAGAGTCTCCCTCCCTCTTACTCCAGGGTCTTCAGAGGCCCCCCTATCTACATCATAGTCCCCTGAGCCACCACCCCCTTACATTAGGGTCCCCCTGAGCCACATTCCCTCTTACATCAGGGCCCCTGAGCCACGCCCCTTACATTAGGGTCCCCTGAGCCACCCTCCCATGCATCAGGTCCCCAGAGCCCTCCCTCTTTCATCAGGGCCCGCTGAGCCACCCCCCTCCCTTACATTAGGGTCCCCAAAGCCACCCTACCATGCATCAGGGTCCCCAGAGCCCTCCTCCTTACATCAGAGTCCCCAGAAATATCCCCTACTTGTATTTGGCTCCCCTGAACCACCCCACATTATATAAGGGTCCCCAGAGCCCCAATAATTAAATCAAGGTCCCCAGAGCTATCCCCTCCCCACCCTCACATTAGGGTCCTCAGATCCACCCCCCCCCCCCTTACATCAGGGTCTATACATCTCCCCCCTTCATCAGGGTCTCTATAGCCCCAATACTTACATCAGGGTCCCCAGAGTTATCCCTTCCATACTTGAGGGTCCCTAAAGCCCCCCATTACATTGGGGTCCCAAGAGCTCCCTTCATTACATTGGGGTCCCCAGAGCCCCCTTTGTTGCATCAAGGTCTCCAGAGCCCTCCTCCTTCTATCAGGGCCCCCAGAGTCCTCCTTCTTATATCAAGGTCAACAGAGCAAGGATTGCCCCCCTCCTTACATCAAGGTTCATATAGCCCCCCTGGTTACATCAAGGTCTCCAGAGCCCTCCTCCTTATATCAGGTACCCTAGAGCCCCCCTCATTACATTGGAGCCCCCAGAGTTCCCCCTTCTTACATTAGGGACCCTAGAGCTCCCCTCCTTACAGCAAGGTCCCCAAAGCCCCCTCATAACATGCGAAGCACAGGGGAGGCGGGGCACTGGCAGCAGACAGGTGAAAGAGGAGGTTCCTCACTGGGGGTGGAGTTAGGCAAACAATGTGGTTGGTTGCTAGCAGCCAACCACTGACAGCTGCAATTGTGAGTCGGGAGGCGTGGCAGCAGCCAGCCCAGGACTGCAGGAGAAAATTCTACTCCCCGAATGCCGGGGGCGCAGAGTCATTGTAACCATGTGGTTGGTTGCTAGACGCTGGGTGGTCCTAGCAACCAACCACTGCTGGCCTGGCAGTGGAGAGCAGGAGCTGAGACTGCCGCAGCTGGACAACAGCGGTATCGCTGCACCCGGTAAAATATATAAAAAATGTATAATGTATGGCAACACTGGTGTAGGCTCAAGGGGCAGCTGCTTTGGGCCCAACAACAATGACCGGGCCCTGGGCAGCTGCCCCTTTTGCCCTGCGTTAAAGACGGCTCTGCTTACAGTATACATATGTCTTTTTTTGTTTTCTACTGAATGGGATGGGAAAAACATTCCCCAATAACTTTTATCTCAGCTTAAATTACATATTGCCGTTATTAAATTTGGAGGGGGCTTTTGTCCCCTCCAGGCTTGCTTTTTGAAAAACAATGCAAAAGAAGGAAACAGAATCATTCATTTATTTCCCAGTGATTGTACTGAAAGTGCCCAGGCCACTCATACTCTGGGTGAAATGGAAGGCTGCATGCTGCCATGCATGAAAGCTGCGCATTAGCCTTTGCAACCTGTGTCTCACAAGCCCTCACACAAAATTTGCACAATAAACAATATTAAAAAACATTGTCCCCCTCCAAGTATCCTGAAATCCAACCCTAGTTGCTATCAAACAGGTATAAATGATACAAAAACGTAGAAGATAGTGCTAATACCCCAATGGATCTATATGAAATAAAGTGATATTAAACCCAAAACCAAAAATTTTATATATAGCAGCTTTTTTTTGGCTTTTTTCCTTTATTTTCACCTGGTGATCTGGCCAGTAACATATTTCCTGTATTAAACAGACACCACTCTGGATGAATGAGCAAAGGTGATTTGGATAGCAGCATTGTCAGTCTGGAGAGTGTTAGAACTACAAGCAGATTTGAACGCACTAACAAAATGAAGCAAGACTCATGCTCACACTTTATAATCAGTTACAGCAAACATTTCTTTCCTTTTGGGATAAAGGGTTTAGATAAATAAATAAAAGATGATGATTTTGGAGACCCCTGTTGGTGTTGAATGGTTTGTCTCACCCCTGTAACTGCAAAAGAGCTTTTTCTGTTGAAAAACCACAGACCTACTGGCTGGATCATCAGATGAAAATAAATGAAAGAAAGCCTAAAAAGGGAACTAAAACAGCGATCACATTTAGGAATTGGTAAGCTGCAACATAATAAATGTTTGCTTTTGGGTTTAATACTGCTTTAGGGAAAATGGACAACAATGAATTAAAACTAATAAACTTCAAACTAATAAAACCACGTCCTGTATCAAATTATGATAATAATCACTGTGCATATGCATAACCATAAAGTTCAAAATTTATAAAGCGCATAATAATAATCATCATCACTAAGTGTAAAGCCTGTTAATATAAATGATCAGTACAAACTCCATTAATATAAGTGTGAATATAACAGTCCAAGCTCCCATTCCTCCAAACATTAATATTATTTTCCAATCAGCACTCGGTTTGGTGGTAAATTTACTTCCTACATTGTAACACTTATGCCCTGTACACACGATGGGATTTTCCGACAGCAAATGTTGGATGTGAGCTTGTTGTCGGAAAGTCCCACCATGTGTATGCTCCATAGAGAATTTGTTGTCGTAATTTCCGCCAACAAATGTTTGAGAGCAGGTTCTCAAATTTTCCGACAACAAAACTTGTTGTCGGAAATTCTGAGCGTGTGTATGCAATTCCGATGCACAAAAGTCCACGCATGCTCGGAATGAAGCAGAAGAGCTGCACTGGCTATTGAACTTCATTTTTCCAGGCTCGTCGTACGTGTTGTACGTCACCACGTTCTTGACGTTCTGAATTTCTGACAACATTTGTGACTATGTGTATGCAAGACAAGTTTGAGCCAACATCCTTTGGAAAAAAAATACACGGTTTTGTTGTCGGAAAATCCTATCGTGTGTACAGGGCATTAAACTAATAACATGGTCAATCAAAGCAATGGTAAATATACTCCTTCAGCCAAACAGGAAACACCAGGAAGATGGATAGCCACTAATCTCCTTTTATATAACCTCCATCCAACATGCAGCAAAAAAAAAGGGAAGACAGAAGGCTCATTGCCCAGACATCTTTATTAAACCATTAATAAAAACAGCTAAGAATGCATGTAAACCCTCCAGTGCTTAAAGTGGAGTTCCACCCACTTTTACAACTCTTCAGCATCCCTCACTAAACTGTGCACTGTAAACAAATTGCATATTTTTTAATTTTTTTTCTCAGCACCTACTGTATATCTGCTGTATTCATTTTTCACTTCCTCCTCCCTGGCCGCGGCCCATCGCATCATTTCCTGTTTGCAATGCCTTCTGGGAAGGGGCGGCAACTTCCTCTGAAACTGCTGTTGCTATGGAAACCTGACCTGAAACCTATTACACTGCTTGTGCTTCACTGAGCATGTGCGAGATCTGTAAGGATGAGATCCAGGAAGAAATACAGTCTGGCTTCAGATGCCCAGACTTAAGATGGCCACGGCCTGCTGTAAGTTTATAAAATAACAAACTACTGCTATAAACTAACAAAACAGACCTTAGTTTAGAGACTAACTTTACTAGAATACATTAAGCTTGTGTATTATAGGGGTATTTTTATTGAAAAAGTATAATTTCGGCCGGAACACCACTTTAATGTCCAGTACTTAATAATAATTGTTCAAACTCATATGGTTGTTGTGCACCACTTCAAAACCCTGTGTGTGCGCCCTCAGCATGTGTGTTGTTGTGACAAGGATGGAAGTGGAACCTTGTGATGCCAACATCTTATTAGTTTAAGTGGTCAAATGTAGGAGGTGAGTTTACCACCAGCCAGGTGCTCATGAGAAAATAAGAGTGGTGTTTGGAGGAGGGAGCTTGGACTGTTTCACACTTATATTACTGGACTTTGAACTGATCAATTGTATTAAATAACTTTTTACTTAGTGATTATTAATATACACTTTATGAATTTTGGACTTTATGGTTAAGATTATGCATTTTTGTGATTATTGGCATAATTTTAAAGGAGAAGTGATAGTGTTAATTTCATGTATACAAGTGTTATTTATTGTTGTCCATTTTCTCTTAATTTCTTATATATCTATTGAGAGATTAGCACTGCATTTACTATTTTTTTTATTTGCACAGTGATAATACACAGTACAGTATTTTTAAATAGGAAAGTTTTTGCATGTCTCGTACTAATTGCTAGTACAGAATCTTCCTGAAGAAGCTGACAACCCATGCCCCTGTACATTACCTCATTAATATACCTTTGGTGCAGGAATGACACTGTACAAGGACTACTTACCATTCCCCTGGTCCAGATCATCACCCGTTGCTGTCCAGGATAACACAATTGTTTCTTCTTCTATCTTTGCTACTAAATCAGTTATTTTCTCAGGTTTGTAGATGTCTTTTTGGGGATCTGTAGACACATTGGATACCACAAATGAACTACCTGATGCAGTTCTAGAGAATAATCCCACTTTGAGATCCTCTTCGCTGATTGCAGGCCTTGGAGAATTCATAGTAACGTTACCTTAAAAAAGAAAAAAAAAGGCTGTATGCCTTACCAGGAATGGTAAACTTTATGTTACATGATAATGAAATATATGCAGATGCATGAACATGCATGCACACAAACACACGTATTCCAAGTCTTATCTATATGCTACAAAAAGTCATTAGGTGAACAGCAAAGAGGAAACAAGAGGAAAGGAAACAGGATCTCTTGAAAATAGCAATTAAGGGATACGTTCACCTTTAGTAATGTGTTACATATTACACCCTTATTTAGGGTGTAACATGTACTGTGTTACTAAGGCAGCAGCTCTGCTCACCCCCCGACCCCCTATTGTGACAGGGGGCAGGTGATCCCCAGGAAATCCTTTACAATGAGTGAGGCAGTGCGGGGCTCCACTCACACAGCTGCTTCATTCATTCACACATATCTGTTAATGAATGAACTACAAGTCCTGTCTTCCACCGCGGCAGACGGTTTGAAGTTCTGAATGAACTGTGAAGGTGCTGATGAATGCTCTCGAAGTTCATTGACACTTCCTGCAATTCAGTAACTGTCTGCCCGTATGGGAGTAGGTGTCAATGTTAACTTAATAACATCCCATACAGCGCATTCCTGTGCGATTCATGGTGTAAACCATGCCTTTGGTGATAACTGTTACAGTTGCCAGTGTGCTTATGTCAGCTCTGTCAAGCCCCCAGGCTGGTGTCACAGTTAGGCATGTGTGTAGCATCATGGCACCTGCAGATGTAATTAGAGGCTTAGATCTCACTATCCTTAGCAGAAAGGATGGTTTGGTTTTGCTTTTATAAGTTGTGTAACAGGTGTGTCAATGAAAGCACTTTCATGCTTCAAATAGGTAAAGTCAACGTAATATTTGCATACAATAGTCTTACCATTATCCACATAGCCAGGGACATACAGAGCACGATTTCGAGGCAGTGCCAATCTGGCTTTATTGTCAGTACTTTCAACGCGGACTTTTAAACCATATCTTCCATCAACTGTGAAAGTTGTTAAATATCTAGAGTAGATACCATCATTCTTAACAATATCGGGACCTGCAATAAATCAGGACACCTTCAGTGCACAAAATCCTAAAATATAGTAAAACTGTTAAAGAATTTGAAGAGGTTTAAATTCATTTCATAATTGGCGGTGTGCGAAATGCCCTGGGTTCAGTTTGAGCAATGTTCATCACTATTTTTAATATAACAGGATGACAGTGTTGGAAAGCAAACCAGGAGCCCTGGCCAACTATGTTGAGGTATAAACAAGGGCAAAATTAAAGGGACATCTCTGAAATGTATGCACATCTTCCCTTGTTTTAACTCATTAAAGGCCTTGCTACTACATAAAAAATACTGTGGATTTTGGCAGAAATGCACTCAGCTTCTAACTTCCTGTTGTCAGCTGGCAACTCAGTGCCTTTGCTGGACTGAAATCAGAAGGAATGGTGTCAGCCCTGCACAGTTTTCTTGTGCTGAACTACAGAATTCTTCCTCCTCTCCTCATCTCCACAACATAGGGGAAGGTGTTCAAGGTAAGAACTAGGAGGAGTAATTGGTACACAAGACCCAGGACAGCTATGGATTCCTGACAGGATCAAGAGATAAGATATTTTTCTGCATAACTTCAGATATAACAAAACACTTTTGATTAAATATTTAAAGTAGAAATGAACCCACTCATGTAACAGTTACATTCAAGGTATGCTGGGAATGATACCTGCCATATTTGCTTGTGCTCAACCAAACTGTCAGACCATCAAATGGCTGGTGTCATAACTGATCACATGTGCAGCATCATGGCAGTTACAGATCAAACAGAAGCTAATATTGTAGCTTCCTTAGATGAAAACAATAGGAGGGTTCAGTCCTGCTTAATAGACTAAAAAGAGAGCAAATAAGAAAAGTTAAAGCAAAGCTCCATCCAAAAGGGGAAGCTCTACTTATCTGCATCATTCCTCCCTTCACTTCCACATTTGGCACCTTTGGGGGGGGAGCGGGTACCTGGTACCTGCTCTCACTTCCGGCTGAGTCCGCCATGGCAGTTTGACTCCCTCCTCCTTCCCCCGCAGCCAGCCCAATTAGAGAGCGCAGGGTTAATTATGACAAACACAGCTGCTCAGCCCCCTCACAAACAAAGAAAACTACCTAGGATTTTTTTTTGGCATAGGGTGCAGAACAGAGCATCTAAAAAGTGAATAGGTACATGTAACAAATATGAAATAGGTGTTATTCCAGTTTGATTGCAAATGTGAAAATACAATTTAAACAATAGAAACAAAATGGGTTATAGCCCTGGATGCTAAAGTCTTGAAAGACCCACCATTCTTGTTAAAAACTCATGGCCACCCAGTTTCCACTCTGACACATCTTACATAAAGGCCTATTTTTGCACTACTGTGTAGTGACATATGGTAACAATGTATGTTTATAGCAGACATAACTAAATGGCGGCAGTGGCGTCTCCAGCTCTCATATTTAGGGGGGGGCACATGGGGGGACAGGGACAAAAATAAGGGGGCAATATAACATGCAAAAAAAAAAAATATATATATATATATATATATATATATATATATATATATATATATATATATAGATAAAATATATATAGAGAGATATATCTATCTATCCTGGGGCCCTTTACCCCTTTGCTACGATCCCACAACGGCCCTTTCACATGTTCTGCAGTGAGCTCCCTTCCTACTGTATTGGGCCCCCCCCAGGGTGACAGAGAACAAGAGATATATGTCACCAGCATACCAAGAAAATATAAGGGTCCAAAGCAGTGGGACAACTATCAGGGTTGCAAAGGTTGTCTTGCCACCGGGCCCTGGTGTTCTGTCACTGTGGGGTTCCCCAGCCTCCTCTTGCTGTCCTGCCCCTGCTATTGACAGCGCTGGTCTAGCATTTCTTGGAATTTACAGGCTGGTTCTCCTGTCCTAGGGACGGGAGAAATCAGTCTGTTTTTTTCAGTAACTGAGAGTCCTGGCGGAGTCCTTCCTGCAACTCGCTCTTCTCCCTGCCAATGAGGATGCAGGGGAAGGAGCAGATCGGGCGGCCGTGGTTGTGTGAGCGCTCGCATTATGCAGTGTCAGCGAGCAGAGGGAGGGGAGAGGAATCACCCGCAGGAGCTGACTGGGGACGTTCTCCCTCTCAATAGAGACTGTGTTACCCCAGCGGTGGCCCGAGTAAGATGCGGCACATCCGATATGAATACAAACAAAAAGAAATTGCCTTTTTGTAAAAAAAAAAAATACATTTTGGGGGGGGGGGCACATAGTGGGGCCCAGCATTATGTTGGGGGGGTCAGGGCCCCCCCCTAGGGTCGCCATTGAATGGCGGATCACGGTCCGGATTCGGACCGAGACGCTGCTAGCAACTGATCACCTGCTGGTTACCAAGAAAAGTTGTGCAGCTCCCACCATCCATCTGGAGCTGTCCTGTCTCCGATGTCAGCTGTAGACTGATGTGCATCCTGCCTTCCGCCCTGTGTAGGTAGGAGATGGAAGAGAGCAACAGTAGGTCACTGCTGTGAAGAATGTGGAGGAACCCAGGGATGATGTGAAGGGGGGCCAAAGACAGGAATCTGGAGGAAGGGGGTGATATAAAGGGGATGAGCTGAGGACAGGAATGTAAAGAGGGGGTAAGGACAGCAGAGTGAAGGGGAGGGGTAAGGACAGGAATGTGAATGAAGGGGGGGTGAGGATAGGAATGTGAACAAGGGGGGGGGGGACAGGAATGTGAAGGGGGGTGAGGACAGGAATGTGAAGAAGGAGGGGGGTGACACAAGGGGGCCACAGGAATGTGAAGGGGGGAGGTATGAAGTGGGGGTGACAACAAGAATTTGAAGGAGGAAGGGGGTTATACAAAGGGGGGGTGATGATAGGGATGTGAAGGTGGGGGTTTTATGAAGGGGGCCTGAGGATAGTAATGTGGAAGAGGAGGGGGCTGATATAAAGGGGGAGTTAGGCTAGGAATGTAAAGGGGGGTGAGGACAGGAATGTGAAGGAGAAGGAGACTGATAAAAAGTGTGTGTGGGGGGGGGGGGGGGCAGATGAGAGGACTCTGAAGAAGGAAGGGGTGATATAAAGGGAGGATGAGGTTAGAAATGTAAAGGGGGTGAGGACAGGATTGTAAAGGAGAAGGGGGAGGGGGCAATGACAGGGATGTAAATGTGGGGGTTTTATGAAAGGGGGCTGAGGACAGTAATGTGAAGGAGGAGGGGCTGATATAAAGGAAACAGAGGACAGGATTGTGAAGAGGAGGTGATATTAATGGGGCAAAGTGATGTGAAGGGGGTTTGAAGACACTGGTGTGAAGCAGGGTGGGGACTGAGAACAATGTTGTAATAATGGGATTTTGAAGGATCTGAGGCTAGGTTTATATCATTGCTACCTGTGTTCTGCGTGTAGGCAGTCCATTCATTTCAATGCACTGTCTTACACGCAGAAAAGCAGAAAAAGAAGTTTCTGACCTTTTTTTTTAATTGTGCTGCACCAAACAGTTTTAGTGCTCACAAAAATGTGCAGCATTTGCCGATGCCTTGAAGTCCCACTAAGAATCAAACAAGCGATTCGAACCTCTGCTGGAAAATTTTTTAGTGACTGGACCTCCGTGAATTTTAATTCAATACCCCTGCTTTATAGCAATAGCTTTAGTCTGAGAAAGTATTCTTTTTTCAGGTAGAACAACTTTTCAAACTTACCTGATCCATTATCTAAAAGTTCTAAAGTAATTGGAGCTCCAGTTGTTGGTTCAATGATTGCTGTGACCTTTGCATTTATTACAGGCACAAACCCTTGATTGACAGAAGCATAGACAACCATGGGTTTGGGAAAGATAATAGCATCTTTATCCATATGTGCATTTACAGTAATTGGAGGCACATCTTTGTCTACTGCTTTGGAAGTCACAGTGATGCCTATAGCTTGAGTCGTTGTAAGAGTATTGCAAATAGTATAGCGCCAGGGTCCTATCTGCAAGTAGAAAAAAGGTAATACTTTAACAAGGATGTATAACAGTGAAAAAAGATTTGTCTTTTTGCATTATTGCTCATGAGATCACACCAGAAAGCTTCAAACATGCAGATTTGTCTTTGAAATGTGTTTTTGTTAAACAGTTTTGAATACAAAGACTAAAGATAACAAAGTGGATGGTAAATCTCGAATTATGTAAACTCTATTATGATTATTGTGGCTCTGTCCCATATCAGGGTCATTTGTAAGCTAAGCATTCTGTAAAAGAAGAACGTCTATGCTTAAATGTCCAGTGGTCCTTGTCTTCCAAACACTGTTACCTTTCCCCAGCTCATATAGCACTACATGACTTGTGAGGCAATGGGAAGAACAACAGTGTTTGGTGGATGAAGCAGGTATTAAACACACCTGGAAGTTTAAAATACCTGCAGTCGCCAACCAGCAAAGCACCAGAGCTTTAGGACTTGGGCTGCTGGAAAGGGAATGTGCACACTTTAAAGACAGACACACATGGTAATTTCAGTGAACACATATTTTAAGAGATTTTTAGCTTAACCGCTTGCCGACCATGCACTGTACATATACGGCTACAGTGTAGGCCAGCTGTGTAGAATCACATATACAGTATTTTTGGGTAGGGGGCATGCACATGCGTGCCCGCCCACTAGGCTGTGCTGTGATTCATTACAGCACATGGCAATCACCGGGTCCTGGCCACTGATTGAACGCCGGCGTCCAGCGATCGGCTCTGAGTCTCACGAAACACAGCTATGTGAGTGTAAACAGCACAGAGCTGTGTTCAGTGGCAGGGGATCCAGTTGGTTTTTCATTCCCTGCTAAGCAGGGAATGAAAACAACTAGATCCCTAGTAAAAACAGCACACAGCAGCACACAGTACACACATAAACACGTTAGGCACATATTTATTCCCTTGATCAACCTAGAAGTTAACTTCTTCCTGCCCAGTGTCATTAGTACAGTGACAGTTCGTATTATTAGCATTGATCACTGTAATAATGTCACTGATGATGTCAGTGGCAGTTAGTTCCCACAAAGTGTCAGTTAGTGTCAGATTGCGTGCTGTCCCACTATAAGTCGCTGATCACCGCCATTACTAGTATACTAGTATAAATAAAAAATAAATAGAAAGTTCCAGTACATATCCCATAGTTTGTAGATGCTATAATGTTCACGCAAACCAATCAATATACACTTATTGGGATTTTTTTTACCAAAGACATGTAGCAGAATACATTTTGGCCAAAATTTATTAAGAGATTTGATTTTATTAAATGTTTTTTATGGGATGTGTTTTATAGCATAAAGTAAAAGGCGGAATTCCGAAATGCGTCAGCGCGTGACCACGCGACCTACCAGCTTGAGACAGGCAGCATCATCCCGGGACTCATTGCGGTGGGCGGACCGTTTGGAGCTCTGACCAGCAGTGAGCCAACACTGAACCTGTCATGCTGTTTTGAATTTCTTACTGTGTAAGCATATATCTATAAGGGGGGCTTTGGTGGCTTTTTACAATAAACGCTTTTACACTATGGAGAGCCTCCCCTTCTATTTCCTACATGATAATACTGTGAGATTGAATTACCCACACTGAAGAGGACTGAGGTACTTTGGCAGCAGAGAAGCTGATCCATAGGAGAAAGGATATGACAGGCTTGTCTATTTCTTACCTCTGGCAAGCTTACACTCAGAGGGGTCTGTTCACGCGGTGATGTGGTGAAGGTGTAGTGACCTTGGATGTGTGCACTCCAGAGAGAATAGGATCCCTTTTCTTCCTTTTTCTGATGTCCGCTGCTTGCAATGAACTATTCATAGGAAGTCTCTGAGTCAGTGCAGTGGTTGCAATTGATTTATATGCCACTGCTGGTATTTGTTTGAATGACTGACTTGGGACATTTGATCTCTTGTTCACTGTACTGAATGTTTTCCTTTTTTAGAGTCTAACATTTAAGAGTTAACAGGGATTACATGACTTTAGTTTGACAGATTATTTTAGCAGCTTATGAAGGTATTGCATGCTTGCAGTTTGTCAGATTACTTTAGCAGCATATGAGCTTTTGTCCATTAATGTTTAATGTTATCAAGCGCTGATAATACTAACCTTTTCTAAGAGAGTATATTTTGTTTTTTACCTATGTTTTCTTTATAACAGCTGCTAGAATTATGTAATAGGTAGATTTTTTCTACTATTCCTTTTT
Organism: Lithobates clamitans; assembly: GCA_037952925.1. Classification (NCBI taxonomy): domain Eukaryota; kingdom Metazoa; phylum Chordata; class Amphibia; order Anura; family Ranidae; genus Lithobates; species Lithobates clamitans. Next base: position 734,717 of record JBBGZY010000880.1, read on the forward strand.
TTTTTTTTTTCCATTTTGAGCGCTAGGACCAGTGTTGTTTTTTTCAACCCTGGTATTTGTGTGTTATAAAGTAAAACATATTGGTTTTTTTTGTTTGTTTTTTCAAAATTGTCTGTCTTTTTACATTTATAGCGCAAAAAATAAAAACACCACTAAAAGTAAACTTTATTTGTGGGGAAAAAATGAATTAAATTCAATTTGTTTTGTCTGTTGCATGACTGCGCAATTGTCAGTTAAAGTAACACCGCGCCAAAAGGCAAAATATGGCCTGGTTTGGATTTTCTAGAGGTTAAGGTTGTTTGTATTTTGTTTTTGTTTTTTCAACTACATAAATATAATTTTGTTTTTGTGGATTAGGCACTAAAGGAAGTTCACTGTAGTTCAGTGCAATTATTTTGTCCCTGTCCTAACTTTAAGTGACACTAAAGTTAATTTTTTTTTTTTTTAAATAACAAACATGTCATACTTACCTCCACTGTGCAGCTTGTTTTGCACACAGTGGCCCAGATCCTGGTCTTCTGGGGTCCCTCGGTGGCTCCCTCGGCTCCTCCCATCATTTGATAACCCCCTGGGAGAAGCGCTCTCCCGGGGGGTTACCTTGTGGGCACGCTCCTGAGTCCAGCATTCGGCATCCATAGATGCCGAATGCAGGACTCGGCCACACCCCTCGACGGATGCATTAAGGTGAAAAAACACTTACCTTTACAACCCCTTTAATACTTGACATAGTAAATATCACACACACACCCTTAGCTTAATGAATGAGGTTAAAGTGGTGTTCCGGCCGAAATTATATTTTTAAATAAAAATACCCCTATAATACACAAGCTTAATGTATTCTAGTAAAGTTAGTCTGTAAACTAGGGTCTGTTTTGTTAGTTTATAACAGTAGTTTACTATTTTATAAACCTACAGCAGGCCATGGCCATCTTAAGTGTGGGCATCTGAAGCCAGACTGTATTTCTTCCTGGATCTCATCCTTGCAGATCTCGCACATGCTCAGTGCAGCACAAGCAGTGTAATAGGTTTCAGGTCAGGTTTCCATAGCAACGGCAGTGTCAGAGGAAGTTGCCGCCCCTTCCCAGAAGGTATTGCAACAGGAAATGATGCGATGGGCCACGGCCAGGGAGGAGGAAGTGAAAAATGAATACAGCAGATATACAGTATGTGCTGAGAAAAAAAAAAATATATATATATCCAATTCGTTTACAGTGCACAGTTTAGTAAGGGATGCTGAAGAGTTGTAAAAGTGGGTGGAACTTCACTTTAAAGGGGTTGTAAAGTTAATTTTTTTTTTTTTTTAAATAACAAACATGTTATACTTACCTTCACTGTGCAGCTCGTTCTGCACAGAGTGGCCCCGAACCTGGTCTTCTGGGGTCCCTCGGCAGCTGTTTCAGCTCCTCCCCGCAAGCATTTACCACCTTAATGCGAGCTCCCTCGCATGGTGAAGAGTGCTTGCGGGCGCGCTCCTGTGATACAGCCGGCGGCTATAGCCGCTCGCTGTATCACTCGGCCCCGCCCCCCGGCGCGCCGCGTCATCGGATGTGATTGACAGCAGCGCGAGCCAATGGCTGCGCTGCTTTCAATCCATCCACTGCAGCCAATCAGCAACCAGGCTGAGCTGCAATGAAGATGACGAGGACGAGCAGCGAAGATTCGAGGCATCAGGTAAGTAAAACGGGGGGCCTGGGGGCGGTGGTACTGTCAAAAGTTTTTTCACCTTAATGCATAGAATGCATTAAGGTGAAAAAATTTTTACCTTTACAACCCCTTTAACTTCTGCTGACTACTATCATCCAAATTATGTGCAAGCAAAAATTCTGTTTCTTTTTAAAATTTTCCTTACATATGATTGGTTATTCTTTGCAACATGAATTTTCAACACATTCACAAAATAAGTGAAAAATGTATTGCAAAGTGAACAACCTATTGCCTTTAGTAAATCAACCCCCCTGGGGAGTCAGCTAGCTCATAGACTTGATAAAATATGGCTGGTGGTCACTCCTGGATCGAGCAGTGATCATGGTAGTCATCACTATCTTGCTGTAGTGACAATAACCACTTCAAAACAGGGCACTTATACACCTTCCTGCCCAGACCAATATTCAGTTTTCAGTGCTGTCGCAGTTTGAATGACAATTGCGCGGTCATCCATCACTGTACCCAAACTAAATTTTTATCATTTTGTTCCCACAAATAGAGCTTTCTTTTGGTGGTATTTGATCACCTCTGCGGTTTTTATTTTTTGCTAAACAAATAAAAAAAGACTGAAAATTTTGAAAAAAATAAAAGTTTTGCTTTTGTTTCTGTTATAAAATTTTGTAAATGAGTAAGTTTTCTCTTTCACTGATGGGCACTAATAAGGCGGCACTGACAGGCACTGATAAGGCGGCACCGATGAAGTGGCACCAATGAGAGGGCACTGACAATGGGCACTGATATGCGGCACTGATGGGCACTGGAAGGCGGCACTGATGGGTGGCACTGATATGCAGCACTGATGGGCATTGATAGGCGGCACTGATGGGCACTTATGGGTGGCACTGGGTGGCACTGGTGGGCACTGATAGGCGACACTGATGGGCACTGAAAGGCTGCAAAGATGGGTTCTTATGGGTGGCACTGATAGGCGGCAACTGCTGGGCACTGATAGGCGGCACTGCTGGGCACTGATACGTGGCACTGATGGGCACTGATACGTAGCACTGATATGAGGCACTGATAGGCATCCCTGGTGGCACTGGCAGTGGTAGGCATTGTGAGTGGGCACTGATTGGCAGCTGCCTGGGCATTGATTGGCAGCTGCCTGGGCACAAATTAGTATTTCTCTGGGGGTCTGGGGGGGCATACCTGGTGGTCCAGTGTGAATGGCCATCCTGGTGGTCCTGGGCGGTATGATGGTGGTGCTGGGCGGGAAAGTAATTGCTTTCTTCTGGCCACTCTGCCATAAAGCCCAACTCTATGGAGCGTACGGCTTATTGTCGTCCTATGTACAGATACTCCAGTCTCTGCTGTGGAACTCTGCAGCTCCTCCAGGGTTACCTTAGGTCTCTGTGCTGCCTCTCTGATTAATGCCCTCTTTGCCCGATCCGTGAGTTTTGGTGTGTGGCCATCTCTTAGCAGGTTTGCTGTTGTGCCATGTTCTTTCTATTTGGTTATGATAGATTTGATGGTGCTCCTAGGGATCATCAAAGATTTGGATATTTTTTTATAACCTAACCCTGACTTATACTTCTCAACAACATTGTCCCTTACTTGTTTGGAGAGTTCCTTGGTCTTCATGGCAGTGTTTGTTTAGTGGTGCCTCTTGCTTAGGTGTTGCAGCCTCTGGGGCCTTTCAAAAAGGTGTGTATATGTAATGACAGATCATGTGACACTTAGATTGCACACAGGTGGACATCATTTCACTAATTATGTGACTTCTGAAGGTAATTGGTTGCAACAGAGCTTTTTATGGGCTTCATAACATCACCAACTTAGACTATTGTGTTCTGATCCATCACATATAATTCAGATTAAAACAAACATTGAACTAAAGGCTGTAATGTAACAAAATAGGTAAAAAGACAAGGGGGGTGAATACTTTTGTAAGGCACTGTAGTAGTAGTGGTAAGTCTGCGCCCTGTGGTGGTGACTTGTGAGTATTGGGTGTAACGGTAGTAAGTTCTTGCAACTAGTAGTGATCACACTTTTGTTGAATGATGGTAAATGCTGCATGTCCCTAAAGCTGGGTACCCACTTGTCGAAAATTGTCTGTTTCCTGCTGAACCGGCCAACTTTCAGCCAGTGTGTACAACTGTCTGTCCGACAGAAGCTGGTCTAATGACTGGCTTTTGCCAAAGGGACAGGCTGACAAACCAGCATCCAATCAGCTCTTGCAGCCAATGGCTGCAAGCACTGATCAGTGTATTCTGACGAGGGTCCACCCTATCAGAATACAAAGACACAACGAGAGAAATCACTGCATCAACATCATTTGTATTGATGCAGCTATCTGTCAGGTTTGTTTCGTTCTAACCGATGGTTGAATGAAAAAAACTGAGAGTGTGCACCCAGCTTTACTTTACTCTGAGCCCACTTTTGTCCTCCTAAAGCTGAGCTGTGGGCAGGATATACAGTATTTCATTTAAATACATTCCACAATCACCAAAAAGGATATAAATCCACTTTGTGTGCACCAAATGCCTTTGCAGACCCAGTTTTTCCTTGTGAAATCAGTAGTGACACCATCCCTGGGCTGCATAATAGTCTGTACAGAGAGCAGGACAGTGGGAGGGACCCAGCAGACCCACCCACTACTGGGTGAATGTAGAAAACTACAGGAGGGGGCGAATACAAACCCAGTCATCCTGCACAGGAAGAGAGAGAGGCAGTGACTGATCTTCATTACAGGAAGCTCCTGCACAACCTTTTAATCTGAAAGAACCAGTGTTAATTTTGGCAGCAAATTTCGATGTAGTTTTAGTCTTAGGACTAAAATGGCATTTTAGTTTTAGCCCCATTTTAGTGTTCTGCAATTGTTTTAGTTTTAGTCATATTTAGTCAACCAAATCTAAGTCGACTAAAATCTCCAGTACATTTTAGTAGACCAAAATAATTTTAGTTGACTATAATCTAATGTGTTTAGTTAAAGTGGAGTTCCACACAAAAATGGAACTTCCGCTTTTCGGAACCCTCCCCCCCTCCGGTGTCACATTTGGCACCTTTCAGGGGGGAGGGGGGTGCAGATACCTGTCTAAGACAGATATTTGCACCCACTTCCGGCATAGACTCCCATGGGAGTCTATGCCTCTTCCCGTCCCCACCGCGCTGTCTGCTGGGAACACACAGCTCCCAGGAGAGAGCGGGGACCACTAGGGACGCGCAGCGCGACTCGCGCATGCGCAGTAGGGAACCGGGAAGTGAAGCCGCAACGCTTCACTTCCTGATTCCCTCACCTAGGATGGCGGCGGCAGCTGCCGAGAACCGAGCAGGCTCTCGGCATCCCCTGCCGACATCGCTGGACCCCGGGACAGGTAAGTGGCCATGTATTAAAAGTCAGCAGCTGCAGTATTTGTAGCTGCTGGCTTTTAATATTTTTTTTTTTTGGCGGTGTGGGTGAACCCCCGCTTTAAATAATGCATTGTTTAAGCATTTCTCTAGAATTGCAAAACTCATTATACACTCCTGGAGTAAAAAAATCTAATATCATGTCATTATTTATGGTATTAAGGTTTGAACAAACTTACAGATCCAGATTTCGCCACTCTGGACAATGGTCTGAGGAGGCCTGTAAAGCTGAAGAGTGCTCTGGACGGTGGTCTGAGGAGGCCTGTAATGCTGCAGAGTGCTCTGGAGGTTGGTCTCAGGAAGGTCTGAGGGATGGCCTGTAATGCACAGTGCCCTGGATGCCACTGCCAGTGGTCAGAGGAGGCCTGTAATGGTGCACAGTTATGGATGGTGGTCTGAGGGATGGCATGTAATCCACAGTGCTCTGGATGCCACTGCCAGTGGTCAGAGGAGGCCTGTGTAATGCACACACAGTATTCTCTGGATTGATAGTGGTCTGAGGGGAGGCCTCAGGCCTGCTGTAATTGTGATGTACTACACACTCACAGTCTGCTCTGGACGTGGGCACCTGGCTGGTGGTCGTCTCATGAGTCAGGATTCGGGAGTGGGACAGTCTTGTCAGGACTCGGGAGGCCTGGCTGTCTGTATCGCACAGCTCTTAACTTCTTTCAGTCACGGTGCACACAGTCGCTTGCTTGCTTTCTGGGAGCAGAAGCAGGCAGAGCTCTGTGAAAACCGGAAGTTAGTTCACGAGGGTAAATGTCTCTCCTTGCCATTTTCATCCCGTTTTCGTTAACGAAAACAGATTTGATTTTTATCATAGTTTTCATCAGTGGACGAAAATGTGCTGTACTTTTTGTTACGTTTTCGTCACTGTAAAAATGCCGCTGATGAAACATTTTCGTTGACGAAATTAACACTGGAAAGAATTACACCATGAACAACAAGATCCAAGTAAAAATACACATGCCTGGGGGGCGTGGGCTGACGCAGCATGGTGTAGGACGTGCATACCCTGAGCTCCGTCCATTACTCCTGCTGACATTAATCCTGCACTCTTAATACTTCACCATCCGCTGGGTTGAATCTTCTGGGACTTGTACTATCCCCTGTGCTGACCATCAGAGTGACGGATCAGCGGCGGTCCGAACGGAGCGGCGATCCTCCACACGGCGGCCCAATTCGGGCAAGTCCGCGGCTTCGGCCTACTCCCGGAGGTCCGCGGCCATCTTGGTCCTCCTGTACACCCTATCTATATCAGGGTAGTTACACCCTGCTTCTGCCTGGCTTTTCTTGGGAAACCTTCCTGGGAACCTGGAACACATCTCTCCCTACCCATACAGCCTCCCTTGACACCCAGTACCCCAGACGGAGCGGCGGCCGCATTTAGGCAAGCCTGCGGCTTCGGCCTACATACAGAGGTCTGCGGCCATCTTTATACACCCATACACCCGGCCTGTGCTACATCTCCACCCTGCTGCCCTTTTTGATTTACTTCGGTCCTTTTGGGGACCTTTCACACTCCCCACCACACATCAGACTACCAGCATCCCAAAAGGAGCAGCAGTCTGTCACGCACTTGCTGCATCTGGGAAGATTTTTCCCCCGGACGTCTTGGTGGCTCTGAGGCCATAGCCAGCACTGTCTCCCTTCCCGCAGGCTACTAACTTTACCAACACAAGATTGGGGACTCACTGGGCGACACCCCAGACCCTCACAGCATGTCACCAACCAAATCACAGAAGGCAGCGGCGGCAAAACTCGAGCAGTACTGCCGACAAGACAAGGAGGACATGGAGGAAGATGGAGCCTCTGAGAAAGCAGGGGGGGAGAACGAACGGCGAGCGATACTGACAGACTATTTGAAGCAATCACTTTCTGCAGAACTTCCCTCACAGCACAAATTGAGGAGGTCAAGATGGATATTTCCCTTATTCGGCGGGACTTTCAAAAGCTCAGGGATAGAGTGAAGGAAGCTGAGACCAGGCTGAGCACGGTGGAGGATGCCATTCCACCCTTACAAACATCCTCAGACCGCATGCAACAACAAATACACCAACTCCGCACCAAACAAGATGATATGGAGAATAGGCTGAGAAGATGTAATTTACGCCTGATAGGCCTGCCAGAGGGGACTGAAGGCAAGGACACTACCACGTTCTTGGAACAACTCCTAATCAACGCCTGTGGGAGAGAAGCCTTTTCCCCGATGTTTGCAGTGGAGCGTGCACACCGCATGCCAGCCAGACCCCCCCCCCCGCAGGGAGCCCCCCCTCGCACATTCATAGCTAAACTTCTCAACTTCAAAGATCGAGATGCAGCCCTGAGGATGGCGAGGGAGAAAGGCAACATCCCAGTAGGGAATGTTAAAGTAGCTATTTTCCCAGATTTTTCAGCGGAGGTACAACGCCGTCACCAGAGCTTTGCGGAGGCCAAGCGCAGACTGAGGAACTTACATTACAAATATTCCATGCTCTTTCCTGCCTGCTTCAGAATAGAACATGATGGTCGTGCAGTCTTCTTTGAGGATCCTGAAGAAGTGATTTCCTGGTTGGAACGTCGTGCAATCTCTAAAAAGGGCTGATTGATCAAGTCCCAGATATATGAAGGTCTAACTGTTATGCCCAAACTCATGTACAGCGCAAATTTTCTTCACAGTTGCATGGGTGCACTGTCTCTTGCAGTTGCATGGAACCTTGTTTGACACCACCCATTTCTTGATGTACACCATTTCTTACCACACACAAAAATGTTTGCATGCGACATGGAACTGTTTATGAACCAACGCGAGTACAGAGTACAAATCCTGGACATTTACAGTATAAGTGTCCACTTACTCTCCGGGGCTCCGGAGGGGCAGAAGTCCTACTAACCACATGCATCGTGCAGCGAGACTTTACCCCACACACCACTGGGAAGCAGTACCATGATTACTGGAGTCTTTTCTGGAACATGATAGATGCATTCAACAAGAAACAAGGGGATCGGAAAACCATGCCATACCTTGTACAACTGGTATGGATGTTATCCCTTGTTCTACTCAGACCCCAGGGACTTAGCCAGATGTTCTGCATTTTCCACATAACCTGGAAGATGGAATTTTTCCCAGTTGGACACAAGTTAAGGGAATATGCCCGCACCAGTTTGGGACAGTGTAGGGCAGGGAGGGGGGTGGGAGTTCATTTGTTTATAGTTTTGTTAAACTTGATTGTGCATACTAACCACAGAAAACAGGTAACATTTCGAATGCTATGGTCATGTGAGTGTTTATGTATGTTATGTGATACAATGTTGATACATCCAGGTATTAATATTAGGAACCTATGTGCCTCATGTATAAAGAGCAAATTGCTCAACATAACTGTTTCATTAGATCTTAAAAGGTTTTGTGCATAGCATCTCTAAAATTTCTTACATGGAATGTGAGGGGCATGCGCAAGAAATTTAAGCATGCAGCAGTGTTCACATTCCTCAAGAAACAGCATGCTGATGTAATAGCCTTGGTGGAGACGCACGTTGAGGGGAGCATCCAGATGGCACTTCGTCGGCCATGGGTTGGGTGGACGTATCATTCTACCCACACATCCCATTCCAGGGGAGTCTCAGTCTTGATAGCTAAATCGGTACACTTTGAGCTATGTGAACTGTCCACTGACCCACAGGGACGATACGTATTTATCCTAGCTAAATTATATGGAAAACCCCTACTCATACTGGCCTTTTATGTACCAACCCCCATTTAACATTACTATAATTAAAGAGGGACTATCATTCATGGCCCGCCACTCTGCTATATCTGCAGTTTGGCTAGGCGACTTTAATACCACACTAAATCCGACTTTGGACAGGCTACAACTTACTCCACCTACCCTAAATACTCCCAATGAAACCAGGTTCTCTAAGCTCATTTCCACCTTCCATTTAACAGATACATGGCGCCACAGGTTCCCACAGGCTAAATCGTACTTGTGCTTCTCATCTTCTCATAACTCCATGTCCCGCATAGACTTCATACTTATTTCCCACAGATTGACACCAAGACTAACAGAGGCTGCATTCTGCCCCAGAATACTCTCGGATCACAGTCCTTACTGAATTACATTAAGCATCCCTATGGCAAAACCACCACAGTCCTGGCGTTTGAACCCATTTTGGCTCTCTCTCCTACCGGAGGATGATGAGCTCACGGATAAATGGAGACTGTACTTTTTGGAGAATGACAAGACAGCTTCGCCCTCCGCAGTATGGGACTCCTTTAACCTCCCTGGCGGTATGATTATTTCGGATTTTAGGTGCTGAAAGCTGTACAATTATTTTGCATGGAAATTTGGCGTTTTATATTGTAGGTCTGTAATTCTTAACAATAACACACTTAAATCTGTCCAAACAAGAGTCTAGTAGATATCCCGGGTATGATAAAGTTTGAAACACAAAAACATAAATTATAATATAATAAATAAAAAAAAAAAATAAAAAAAAAAAAATAATAATAATAATAAAATAAATTTCCCCACGATTCACTATCGTCCAATTCTGCAAGTGTTCTAATTTACTATCGCTGTTTTCTTGCTGATCTAAAGCCACTTTTGACGTAAAGGGACACTTTTTGGTTGCTATGGACAATCTCCAGTTTCCAGGCAGAAAGAACAGTATATATAACATAAAACGGCATGCAGGGCATGGGCCAAAGCACTGGGGACAAAAGGGATGTGAAATCATTTCATACAGTACTGTAATCTGTAAGATTACAGTACTGTATGTGTTATGATTTTTACATTTTTTTGAATTTGCCGCCAGGCTCCGCCCCGTGCGTCGCGATGCTCGCAGGGAACGGAGCCTGGCACGGAGAGGCTTCGGAGGAGGACGGAGCCCACGGACACAGCGGGGGACATCGCAGGATCCCGGGGACAAGGTAAGTAAAGCCACACCAGGATCCTGCAATGTAATCCCGAGTGTGGCTCGGGGATACCGCTAATGGTGCTGAAATGTAACCCCGGGATACACTCGGGAAAACCGCCAGGGAGGCTACGTTATTCGCCCGCTCCATGTTAATTATTGCTATCAATAAAATCAAGACAGATTCCTCCAGTGCCCTCGGTAAGGCGCTGGAGGACCTGTCCTCTGCTGAAAGAGACTTTGCCGCCACCCCGACCCCGGCGAATGCGAACCTGCTTAAACTACAAACTAGAGTAGTTACCCAGATACAATATCAGAAAGCAAGACAAAAACTTTTTTTCTCCAAACAAAAAATGTTTGAATATGGGGAAAAAGCAGGCAAGTTATTGGCATACTTGGTGCACAGTGAAGATAGGCCCCCGGTGGTTATCACACTACATGGCCCTGGAGGACAACAAATAACAGACCCACCCAGGGTAACTTCTATGTTCAGAGATTTCTTTGCTGACTTGTACAAAACGACAGCTCCCACAGCTCCCACTGAGACACAATCAATGGTGGTAAGGGATCGGGACCGGCCCCTTACTCGGATCTGTGATCACCCGAGTCTCAGCGACTCTGTGATCACAGCGTGCGCACGCAGGGAGCGTGCAAAGGGGAGGCCGTCATATGATGGCCTCCCGGGAATGTTAGGTCCGCGCTGTGGCTAAAAATGTGTTTCTAAATTATATATGATCCTATTTTATACTAGCATTTCATTTTTTTTAGCAATTTTGATAAATAAGAATAAACAGATGATTTACCTCAGCAGATCCTGGAATCTGAAGCCTGGAAGATTTAGTGGCAGTGTCATCTTTGAAGTCCTTTCCAGTGTATAACGCTGCCTTTGGATTCTGCAATTCAATACTGGGCACTGCAGTCTGATAGGTTACCAAGAAAAAGGTTTCATTTCCCACTGTTCTATCAATAAAAACAGTGCCCTTTAGACAGCCTGATTGTGGGAGTGACGCCCCAGTGCTCTCCAGCTATGCAAAAGAGATTGTTAGAATATATAGTTAGTAACAAATTTTCCAATCCAATTTTTAAATCCTGTCGTCAGCTTAATAACGTTGCTTAACCACTTCAGCCCCGGAAGAATTGGCTGCTCAATGACCAGGCCATTTTTTGCGATGCGGCACTGCGTCGCTTTAACTGACAATTGCACGGTTGCACCCAGACAAAATTTATGTCCTTTTTTACCCACAATTTCTTTTGGTGCTATTTGATCATCTCTGCGGTTTTATTTTTTTGCTCTATAAACAAAAAAAGAACGACAATTTTGAAAAAAAAAACCACAATATTTTGTACTTTTTGCTATAATAAATAACCCCAATTTTTTTTAAAAAAGTAAATTTTTTCCTCAGTTTAGGCCGAAAGGTATTCTCCTACATATTTTTGGTAATAAAAATTGCAAAAAGCGTATATTGTTTGGTACATTGATTGGTTTGCGCAAAAGTTATAGCGTCTACAAACTAGGGGATAGATTTATATTTTTTATTTTATTATAGGGGATAGATTTATATTTTATGCATTTTTATTATTATTCGTTTTTTTACTAGTAATGGCGGCAATCTGCGATTTTTATCGGGACTGCAACATTAAGGTGGACATATAGGACAATTTTGACACATTTTTGGGTCCATTGGCAATTATACAGCGATCAGTGCAAGAAAAATGCACTGAGTACTGTGTAAATGTCACTGGCAGTGAAGCGGTTTACACTAGGGGGCAATCAAGGGTGTTAACTGTGTTCCCTATTTGTGTGTAGTAACTGGGAGGGATGGGAATGGCTAGAGGAGATGAGAGATCGTGGTTCCCTGCTCGTAGGAACTCACAATCTCTCTCCTCTCCTAACAGAACTGGGATGTGTGTGTTTACACACACATGTCCCTGTTCTGCCTCTTGTGCCCGTGACCGCTCGTGGCCAGCGGTCACGGGCATCGGCACCCCCGCAGTGCAGAGAGCTTGCGCGCCTGCTACCCTGCTTAAAGGGACCGACATACAGCTACAGCCGTTCACAAGATTGTGCCGACCTGCCACAGTATAATGACGGCGGTTGGTCGGCAAGTGGTTAATCAGATGCGGTTGCCATTCACAGAATTTTTCAATGAATGCAAGAGTTCTTTTTACTGGACTGGGTAGAGTTTGTGACATCACATTTCTGCTTCTCCACTTTGCCCAATGAAAGAACATCTTGCATTCATTGAGAAAAATGCAAAGCATTCTGTGAATGGCACTCTGCTGAACAGGTGACCCACTATAGTTTCTAAGCAGCAGGACAGCTGCTCAGCACAGGAAACAAAAGACAGGGCAATCACTGTAGTAACTCTAACTACTACAGTGATTTCCAGCCTCCACAGGTTTCCCACAGGTATGGCATATGCATACATACATTGGTCCAAGATTAACCAAGGCAACTATGCTTTAACATCCATACCTGAAATTCAGTTTTAAAAGCAAATTATTGTAGGAATTAAAGTGTTACTAAACCCAGGACCCTACATTCACTATATCTGGTCTCCCACAGTACACAGAACATGGAAATGCAATTATTTTAGTAAATATAAACTGTTAAATACCTTTTCTCATCATCAGTTATAGCAGTCTTGTGATGTCTATCAGTGTCCAGCCAAGTACTGGTTAAAGCTTGTAGAAGGAATTTTTTGACTGTCCTATGAGACTGCAATACCCCTAAACCTCTGTCTGGACAGTGCTGATTGGCCCTGTGCTCATCACATGCACTCTCCCAAGAAAAAAAAAAAAAACTCTCTAGCAATACTCACCAACCTGAGCATGTGCAGCCTGACTCCATAGACTTTGTGTTATCAGGAAATTATTAGGGGAAAGTTGAAGGAGGGGAGGATCAGAGAAGAGAGGATCAAACAGCCTTTTTACACAATGCAGAGGATTAACCCCTTAGGTTCCACAGTGAGTAGAACAAGCATGCTTAGTAACACTTTAAGGAAAAAGTCAGATGTGCTTTACTGAAGTTTGATTCAAGGTTAGAGATGAAAAACACTTAACTAGGGATGAGTGAATGTGTCTGGGTTTGATTTGTGGACAGTTCAAAGGTTGGTAAATCTTGTTCGAGGTTCAAAGGTTGGTAATTTTGGGGCAAACCCAATTGAAGTCTATGGGGTGGCAAATCTTATTATTCAGTTCTGCCCATTTGTAGGGCTAATAAGTAAACTATTGTCAAACAAAGACATGGGAAGTCCGGCACTGCCATAGTGGACTTATAAAAAAAAAAAATATTAACCACTTACGGACCACCTGCCGTTGTTATACGTCGGTACTTTGAAGAGGGGTATCGTTGTTATAGCAGCAGTTAGCTACCATAACCCCGGTACCCTCTTCTCCAGCAGGCAGTCCGCTTTAAGATAAAAGTGGTCTCTGCGGTGGCGCAAGATCACTTTTATCAATGGCGGGAGAAGGTCCCTCCCGCCGCGCTCCGGTGCCCTCTGCCGCTTACTGGAGCTGTCGGTAGCGGCGGAGGCGACCGGGTCCTCTCTAGTGTGTGGTATGGAGATGAGTGAGGGGAAGATGGTACCCACCTGTCTCTATACCATTGCAGGGCGGAAGAGATGTCAAATGTCACTTCCGCCCATAGCTCCTAAAGAGACATTTAAAAAAAAAATTTTTCAAAAGACATTACATTTTTCTTTATTATATTTTAGTGTAAATATGAGATCTGAGGTCTTTTTGACCCCAGATCTCATATTTAAGAGGTCCTGTCATGCTTTTTTTTTCTATTACAAGGGATTTTTACATGCCTTGTAATAGGAATAAAAGTGACACCATTTTTTTTAAAAAGAACAGTGTAAAAAATAAAAATAAAAGGTAAAATAAATTAAAAAAAAAAAAAAAATTAAACGCTCCCTGTCCCGCCGAGCTTGCGCGCAGAAGCGAATGCATACGTGAGCAGCGCCCCCATATGAAAGCGGTGTTCAAACCACACATGTGAGGTATCGCTGTGATTGTTAGAGCGAGAGAAATTATTCTAGCCCTAGATCTCCTCTGTAACTCAAAACACGCAACCTGTAGAATTTTTTAAACGTTGCCTATGGAGATTTTTAAGTGTAAAAGCTTGTCGCCATTCCACGAACGGGCACAATTTTGAAGCGTGACATGTTGGGTATCAATCTACTCGACGTAACATTATCTTTCATAAAATTTTAAAAAATTGGGCTAACTTTACTGTTGTCTTATTTTGTAATTCAAAAGAGTGTATTTTTTCCAAAAAAAGTGCGCTTGTAAGACCGCTGCGCAAATACAGTGTGACAGAAAGTATTTCAATGACCGCCAATTTATTCTCTAGGGTTTTCGAAAAAAAAATATATAATGTTTGGGGGTTCCAAGTAATTTTCTAGCAAAAAAAAAAACACCAAATCTCAGAAAGAGGCTCAGTCCTAGTGGTTAAAACAGTGTCTCTCCCTATACAGAATTGTCATCTCTTCCTAATAGCTCCAACACACTGACAATATGGCTTTGCTGTAGCCCACCCTTTAGTGGAAAGGGGGTTGGGTTATCAATTGCTTCAAATTATTGGCTCTTTTGACTCAGATGACCAGGGGTAAAGGTCATCATGCACTGCATTATGGGTTGTGTATTTCTGGTGGCAAATCTTGAAACATTTCGGCCAAAAGTTTGCAATTTTCAAACTTCACAAAACCATGGTAGTAAAGAAAAGGCCCGGAGCAAAGGGAACCTAAGTGAAGGGCCCACATGACTGGGGGTCGCTGGGCAGGTTGCACTGGCCAGTTCTTGTGAATGTACAGGTCGGGGGGGGGGGTGGCTTACAATAGAGCAATGGAAGGGTAGGGGGTGCGGCCTAGGTATTGGATTATCCCGGGGGGGGGGGGGCGGGGGTGGTAGTTTTATTAGGTGGGGCAGCAGGACAGAGAGGTAAGAGCACAGGAAGTTTTTTCTTTCTTTCTGTGCTGCTCACATTATGGAGAATCCGGACAAACTCCTGGGGCAGCTGCGCTCGGCTGTCCTGGCTAATGGCTTGAAGTGGCAGAATTCCCAGCTGTCTGCTGTGCTTCAAGGGTCAGGGCAGGGACCTGCTACTCCAGCCCCTGTGTCGCTACGTGCGAGGAGGTCTCGGCCTCCTACGTGCTTTAGCCCCGATGTGACCCCCAGGGTGAGCCGCCGCACAGGGAGCCCGATTTCGGACTCTCCAGCCCCCAGGGCAAAGAGACCCGCACCTACTCCCTCGGCGGGGGCTGGGAGGAATCCTCGGCATCGGCGGGACCCGGCCGGGAGGGTCTCCTCCCCATCCCCCTCTAGGCCTCCCCCGGTGCTGGATCGGGACTCGGCAGCATGCTGTTCAGGGCCTTCCCCTGCAGTGTGGACGATCTGCGGGCACTGGTGCGGGCCCCTCTCCCAGGACGGCCACCGCTGGGAGAAGCAGAGGTACTTTGGGTGGCGGCAACGGTCCCAGAGCGGCATCTGCAGGCCGGCAGAGGGCTCGGCGTGGAAGCCTTATGATCTGAAAGGCGCCAGATGTGTCTCTCTCTCTCTCCATTTTTTTACAATGTTGGCAACTATGCTAATCATTTCACTAATTACATATTCTGTTAAACATGCATACAGTAAATAATTATAACGCATGATATGTGCATGACTGGAAACAATTTCCATTCATGACTCATTATTTGGTGTTGTATCCTTCTGCACAGCATTAAGAAAGTATTCATACATTTTCATTCAATAACTTGTCTTATGCACATAACTTATAAAGTCTATGCACATCAGTACAGTAGTAACATTTTCAATCTGCCAGTATTAGAGATGTCCTTTTGACTTTCATAGTGAGACATTGTAGCCACCATCAGTTCAATAAGGAATTAGCATGCTGCAATTTTTCAAATTCAAGACACTAAAAGACGCCACATGATATCAGCGTAACAAAATAATGCATCACCTGAATAGTTTGATCAACTTCATATCCACTTCCAGACTTCATAGCACTGAATGCATCAATCAGACTATTGGCGTCAACATTATCTGAGGCATAAAAGTTTAATCCACCTAAAAAAATGATATATAAGCAGTAGCACTTCACCCCAAAAAAACTAATTTATTAATCCTAAAAGAAAAATACATAATAGGCCCAGCAAGCCAGGCTGAACAACCAAAATGTTCACTATATTTGTGCAAAGGATTATATCTTTTGTTCCAAATGTTATTGTCATTTTTGCTGGACATTTGATTTGCTTGTAAATTTGGAGAATAATATAAAAGGAATCTGTACACAGAATATTACTTTTACGGCATAAAGGTCCTGCCTTAGTGCAGATAAAGCAAGATGTCTGCTATTACCTAAAATAAAAACTCTTCTATGTCTTTTTTATTTGGTTTAAAAAAACACGAGGGCCTCTTTAACCTCCCTGGCGGTATGATTATTTCATATTTTAGGTGCTGAAAGCGGTACCATTATTTTGCATGGAAATTTGGCGTTTTATATTGTAGGCCTGTAATTCTTAGGAATAACTCACTTAAATCTGTCCAAACCAGAGTCTAGTAGACATCTCGGGTATGATAAAGTTTGAAACACAAAATCATAAATTATAATATAATAAATAACTATAAATAATAACAAATAATAATATAATAATAATAATACTTTTTATTCAATACATTTTAGTAAATAATATAATCAAAAACACTAACATTTTTTTGCCAAACAGGGGTGCAATATTAGTAGTCATATTGCTTCAGTAAACGTCCCGGGTATGAAAAATTTTAAAACATGGTGCAGCACAAAGTCCGACGTCACAGTCAGGAAAGTAGAACCTGGTTTCTTTTCTGATTTTCCTTCCTGTGTCGTCACGCTTAGAGCAGCAAACCACACACATCCTTGTGGGTGCTGACTTCTTTTCCGTTGGTGGAATGTGGTCCATAAAGTGACGACCAGTCCGGCGTTCCGGGTTCACAATGACAGCGGCACGACGTCCAGATCTATTTACGGTCGTTGGTGTTTGGTGCTTGAAAAATATAAGTTTGGCAACTTTCCAAACAAAGTCCGCATGAACCACAGGCTTGTCACTCTTTTTTTTAGAAGAATGAAGGGATTCCACAGGCACTGTTTAAGAAGATGCCTGAAGATTATTTTGTAATATTTTTTTTGTTGCTTTCTCATGGCTGCATAAAATGTTATGGCCTGGTCAGCTCTGTCAACACCTCCCATGGAGGTGTTGACAGTTTTTCAATCAAAGTAAGAACTTAAGCGGTTGCCATTCCATAATTACTGAATCTTTCATTGAATTTGGTTCCTTTCCTGGTGTAAAGGACCGAATTAGACATGTAACCAGTGCTGGATATACTGTATCTAGCTGAGTCTTCCTTTGTAGGCCATTAGACTTTTGTCGATACTGATGTCTCTGTCTGGTACATAGGTCTGCTGGAAATTTTTCTGAATAATTTGATATATCTCCCAAATCTTTTTCAGTTTTGGTGCTGGATGAGAAGTCTCATCAAATTCTTCATTATTTTGAAAGTGCAAATACTTCATTATCAGAGAAAATTTGTACACCGACATGACCGTGCCAAAAAAAAGGGGGGCTAGTAATTTGTTGGTTGTCCAATACCACTTCTACAGGGATTTCCCCACCCCTCCATGAAGAATTATTAGGCCCAGAAACTTCCAGATGTCCTGTTTGGTCACTGGTTCCGTAGCAGCTATAACCTCATCGGTCAAAAAGAGTTGGGGGTATGCCAAGGGGTTGTCATCTTCAACCTCCACTTTGATACCAGGTGCTCCAGTAAATGGGAATCTTGGGGGGGGGGGGGGGGGGGGCGCTGCTTGCTCCGTACCGCAGTCAATCGAGCCCCAAGTCCGCACATCACTGGGCACAGTCGCAGTATCATCGCTGAAATCGCTTTCCGTGCCTGATGACAAACTTCACCACGAATCGCTATCACTCAATTCTGCAAGCGATTCTATATTGCTGTCGCTGTTTTCCAGCAGGTCATATGCTGCTTTTGAGTTAGAGATGTGCTTTTTTGATGCCATGGTTGTTCTGCAGTTTCCAGACAGAAAGTACATTAAAACTGCAGGCAAGGGCACTTGATAAAGCACTCGGGGGCAAACTAAGGTCAATTTTATTTTATTTAGTAATGTAATCCAATAGGATTACAATGTATCAGTGTGTTTGTGCTTTATACTATTTGAATTTGCATCGGGCGGAATATCCGGCTGCCTTACGCAGCGGGAGTATATCGCGGGATCCCGGGGACAAGGTAAGTAACCTCTTCCAGGATCCAGGGATGCGATCCCGATTGTGGCTCAGGGTTACCTCTAATGGTACTGAAATCTCACGCCGAGCCACACTCAGGAATACCGCCGGGGGGTTAAGCAATCAGTTCAATTTATCTTCCGTCAATCAGGTCCTTGCACCACCTATTTTCTGGTAGATCTACACAGACTATACAATGCATAGTTGACATAAGTGAGATTGCACGGATTTACAGTGACTGCACTTCCAAATGCACTTGCAGTGCAAAGTGGATTTGCCTTTCGTAATTAACCCCCTATGTGACCAGTTTAGGAACAGGAACACAAACAGATCAGGAGGAGCTTTGAAACGTATAGTACCTAGACTTGGTATTCCTTAAAACAGCAAAAATGTTCAGTAGGAACCAGTGGTGTATTTAGGTTTTGTGCTGCCCTAGGCCTGACTAAACTCACGCACCCCCCTAATTTAAATACGACCCACCCCATCCTGCCAAGGCCACACCCCTTCCTGTTTAAGACCCACCCTATCATCTGTAAACCACACCCCTTCCTCTTTAGGCTCATTTGGCACCTTTCAGGGTGTTTTTGACAGGTACCCTTCCCCACTTCCGGGAGATTGCGCTGTCCCCTCTGAAGTTTGCCCCCCTCCTCCTTCCTCCACTGGGCCATTCAGAAAGTGCAACGCGCTTCGCACATGTGCAGTAGGGAACCGGTCGGTTTCCCTTACCATGAATGATAGTGGCAATATCTGAGAGCCAATCCGAAAATCGGCTGAGGTGTCGACATCGCTGGATCCCTGGACAGGTAAGTGTCCTAATATTAAAAGTAAGCAGCTACAGTATTTGTAGCTGCTGAGTTTTAATGCTATCCCGGGGGGGGACCTCACTGTGCCCATAAATTGCAGCCTCACTGTGCCCCATCAAACTCAGCCACTGTGCCATCAAATGCAGCCACTGTGCCCCATCAAACGCAGCCACTGTGCCATCAAATGCAGCCACTGTGCCATCAAATGCAGCCACTGTGCCCCATTAAACGCAGCCACTGTGCCCATCAAACGCAGTCACTGTGCCCATCAATTGCAGCCACTGTGCCCATCAAACGCAGTCACTGTGCCCATCAATTGCAGCCACTGTGCCCTCAAACGCAGCCACTGTGCCCATCAAACACAGCCATTGTGCCATCAAACACAGCCACTGTGCCATCAAACGCAGCCACTGTGCCATCAAATGCAGCCACTGTGCCCATCAAACGCAGTCACTGTGCCCTCAAACGCAGCCACTGTGCCCATCAAATGCTGCCATTGTGCCATCAAACACAGCCACTGTGTCATCAAATGCAGCCACTGTGCCATCAAACGCAGCCACTGTGCCCATCAAACGCTGCCACTGTGCCCATCAAATGCTGCCACTGTGCCCTTAAATGCAGCCACTGTGCCCATCAAACGCAGCCACTGTGCCCATCAAACGCAGTCACTGTGCCCATCAAACGCAGCCACTATGCCCATCAAACGCTGCCACTGTGCCCATCAAACGCAGCCACTTTGCCATCAAACGCAGCCACTGTGCCCTCAAATGCAGCCACTGTGCCCTCAAATGCAGCCACTGTGCCCATCAAACGCAGCCACTGCGCCCATCAAATGCTGCCACTGTGCCCATCAAACGCAGCCACTGTGCCCATCAAATGCAGCCACTGTGCCCATCAAATGCTGCCACTATGCCCATCAATTGTAGCCACTGTGCCCCATCAAATATAGCCATTGTGCCATCAAATGCCCCCACTGTACCCATCAAATAAGGACACTGTGCCCATCAAATGCTGCCACTGCCAGTGCCCATAACACTGATATAGATTATTCAATCATTTTACCTGCTGTCCTGGGGGTTTACCTCGTACTCCTCTCTCTCCTCCTCCTGACGTCACAGCCAGATCCCGCCGCGGGGCCGAGGAGAAGATTCACTGCAGGAAAGCAGTGCAGCGGAGGGTAGGCGGAGCTTAAGGCTCCACCTGTCACCTGCTGCTTATGGGGGCGCGAGTCACACGCCGCCCCCCCGCATGAGAGAAAGCCCCCCCACCCGTCTTCCAGATTCCTGGCTCCTGCGGCTGCCTTGCTGTAGCGGCACCACGGTGCATGGGCGTGCTTCTCAGAGAGTGGTGGGGCATGAGATACACGCCCCCACCCTCTGGTACTAGGCCTGAGGCCTGCAAAACCTCTCCCTGGAGGCCTAGTAGGTCACACTGATTTGACACAACTCCCCAAAGTCTCTTCTCTGATCCAGGACTGTTCACCATCCACCATGTGCATGATAAAGACTCTGCTAGTGACCGTGTAGAAGCAGAGTTCCCTTCCAGATTCGCTGGCACCCCCAGCCATCCACTGTGGTAACACTCACCGACCTTCCAGCCCTGAGTCCTTAATGAGGAACTTGTCCAGACCATGCATTCCGACAGCTTCTCCTGCCCTTCTGCCCCAGGAGTTCCCTGCCACCGACCGTGTGGTGACAGAGACATTGCCAATGACCATGTAGAGGCAATGTTCCCTCACAGTTCTCCCAGGGCCTCCTCCTGCGATCGCTACACCCCCCCCTCCCCAGATGGGGATGAGCTCCTGCGGCTGTCTAGCACTCCATTCCTCACGTCACACAGCCGACTACTCCTCCCCAGCAGCATGTGACCTCAACTTATATAGGAGGCCCGCCCCCTGCCAATACCAGTTAGGGATTGGTCAGGGCTCCCACATGAGTTACCTGCCACTCCAGCTCTAAGCCCAGCCTCCTCTTCCAGAACACTCCCTGGAAGCAGGGGAGGCCCCTCAGAACTGGAGCACAGGTGGTCACACCCACTGCTACTCTAACCACTCCCAGCCCCAGATCAAAACAGACAGGTCTAGCTTGCAGCATAGGCCTGCCTAAATTTGCCTGTGCTGAACAACCTAGTAAAATAACCCTTACTAGCACCTATCTTCTGGTAGAGGGTGCTACACTTGCAAATATGGATTTTAACTATATTTGAAGAAAGAATGCATGTAGCATACTATGTTTATTTCTGTACTGTTTTTTCACATTTCTGCAACTATTTTTATAGTTCCAGTTTCCAGTTCTCAGTTTTAGGCAAATAAAGTATTTTGTGCTGGATTAACAAGTTACAAGTCAGAGTTATTGTAAAGGAGTGACCTGTGCACTCAGCAAGCACTGACTGAAACCATTTGGGCTTTAAGCTTCAAACTGTCTGTCTCATTTATATTTAAAATACAGAAAGAAGCGCTAAATAAAAAAACAATTAAAAGAGTTCAAGATTACTGGTAAAAAAAGAGTCAAGATCATTTTAAGGAAGAAGTAAACTGATGGGTTTTTTTTCTGACATGCAAAGTAGAGGCATAATGTGCTAGTATGCATTTCATACTAGCACATTAAGTGAAACTTACCTGCAAACAAAGCCCTCATTGTCACCGCTGGAGGCCGCATCCATCTTCACCTGTCTTCCTTCCAGGTCCACGGACTCCGGCTGTGTGACTGGCCGGAGCCACATGACGTCGCTGCCGAGCATGCGCGTGGGAGCTGCCAGTCATGGCACAGGGCTCTGAAGAAACGGCACAGGTGGCAGTTCCTTCAGAGCGCATGCATCAATAATGTCATCGGCTACATATACAGTAAATATCTCCTAAATGGTGCACATATAGGTTTACCTATAGGTACAAATAATCAATGTCATTTTACTTCCACTTTAATTGTTGGTAAAAAAGCCATATAAGCACAACCAACATGCTTCAGGGGCAATGCCACTACGTTCATCAGGGCTCAACATAGCATCCAAGTTTTATCCTGTGTTGTTCCTTGTTGGGGGGGGCATGGTGTTTTTCCTGTAATGTGTTGGCTGCTTTATATGACCCTTTTTTACCAACAATTAAAATGATCTTAGACTCTTTTATCCAGTTTTGGCCTGGTTGTTTTCTGTTTACAGTATCTATGGTTTGAGCTACTGTTGCCGCCCATCGAGGGAAACTTTCAGCCCGGTAAACATGGGCCGAAAATCTTTCAGTTCATGTGTACAGCTGTCTGCACAACAGAAGCCAGTCTAACAACCAGTTTCTGTTGTACGTTCATGCTGGAGAACCAGAATTCAATTAGTCCATGCATCAACATCGTTTGTGTCAGTTTTTTTTTTTATGCCTAATCCGTATGCATGTTTTTGTGCTTTGGTTAGCATTGACAGTTACCACACCTTGTCATTAAAATGAATGAGTGTATTATTGAAGAAAAGAAGAAAAGAAAACTTGCCAGTTTGTTGTGTAATTTGTTCAAGTCCCTGTGCAGCAGATGGTCCAAGAGCTATAACATGTATTATTGCCCCGCTGTTTATTAAGTCAGAATAACAGGCAGTAGGGAAAGATGAATCTTCTCCATCTGATAGCAAAACAAGTTCTGTACCATAAGAAGACTTATCACTGGTTCCTTTATTTACCTGGAAGTTATAAAAGCAAAATATTAGACAGATTCAAAATGACTCAAGAATCACCATAGAGCTCAGGTGTATTCCTTTTTCTAGGCATGCTTGGGGGTGGTAGCATATGGAGTAATAAGGTAGCTTTTGCAGTTTCCATCCCTGAGGCTTTGATCAGAGTAGGTAAGTGACTCTGTTCTCTAACCATACCAGAGGAATAATACCACAATTACAGTTTTATCAAAGTGATAATGCTTTAAATAGCTTTATACGGTTTAGGCCGAGAGCACAGGGCGCTCTGTAAGCTTACCTATTATGCCAGTAGTTTTAGAGCCCTTTCACACTGCCAGCATGGAGGTGTTGCCGGTAAAGCGCTGTTTTAGGGATGCTTTACCATAGTTTTTGCGGCACTTTTCGGGCGCTAGCGGGCGCTTTTTTATCCCCCGCTAGTAGCCAAATAAAGGGTTAAAAGCTCCTCTGCCGAGGCACTTTGCAGGTGCTTCTCCGGCGCTGCCCATTGATTTCAATGGGCAGGGGCGCTTTAGGAGCGGTGGAAACACCGTTCCTAAAGCTCCTCAAAGAAGCTGCTTGCAGGACTTCTTTTGATGTCCTCCCAGCGCAGTGCCCCAGTGTGAAAGCCCTCGGGCTTTCACACTGGGATTGCAGATGAGGCTTTTTTCAGGCGCTTTATATACAAGCATCTGGTAAGGGAATGGGTGGTACTAGGTGATCTGCATTAGCATGCAGGCAACCCTCAATGTATGTCATCTACATAATAACAAGAAGGACTACAGGGGGTGTGCTTCTGACAGCCAGGCTGCTGTTAAAGAAAATAGATAATGCTAACTGTCATCCAGACTGAAAATCAGTCACTGGCAATAGGCAGGAATAAAACTTTGGGAGGACAGTGAAAGCAGCCCAGTGGCATGCTGAATACAAAGTTAGAGTCTTGCACCTTCAAAAACAGATCACACAAATCAGGAATGGAAGTTCCTGTATTTCCAAGAAATCAGATTAATTTGTTATACGTTATAAATTATACCATTTACTTTAGCTGTATGATGTGTGCTGGTGCTCTGGAATCTCATGACAGCATTTACCACCAAAGACAAAATAAGGCTGCACTTCAGCCTTATAGCAAATATTTAGTTAAAAAAAAAAATGCGGGAAGGAGGTTTTTTCTTTAATGCAGAAGAGACATTTTTCTGAAAAAAAGGGATTCTTAACTTCCACCTCACAAACATTCTGCCATCTGCGCGGTGTCAGGATGAATGAACTCCCATGGGTGGGAGTTATGTCATTCCAGCTAGGCCAATCAAGATGGCCAAAGATCTTGAACCTGCTGGAGGGGAGGTGAGTATAGTTCTGCCTTAATTACCAGACTTGGAATAGCAGGGGGTTATTAACAGACAGCCTAGAATTTCCCAAGCAACAGCTTTTTAATATGTTGGAATCACACATAGCACATAGCATACGAGTATGCATGTATGAATTTTTACAATAATTATATGTCACCAACTTTTAACAGAGTGATTTACAGACTGGATAAAACCATTTGCATAAGTACATGCCCCTCAGCTCACAGTCTAGTAACCTTGGTCAAATGCCACCTATCTGAAAACATGTTTTTGGTAGAAAACCAGAATACCCAATTAAAAACTCTACATAAAGAGAGAACATAGAAACTCAATACAGCCAGTGACTATGTTGTGATTTGGGAATGCTAACACCCAAGCCATCAATAATAGCACTTTAGTCAATAAAGTATATAGTGCTTTTAAAAGAGAAGTGTGGGGTTTTTTTTGTTTCTTGTTTTAGAAATAATACACAAATCTGTCTAAATCTGTGTTAGTGAGCACTTCTCCTTTGTCGAGATAATGCATCCACCTCACAGGTGTGGCATATCATGATGCTAATTAGACAGTATGATGATTGCCAAGGTGTGCCTTAGGCTGGCCACAATACGAAAAGAAACAGGAGAGTTTTCAAAACAAAATGAAATACTTAAAAAAGAGATAGAAAGAGTTCAATTCAATTTAAAAAACTACAAAACAGAGTAAATTTAAAAGGGACATAACTGACTTTGAAAAAGACAAAGTTTTTGATTTGACCGTCCGACGAGGACGGAGCAGATCTTGGGGAGGGGGGTCACGATGAAGGCGTAGAAAATCTACTAGTGACACCGATGAGGAGAATACTAAGACAGTAACTTTTTTAGAGAAAGAGGGGGTGGAGCAGGCCATAGACCATACTCCACCTCCAAAAGTAACATCAAAAACCAAAACTCAATTAAAGCTACAAATCAAAGAAAAACAAACAAAAAACAAGCACTGAGCGATCGTACACATGGAGTCAGAAAAGACGCTAGACAAAAACAATGTTCCTCTTGAGAATGAGGACAAAAAAGTCATGAATATTGTCAATTTGTCATTCTCACCAGTCAGCAAAATGGATGAGTTTATTGTCTATAAAGACATAACACTCTTCCTTCGGAAAGTCTTTCTGAGATCTCTATATGAGAGGAAAGACACCACCAATATTGGTGAACTTCATCTAGACGTGGAGGATCAGAAAGCCTTGTAAATTTTGAATTCTCTCCTAGAAGGAAATGAGGATACCCCCGAGACTTTAAATCCTAATAAGAGAATGGCAATATTACGGATTTGATCTAAGAAAATGCCCCCCTTGTCCAAGAATATATGGTTAAACCTTTTTTTGGAAATGGTCAAGTGGACCTAAATGGGGTTGACTGGGCACAGACAATCTATTACATGCAGAAAGATGAACACTTAAAGAACTCAGGGAAACAAGAAACGTCATCATTGAGAGAAGTGATCAGGGGGGTTATGTCATTCTAATGAATGGGAACCCCTTCCCTGAGGTTGTTCGACAATTAAATCAGAAACTAAATGAAGCTAGAGAGGCGGGTTTCCTGACTACATGTGAATATGAGCACCTTCAAGTGAGGGAATACAATGTACCCACCTTCTATATCATACCCAAGGTGCATAAAAACGTATTGAATCCACCTGGTAGACCGATGGTTAAAAACTTGAAGTCATTTGTTCAGCATACCCGCCAAAATTACTGACCTACACTTGGGGGATGAGGTGTGGTTGGTAGGCATTGATGTGGAATCACTCTACACCTCGATCCCCCACTCCTGTGGAATTCAGGCAGTTGAGACCTTTCTAGACTCCCACTACCCACAGTTTGGTCCACAGAATGAGTTTCTAATAGAGTTGCTGGAATTTGCTTTGCTCAACAACTTTTTCCAGTTTTCTACACAAAACTATCAGTAGTTTTGTGTAGAAAACTAGGGAAAGTCTACTACAAAAAGAGAACAGCAATGAGGATACGGGATTTCCAAAAAACAGTGGCCCAGCTAGAATAATAACAGCTTTTGGAGACCAATGGAATCTGGTACGCAATATCCTGGAAAGACACTGGGGGATATTGACAAATAGCCCAGCCTAATGGAAATAGTGGGCACCACTCCTAATATGGTAGCCCGCCGTGCCAAAAATCTAGGGGATATGCTAATACGATCTGAGTTCACAAAGGAACCAGATTCTAACTGGCTGTCGATTTACCCTAGGACAAAAGGAATGTTCCTCTGTAATAAGTGTCCGATCTGTCCCTTTGTAGACAGAACACAGACATTTATAGGCACTCTAAAACAAGAAAGTTTTAAAATCAGGGACTTAAAGCGGAGGTTCGCTGAAAAAAAATTATTAAAAGCCAGCAGCTACAAATACTGCAGCTGCTGACTTTTTATATATGGACACTTACCTGTCCAGGGAGCCTGCGATGTCGGTACTTGAAGCCGATCCGTCCTTTGGCTCTCGGCTGCTGCCGCCGCCATCCTCGGTGAGGGAATAAGGAAGTGAAGCCGTGCGGCTTCACTTCCTGGTTCCCTACTGCGCATGCGCGAGTCGCGCTGCGCGTCCTCTCTGGTCCCTGCTGTGTTCTGTGTCTCACTGAACACAGCGGTGGAGGAGAGCGTAGGCGCCGGAAGTGGCGTAGGTCACTGCAAGCTCAGCGGTGATCTATGACAGGAAGTGGGAGCAAATATCTGTATTAGACAGGTATCTGCTCCCTCCTCCCCCCTGAAAGTTGCCAAATGTGACACCAGAGGGGGGGGGGGAATCCAAAAAGTGGAAGTTCCATTTTTGGGTGGAAATCCACTTTAATTAATTGCTCAACAGCGAGAGTGATCTATATGATCACCTGCCCCTGCCCTAAAATTTATATAGGAAAAATGAAAGGACATTAAAAGTAAGGATAGGCGAGTACCTAAGAGAAAATAGGGAAAAAAATCCAGAAAGACCCCTGGCAAAAATTTTGCTCAATGCCATGGTGGGAGCTCTGCAGGCATGAAGGTAAAAGGGATTTATGTCCTGAAATTACCCACCAGAAGAGGTGACTTTGACCATATACTCCTCCAAAAATAAAAATGGGGGATATATATGTTAAAATCCCTCATACCGGTGGGCCTCAACACAGACCTGAACCTGAAAGTCTTCTTGGAGAGCTAACAACATTTGGTCCCAGTTACCCAGTTGAATCCCCCAAAACTGGATCACTATATAACCAAAAGTTGGGTGGTCATCTCAGGGAATCTATGTTTCTACTGGGATGACTCCCCAACAGCACGTGGAGAGTTAACCCCTCTATCCAAAGATATGAGTAGGTTCATACCGGTTTAAATGTCCTAGTTTTGACAATTTCCTTTCCCCCACATGTATTTTTATCCTTCCCCTGTCTGTTTTTTCTGTTATTACTTTCTCTCTCTCTCTTTTTTCTTCCTTCCTTTTCTCTTTTCTTTTTCTTTCCTGCTACTTACCCTTAAAAGTTGATAGTTTATATTAGAAAAGCTAATCAAATTATGATTTAAGCTGACTTAGAATCTATTGGCGTTTACTGGCCATTTTTTGAAGATCATCAAACACCGCTCTTGCAAAGCTCCCTGAGTTGAGGATGCTAACAGTGGCGGGGAAACATCTGATAGTGGACGGCAAGCAGCCGAACGCATTGGACAACCAATAGACACGCATGCATCGGCACTTGTGTGAAAGACACGATCATATATAACCCACGGAAGGGATTACGGAGGACGGTGGCAACCTGTATTTCCATCGCACAGGATGGTAAAGTATCTCCATTATAGGGCGACCGCATTAAGCCCATAACAGGACACTCCATGCTATACTATCTGCATATACGAAGTCCCCTATCCCCCATCCTAAAAGGGCCTGATGACATAATCCATATTGCATTACCTTGAAGGGACCAAAACTAAATTCCAAACTAAGGCTCACATAGTACCAGAAGTATGCAATCGCCCATACAAGGATTTATTTATCATCTTAAATACTGCTGACGTTGGTACCAGGACTTTCATGAGCAAATCCTTATACATATGTAGCGCTGGTAGATTTCTAGTCTACCGCTGATAGGTAAATTTAGTGGGTTACTTGTTAGGTGAAGTTAGATTTGCCTCTGTTCCAGCTTGGCTGAGTTGTGTGTAATTTCGCGCTGTGCCGGTGGGTGTCGTTGTCACCGTGGGCCAGTGTTGGAAAGGCAACGTGCTGAAGTGTAAGAGTGCTCCTCTGTCCCGGAGACAACTCGGTGGAGGTGGTCCTCTGAGTTGCATTCTGGGAGGGGGGTATTTATGGGGCAGTCGCCATGTTTGGGGCCTACCACATCGGCAGAGGAATGGTCCTGGGCTGTCTATCCCGAGTAAAGAATCTGGACAACTGAGTAGATCCCAGGGGAGGACCCGTCATGGAAGGATCATGCAGAGTGCTGGTCTGGAGAGGGGCCTGGTGACTCAGTTGGAGGACGTATCCTGAAGTAATCTTACTGCATAGTACTGCCGGGTTGGCTTAAAGGTTCAAGTGCTGTGTCTGATATTCACCGTAAACCAATACATCCTGTGGCAGAGGATCGTACGGGTTTTGCTACAAACAAGTCTGTGGCAGAGACTTTTGTTCGTGCTGCGCACCGGCTGCTAGGCAAGTAAGAGAAACCTATCCAGGCGGGCAAAGATTGAATCCCACAAGGGGAGTACATTCAGCTACAAGTGTTCAATTCCTACCAATACACTAGAGAATACTAAGAAAAGGTATTTGAGCTTCCCTGCTGCTTTCCTGCTACTTCCTTTATTACTTGTTCATTAAAGAATTGGAAAAGATACTCGAGTGTCTGGTGACTACATTGTCCGGAGTTAAGCTCAACGGGACCCTAGACCCGGTGCCGGTGAAATAGAGGTGGCGAAAGTGAAGGTAGCAGCCCGCTTTAAAACAGCAGCTCCACCGAGAGTTATTGCTACACATATATTGGACTTCCATTTGACATTTCCTTTAGCTCTAGAGCAAAGCTACCACGGACATCTTTCCGATGGAGTGATCCGGATCAATGTCCCTCATTACCACACACCTCAGAGCAGACTATGCTCTTTGATAATTATATTTACATCAGTTAGCCTTCCTCTTTCCATCCCATGTTCCCCAACCTATCCTTCCTTGGAGCCACACACGGGTCAAGCTGTCATTTATTGATATAGCCATTGTTGTTTTTTCTTAAAGATAAAATCTATGATGATGATTTCTTTCATCTGACAGCCTACCTGTGCGTTGTTACACGGCGTCCGGACGCTTCTTTTTAATTGTTATATGTAGTGTCTTGTGTCTGTGTGTATGTGTGATGATTAATTCATAACAGTGACTGGTTGTAGGCCAATCATTGTGAAGCTGTTTTTTTCTCTGACATTGACCCCTGATTGTGCCAAAATCTTTTTTAATACAATAAATTTTGAATTTTTGATACTCTAATATGATCTACTTCTGTTGCCACAAGTAACTCTTTCCTGGTGTTCTATACCGGATCTCTGTTTGTGATATAGTACCCTACACGGTGAATGATCTATGAGTGACCACCTCACTTGTTGAAGTGGATCAATATGTGCTAAGCCTGCTCCCCTGTTTTCTTTTGGCCACAATAAAATGCCACTCTAAAATGTGCAGCTTTATCACACAGCACAATGCCACAGACGTTGCAAGTTTTGAGGGAGCGTGCAATTGGCATGCTGACTGCAGGAATGTCCACCAGAACTGTTGCCCTTGAATTGAATGTTCATTTCTCTACCATAAGCCATCTTAAAATGTGTTTCAGAGAATTTGGCAGTACATCCAACCGGCTTTACAACCGCAGACCACGTGTAACCACACCAGCCCAGGACCTCCACAACCAATATCTTCACCTCCAAGATTGTCTGAGAACAGCCACCCGGACAGTTGCTGCAACAAACGGTTTGCATAACCAAAGGATTTCTGCACAAACTGTCCAAAAACTTTTAGGGAAGCTTATCTGCATGCGCGTCTTCCTCATCGGGGGCTCGACTTGACTGCAGTTGGTCATCGTAACCAACTTGAGTGGGGAAATGCTCACATTCGATGGTGTCTGGCACTTTGGAGAGGTGTTCTCTTCATTGATAAATCCCGGTTTTCACTGTACAGGGCAGATGGCAGACAGTGTGTATGGTGTTGTGTGGGTGAGCGGTTTGCTGATGTCAACGTTGTGGATCGAGTGGCCCATGGTGGTGGTGGGGTTATGGTATGGGCAGGCATATGCTATGGACAATGAACACAGGTACATTTTATTGATGGTATTTTGAATGCACAGAGATACCGTGACGAGATCCTGAGGGACATTGTTGTGCCATTCATCCACCTCATGTTGCAACATGATAATGCACGGCCCCATGTTGCAAGGATCTGTACACAATTCCTGGAAGCTGAAAACATCCCAGATCTTGTATGGCCAGCATACTCACCGGACATGTCACCCATTGAGCATGTTTGGGATGCTCTGGATCGGTGTATACGACAGCGTGTTCCAGTTTCTGCCAATATCCAGCAACTTCACACAGCCATTGAAGAGGAATGGACCAAAATTCCACAGGCCATAATCAACTCTATGCGAAGGAGATGTGCTGCACTGCGTGAGGCAAATGGTGATCCCACCAGATACTGACTGGTTTTCAGACCCCCCGGACCCCCCAATACAGTACAAATGCACATTTTAGAGTGGCCTTTTATTGTGGCCAGCCTAAGGCAAACCTGTGCAATAATCATGCTGTCTAATCAGCATCTGGATATGCCACACCTGTGAGGTGGATGGATTATCTCGGCAAAGGATAAGTGCTCGCTAACAGATTTAGACAGATTTGTGAACAATATTTGAGAGAAATAGGCACTTTGTGTACATAGAAAAAGTCATAGATTTTTCAGTTCAGCTCATGGTAGATAGGGGCAAACACAAAAGTGTTGCGTTTATAATTTTGCTCAGTGTAGATGGATGCAGCATCAGTCCGATACTGCATCTGTCCCCTGTTGGCTCTAAGACTGAGAACCGAGCGATCAAACACCGCTAATCTCTCAGTTCTCAGTGCTCCGTGAGTGGAGAGCTGGTGACTGTCAGTCACTGCTCTCTGCTCTGTTTTCAGCTGAAAAAGGGACACAGGAGTGCAGAATGAACTGCACTCCTGTGTTCCATAGGAGAAGTACAGCAGAAAGAGCTTTGGCTATATGTCTCCTTTAATAAGGAACGAACATTTTACATATGTTCCTGACTCTTGAAACTTTGCTAGAGATTGACAAATCTTTCAATAGTAACTTACCTCAATTCCCTTTGTTAGTCCAGCACAAATATTTGTTCCTCCACCTGCTGTTTGAGGAAGAAGTGCTTTAAGTTGTTGCCGATGCTGATCGTTGAAAACATGAACTAAAGAAGAAAGTATTGTAGCAGTACTCTGAAATTTAACAATTCCAACATATGATCCTTGTTCTACGATCTGAATGAGAAATACTTCTGCAGCCTGGTACAGCCTCTCAATGCGCTTATACTGTAATTGATAAATTAGCATTAATCCAATATCCATGTTTCTTCCTACCACTGCCATAAATTAGGATTCAGAATACTTTATTAATCGCAAAGGGAAATTATTATGACACAGCCACACTCAACAAAGATAACACAAGATCACAACAATTAATAGAACAAGACACAATGACACAACAAAATTACCAACAACAGCAATTAGCACCAAATAAAACAAATTAAAACTTTACTCTAATAAACCATCTATACTATTTAAATACAACATAGAATAATTAACACAGAATAAAAAAAGAAAAGAAAAAGCACACATGCATACACTAAGGCCATTTTGTCACAAGTTAGCTATCTCTCCACCATGCTTTTTAGTTTATAGTATGAAATCTGACAACTTGGAGCCATTCCATACACCCATGGAGAAGACATACAAACCCTGTACAGATTACTTCCTTAGGTAAAACACTCCAGTAATATCAAGCAGTATTCTAAAACGAATATTAACTTTCTACATTCTGTATTGATTTTTTTGTACACAAAATATTCTGATAAATAAAAGCTGCTTACACCGCCCATGCTTCCTGAGACATCAAGTACTAGAGTCACCACTCTGTCTGAAGCCTGCAGCAATGAGAAGGTGGGTTCAGGAACAGTGGCTGTTGTTTGTGGAGTGGAAAGTATATCACTGGAGTTCTTTATCACATCCCATGTACTGCGATAATTGCACATCCTATTCTGTAAATTTGGTGCCTCTGCGTTATGATTTGTAGCATCACAAAATGCAGTTACCTACAAAAATATTCATAATAATGAGGTTATATTGATATTAAAACGGGAACCATATTATAACATTATTGTGACTGAAGAGAATATTTGATTTTGTTTTTAACAATTATGAGTCCATCAGCAGTCCTTAACAGTCATTATCATTAGGGATGAGCTCCCGGTTCAGTCTGAACCCAATGTTTAGACTGAATTTTGCTTGTTGGAAGATTCTGCGAATGGTCAAACTAGATTGTGGCCTGGGGATGCCCCATGACATCATTGACCAAATAAGTCATGTCCATATTTGGTCAATGACATCACCCAGGAGACCTCTCCACCCTTTGTTTATATTCCACTGCCGAGATCGGGAGCTATTGTGTCCTCACATGATCAGATATGTTGGTGAGATTTTTCTTTCTGCAAGTCAGCGGGCATTCTTCATCTTGATTGATGAGAATCTGCATCATTGCATGATTGACGATGGATCAATTTATATAAAAGGGACATTTTTGTTTTTTTTAATAATTCTTTTTTAATAATAATTGTCAAAAAGTGTGTGTCTTTATTTACTACCTACTTTTTTTTGCAATGAGTAGGGGTACAGGGTACAATGGGGGGGAGCATCCTTTTTAAAGGCACTTCCAGATTTCCCCCAGGGTTGTGGGGAAGAAGCCCTTATCCTCGTCAACATGGGGACAGGATTCCTTCCCTGGGGAACCCCGCCCCCCACAAGGTATCCTCCCCATGTTGAGGGGAATGTGGCCTGTTATGGTTTGGGGGGCTGCATACTCACCCCTCTTTGCTTGCGCGCTGGGGGGAACCCATGTTTTTTTCCCTTTTTTTTGCAGGGAGCCCCCCTTAAAATCTATAAAGTTTGAAGAAGACCCCACACCAAACATCCTTACCAGACCCTCATCACAGATAAGATTATGATATGTATTTTTAGGGGGAATCTTTTTTGTGCGTGTGGTCCCCCATTAACATCTATAGCAGATCCTCATCTAAGATATCTGGTATAGAGGGTAATCCCCAGTCATATGTTTAAAAACTGTAGTAGATTGTGTACAGATGTACCACTTCACAGGCAAGTTAAAGGCATCCCCCAGGCATGTTACTTAAAGGAGCTGTGTATTTTTACATTTCACTTCAAGCTTTTTTAACCACTTGAGCTCCGGAAGGTTTTACCCCCTTCCTGTTACGGCGAAATGGCACTGTGTTACTTTAACTGACAATTGCGCGGTCGTGTGACGCTGTACCCAAATAACATTTTTGTCTTTTTTTCCCGCACAAATAGAGCTTTTTTTTTGGTGATATTTGATCACCTCTGCGTATTTTTTTTTTTTGGGCTATAAACAAAAAAAGGCCGACAATTTTGAAAAACAAAACATAATTTTTACTTTGTGCTATAAAACATACCCAATAAATTTTTTTTTCAAAAATCGAATTTCTTCATAAATTTAGGTCAATATGTATTCTGCTACATATTTTTGATAAAAAAATTCCAATAAGCATTTATTGATTGGTTTGTGCAAAAGTATTTACAAGCTATGGGATATTTTTATTTATTTATTTTTTTATTTATTTTTTAGTAGTAATGGCGGTGATCAGTGACTTATAGCAGGACTGCGATATTGCGGAGGACAAATCGGACACCTAACTGACACTTTTGACACTTTTTGGGGACTAGTGACACTAATAAGTGATCCATGCTAAAAAATATGCTGTCACTGTACTAATGACACTGGCAGGGAAGAGGTTACTGACTGTGGGCGAGGTGCTTTGACTAGGGGAAGACAGAGATGTGTGTTCCTACAAACACAGGATCAAAGCCTTCTCCACTGACAGAACGACAATCTGCCTTGTTTACACAGGCAGACTGCCGTTCTGCTTGTGTCCTGAATGATCGGTGGGTCCTGATGGACATCGAGTCCGCCAGACCTGCTGTGTCCAATCACAGCAGGAGTGGGTCATCGGCAGCGCGCGCCCCAGACCCGGAAGTGTCAGATCACGTACTAGGTAAGTGATCTGGTTCAGAGCGGTCACTCTGCTGCAGTAAATGTACGTGGGGCAGTCGCAAAAATAGGAAAAAATAACATTTTGTGTATATATATATATATATACAAAATATTATTTTGTAAAATAAGAATCACTGCTGTACAGGGGGGAAGTTGCTAAGTGGTTAGAATCACGGCTCCTCACTGAACTCAATTTCACAAAAAAAATTTTCATGTCCCCCAGAGTGCTACCCAGTTTCCCATGCCAGTTGTTTGATGATCCCTTTACTATTAGCCAGAAAAATGTACATTACTGATTTCTAAGAATCGGCTCCCACTGACTTCAGAAGGATTCACATTTGACATCCTAACCTTAGTAAATTTCGGCATACCCACCCTGAGCCAAAACCCGTTCGGCTCATCACTGTTGTAGTATTGTAACACAGTAATTGATCCAAACTCTTGGGGGTCAGTTTATCAATATTTTTGCCCAAGATTCACTAATGTTTCACCCAAGATTTACACATTTTTCTGCCTGAACCTTAGGTTAAAGTTTGCTTGAAACTGAAGTGAAAAAATTAATTAATAGACCTCTCAGGTGTAACAAAGCAGCCACCACCTGAAAGCCAGCAAGCAAATAGAAAATGATTTGCTATATATAATATTTTAACAATGTATACATTAATAGCACCTTTATTGTGGTTTTTATAAAAATTATTATTTAACATGAGTATTATAATGAGTACATATGTATAAGGCATTTGTACCACATAACATCGGTCCCCCACCACCTCTGAGACTGAGAGTGGTTAAACATGTCATCATGTCATTGTAATATTATTATTATCATTATTATTAATATTATTATTATTCAGGATTTATATAGCGCCAATAGTTTACACATTGTATGTGACAAATTACAAAGAATAACTATTATCCTGCACAGCTCATAACAATTTTGATATCTTGTCATGACATACGTACATCATTTAATGCCTGTAAATACATTATAGATTCTTGGGAAGTTTGGCTTATATCAGGTATAAAGACACAAGTGTCATCATTATACAGTCCAGTGTCAATC
The DNA here is from genome assembly GCA_037952925.1 of Lithobates clamitans. Classification (NCBI taxonomy): domain Eukaryota; kingdom Metazoa; phylum Chordata; class Amphibia; order Anura; family Ranidae; genus Lithobates; species Lithobates clamitans. The sequence goes on from JBBGZY010000880.1 coordinate 770,121, forward strand.
TGAGGGGTACATTTACATTCCTTATTGGTACATTTGTATTCTCTGTAAATACCTTTAAGTTCAGTTGGACACCTGTTAAAGAAATAATAAGATGGTATAAGTAAAGAACTGTACTTAGATGGAGCCATTTTTAATAATAATGACAGTTCTCTCTCCCAGTAAGTAATGTTCAAGAAAAAGTGATCACATTTACATGGGTGTATCTATAGTCACATTTCGTTTAGTTTTGGATAGCGTGTGGAAAGGTCAGAACCTCTCTCGGGTTGTTATTGCTGCTTGTGTCCCTCTGGGGAGATTCCCTTTACCTTGGTGACCACAGACTCTTGGACAGAAAGTGATGAAAATATCCAAAATGTTACAGTTGTCGTTGCATCCAGTAGGGAGATCATCTCTCTATAGGGAAACCTGTTCCACTAATAACTTTCTAAGAGGAATTCTCTTCTCCTCATTTCCATTCAGGGACAGTAAATGTTTTACAGTAAATTTAAATTTCCCAACACATGAGACAGAATAAAAAGGTTTTTTTTTACCTTTTTTTTTTACTTTACTCCCCCACCCCCCCAAAAAAAGGAAAAAATAAAATTTTGTATATATATATATATATATATATATATATATATATATTTACTTGGTGGGAGGGCATTGGCTGCAAGGTGGTAGTAAAGTGGTAGTAAACCCATCCATAAAGCACGTGCCTGAAATCTAACACTCCCATTGGTTGTACACTCAACCAAACTGTCAAACCATCCAATGGCTGGTGTCATAAGTCGTCACATGTGCAGCATCATGGCAGATGGCAGTTGTAGATTAAACAGAGGCAAAGATGGCAGCTTCCTTGGCTGAAAATGATAGGGGTGCTTACTTACACTTTAACTGCTTATTTTGTCTAGGGGAGAGGTGAAGCATTTTCACTTACCCGATCCTCTGCTGTCCAGGTGAATGGCTCTCCCCATGCTCCGGCAGTGGACTGTCCCTCAGTATCATTACATTCAATACAGGGCTATGGACCTTGCTTTGGTTTTGATGACATCAGAACCTTAGACCACTGGAGTGTGGGGGAGAAGACACTGCAAGGACTACTCCAGCAGTGTGAAGGAGCAAATAAGTAGGTAAGTAAATCTTCTTTTCTGTGTCCCCTAGATCTAAACGAGGAATTAACCCTTGCAGTGCAGGTGCAGCGCCACTGGAAGGGAGAAGGACGTGTCCATGTCCCAGTACCCCCATATTTGGGAATGGTCGCTTGGGGGTGGACATGCCATTTCAATCAATATAATAGTTATATTCATCATTTACCATTACTCCTGAACTCCCTGACAATTTGTCTGGTATTTCATATGTTTCCACCCATATTATCCTCCCTTCTTTTAGTTATAAACACCGAATACAGAGTTAGGATGGGTTTCCCTATTTAACATCTCAACATATTAGTTCTTGCAGGTCCCCATACCCACTAATTGGACAAGTATGAAGGCACTGCTGCAGACGGCCCTACATTATCTTCCTTATGACTGATATGTATCTACCTTGAACTTTATTAACTGTAATATAATCACCCTTAATGATATATGAACTCTTCATTGCACCATATAGCTCACAGCTTTAAATTTAAATTGATTTCTCTTCAATAATTGTCTTATGTTTGTCACCCACAATTGGGCATATTTATCATTGGTGGTGCATATATGGCACACATTAATATATGACGTACTGATGGTTATGCAATATATGTCATGCATTTGTGATTATTGGTCTTTTACTTTAGTTTCTGTTGTGCTTTCTTGATTTCTTCTCTCCCCCCAACCAGCGATACCATCTGTCCCTGGTCTGCCAGCCTAGCGGGAGTAGGATCCCCACCGCAGTGCTCCTTCCTGGCAGGGTGGGGAGACGCAAGGGCCCTGCGCCTCCCTATGCATCCACCGGGTGGCAGCACCACCCAGATTGCATTTCTTTTCCCTGCCTTCTCCAATTCACAGCTCACGGGCATTTTGCAGTCACATGAGGTCCACTGTCTTTTGTTAGTATGGTCTGTCACGGTTGTGTTGCGCATTGGTACACTTTTTTGCACCCTTATTCTCATTTCACTCTCACATTCTTTCCTTCCAATTCACTCTCATATATTTCTTCAATTGGTCTTTTCACACTCACTTAGTCATTTACCCTGAATTTAATTTGCTACAATTAACTCCAATTTATCCCTACAATACATTCATTTCGTTGCCACCGGTTTTGGTCTGCGTTTCTTTTCTTTCCTTCTAATCCTCCTATCTATCCCTCACTTACTCCAACCCCTCCCCTTTTTTTTTCCCCTTCCCCCACCTACTCTCCCCCCTTCTTGTCCCACACATGCACTTTTTCCTTCTTTCTTCCCTTTTTTTCATTTCCTTCCCTCACTTTCCTTGCCCCCACTATCTGACTTTTTACACAGACCATCCAAGCCGCAGCAATTGATACACAATATACGTATAGTACATAGACCATAGATTAGTGTGTATATACAGACTTATACTTTCTCACCATCTTTTTGAGCTGTCCATTTAATACATTATATATAACACCTGGACTACAGGCTCCGCCCGTCCCTCTCCTCAGGCCTCCCCAATTGCCTGGGATTTCCCATCGTGTGACTCCTCGTAAAACGCGCATGAGCAGTGGATTCCCCTCTTGCTGACTGTGCCGACCATTGAGAGATGCTGAGATCGTGCAAGGGGGCCACTTTCATACAGAGAGCACTGAATATGGTCCAACATACCATGATTGGTAAATATAGGAAAGTGTTTATTACTGTTTGTTCTTCCCTTTTTCTTTATCAATTAAAAATTTCAACACATGGTAACGTTTTTACAGTTTATATAATCCTCTGAAGAAGACCTGTTGGGGTGGAAACGCGTCAGCATTCAAATACAAGATATATATATCACCTTTCCCTATGGTGTTTGACCATGGTGCATCATCATTGTATACCGTCATGTTAGTGACATTGCTTTTTATATATGTACCACAGCTCATGTTTTGACTATATATATTTTAAACAGCTACTTTTTGATACTTTGTTATAATAAAAATAAAGAATTCCAATTATTACACAATTCTTTGACATAATTTTATCTCTTGCTGCCTAGAAAACCCCCCTGGGGGATAGCCTCCTTTTTTGACATAAGTGGGTAAGTAAATCTTCTTTTCTGTGTCCCCTAGATCTAAACAACGAATTAACCCTTGCATTGCAGGTGCAGCGCCACTGTAAGGGAGAAGTTTAGAGCGGTATTAACCCAAAAACAAACATTTAACCTGTTGGCATTAAGCACACGCAAATATGCGGCCTCTTGGCGCCCAGGCCTTGGCACCGAGGAGCCGCATATTTGCGCGCAATAGCACCAACAGAGCTGTGCCGAGAGCGTGCATGTGCATAGTGACCGACAGCTCACGGAAAGCTCCCAATCGCTGCTTGCTATCAGGAGTTTTTCAGATCATCTGACTGCTGTTACAGCCAATCATTAATATACTGCAGCTTACAAATCATTAGATGTGATGGCTGCGTTCGTTTTCCTTTTTAGGCTTTTTTCTCTCTGTCCTCATCTGGTGATCTGTCCAGTAACACGCCTCCTGTAATAGAGTGCCCTCACTCTGGACAAAGGAGCAACAGAAACACCTTTGGACAGCAGCATCGGCAGTCTGCAGTGAGGGGAGTGTTAGATGCAGTAGCAGATTTGGATATACTAACAAATTGAAGGCAAACTCCAGTTCACACTTTATAAGCAGTTAGAGCAACAATTGTGTTTCTTTTGGGGTAAAGGTTTTACACAAATAAATAAAAGCTGATTATTGTAAGCACCCCTGTTAGTGGTAAACAGTTTGTCTCTAACATCTACACTCACAGGAGAGCGTGTTCTGTTGAAAAACATGAGACTTACTGGCTAGATCACCAGTAAGGATGAGCTTCGAGTTCGAGTCGAACTCATGTTCGACTCGAACATTGGCTGTTAGCAAGTTCGCCGAACAGCGAACAATTTGGGGTGTTTGCAGCAAATTCGAATGCCGTGGAACACCCTTTAAAAGTCTATAGGAGAAATCAAGAATGCTAATTTTAAAGGCTTATATGCAAGTTATTGTCATAAAAAGTGTTTGGGGACCCGGGTCCTGCCCCAGGGACATGGATCAATGCAAAAAACAGTTTTAAAAACGTCAGTTTTTTCAGGAGCAGTGATTTTAATAATGCTTAAAGTCAAACAATAAAAGTGTAATATCCCTTTAAATTTCGTACCTGGGGGGTGTCTATAGTACGCCTGTAAAGGGGCGCATGTTTCCCGTGTTTAGAACAGTCTGATAGCAAAATGACATTTGGAAGGAAAAAACACATTTAAAACTACCCGCGGCTATTGCATTGCTGACAATACACATAGAAGTTCATTGATAAAAACGGCATGGGAATTCCCCACAGGGAAACCCCGAACCAAAATTTAAAAAAAAAAATGACGTGGGAGTCCCCCTAAATTCCATACCAGGCCCTTCAGGTCTGGTATGGATTTTAAAGGGAACCCCGTGCCAAAAAAAAAATGGCGTGGGGTCCCCCCAAAAATCCATACCAGACCCTTATCCAAGCACGCAACCTGGCAGGCCGCAGGAAAAGAGGGGGGGACGAGAGTGCGCCCCCCCCTCCTGAACCGTACCATGCCACATGCCCTCAACATTGGGAGGGTGCTTTGGGGTAGCCCCCCAAAACACCTTGTCCCCATGTTGATGAGGACAAGGGCCTCATCCCCACAACCCTGGCCGGTGGTTGTGGGGGTCTGCGGGCGGGGGGCTTATCGGAATCTGGAAGCCCCCTTTAACAAGGGGACCCCCCGATCCTGGCCCCCCCCCCTGTGTGAAAAGGTAAGGGGGTACTTACCCCTACTATTTCACTAAAAAACTGTCAAAAATGTTAAAAATGACAAGAGACAGTTTTTGACAATTCCTTTATTTACCGTATTTATTTTACTAACACACACCCCAATTTAGGAGGGAATTTTAAGGAAAAAACACTTTTAGGAGGGAAGTTGAAGGGAAAAAAACTTACATTTAAATGCCCATCATTGCAGCCTTCTCAGTGCAGCCTTGTCAGTGCAGCCTTCCCCAGTGCAGCCTTGTCAGTGCAGCCATGTCAGTGCAGCCTTGTCAGTGCAGCCATGTCAGTGCAGCCATGTCAGTGCAGCCTCGTCAGTGCAGCCTCGTCAGTGCAGCCATGTCAGTGCAGCCTTCCCCAGTGCAGCCTCCCCCAGTGCAGCCTCCCCCAGTGCAGCCTCCCCCAGTGCAGCCTCGCCCAGTGCAGCCTTCGATCCTCTGTCTTCAAAATTGCCGACCGCGATTTGAAAATGGCGCCGTCGGCGCCGAAATACACTGAGCCGGTCCTCGGCTCTTTCCGGCGGCTCTCGTTCACTTTCGGCTCCACTCGTAGTCCCGAGCGGAGCTATCCGAACCTAGCCGAGTAGGTTCGGATAGCTCCGCTCGGGACTACGAGTGGAGCCGAAAATGAACGAAAGCCGCCGGAAAGAGCCGAGGACCGGCTCTGTGTATTTCTGCGCCGGCGGCGCCATTTTCAAATCGCGGTCGGCGATTTTTGAGTTGTGCAGCTCAGGGGATCGGCGTATAACACGCACCTGCGACTTTCCCCTGATTTTAAGGGGAAAAAAGTGCGTGTTATACGCCGATAAATACGGTAAATGCTTCTTCTTTCTTCTATCTTCCTTCATCTTCTTCTGGTTCTTCTGGCTCTTCTGGTTCTTTCTCCGGCGTTCTCGTCCAGCATCTCCTCCGCGGCGTCTTCTATCTTCTTCTCCTCGGGCCGCTCTGCACCCATGGCATGGGGGGAGGCTCCCGCTCTTCTCTTTATCTTCTTCTTCATCCTCTTCTCTTTTTCCTTCTTCTCTTCTTCATTTTCTTCTCCGGGCCGCTCCGCATCCATGCTGGCATGGAGGGAGGCTCCCGCTGTGTGACGGCGTCTCCTCGTCTGACGGTTCTTAAATAACGGGGGCGGGGCCACCCGGTGACCCCGCCCCCTCTGATGCACGGGACATGACGGGACTTCCCTGTGGCATTCCCCGTGACGTCACAGGGAAGTCCCGTCAAGTCACCGTGCGTCAGAGGGGGGCGGGGTCACCGGGTGGCCCCGCCCCTGTCATTTAAGAACCGTCAGACGAGGAGACTCCGTCACACAGCAGGAGCCTCCCTCCATGCCAGCATGGATGCGGAGCGGCCCGGAGAAGAAAATGAAGAAGAGAAGAAGAGAAGAAAAGAAGAAGAGAAGAGGATGAAGAAGAAGATGAAGAGAAGAGCGGGAGCCTCCCCCCATGCCATGGGTGCGGAGCGGCCCGAGGAGAAGAAGATAGAAGACGCCGCGGAGGAGATGCTGGACGAGAACGCCGGAGGAAGAACCAGAAGAGCCAGAAGAAGAAGAAGATGAAGGAAGATAGAAGAAAGAAGAAGCATTTAAATAAAGGAATTGTCAAAAACTGTCTCTTGTCATTTTTAACATTTTTGACAGTTTTTTAGTGAAATGGTAGGGGTAAGTACCCCCTTACCATTTCACACAGGGGGAGCGGGATCTGGGGGTCCCCTTGTTAAAGGGGGCTTCCAGATTCCAATAAGCCCCCCGCCTGCAGACCCCCACAACCACCGGCCAGGGTTGTGGGGATGAGGCCCTTGTCCTCATCAACATGGGGACAAGGTGTTTTGGGGGGCTACCCCAAAGCACCCTCCCAATATTGAGGGCATGTGGCCTGGTACGGTTCAGGAGGGGGGGGCGCACTCTCGTCCCCCCCTCTTTTCCTGCGGCCTGCCAGGTTGTGTGCTCGGATAAGGGTCTGGTATGGATTTTTTGGGGGACCCCACGCCGTTTTTTTGTTTTTTTTTGGCGCGGGGTTCCCCTTAAAATCCATACCAGACCTGAAGGGTCTGGTATGGAATTTAGGGGGAACCCCACGTCATTTTTTTTTAAAATTTTGGTTCGGGGTTTCCCTGTGGGAAATTCCCATGCCGTTTTTATCAATGAACTTTTATGTGTATTGTCGGCAATGCAATAGCCGTGGGTAGTTTTAAATGTGTTTTTTCAGACTGTTCTAAACACCGGAAACATGCGCCCCTTTACAGGCATACTATAGACACCCCCCAGCTACGAAATTTAAAGGGATATTACACTTTTATTGTTTGACTTTAAGCATTAATAAAATCACTGCTCCTGAAAAAACGGCTGTTTTTAAAACTTTTTTTTGCATTGATCCATGTCCCCTGGGGCAGGACCCGGGTCCCCAAACACTTTTTATGACAATAACTTGCATATAAGCCTTTAAAGTTAGCACTTTTGATTATTCATGTTCGTGTCCCATAGACTTTAACGGTGTTCGCGAGTTCGAGCGAAATTTTTTCCTGTTCGCATGTTCTGGTGCGAACCGAACAGGGGGCTGTTCGGCTCATCCCTAATCACCAGGTAAAAGAAAACTAATGCAGCCATCACATCTAAGAATCTGTAATATAATAAATGTTTGCTTTTGGGTTTAATACCACTTTAAAGTTTCCCAGAGTTTGGCTTTAAAGGAATTGTAAAGGCAGAAGGTTTTTTATCTTAATGCATTCTATGTAGCAGCCTCCCCAGCACCCCCTAATTACTTACCTGAGCCACATCTCTCTCCAGCGATGTCCACGATTGTCTAAGCCATTCAGGACACTCCTGCTGATTAGCTGAGACACAGCAGGGGTGCCATTGGCTGCCACGGCTGTCAATCAAAGTCAGCAAATTAGGGGAGAGAGGGGGCGGGGCCGGGTCGGGGCTTGGTGTCTGAATGGACAAATGGAGCTGTGACTCGGCTCCAGTGCCCCCATAGGAAGCTGCTGATTGTGGAGGCACTCAAGAGGAGCAGCAAAGAGGGGCCAGAGAAGAGGAGGACCCGGGCTGCTCTGTGCAAAACCAACTGCATAGTGAAGGTAAGTATAACATGTTTGTTATTTATTTAATTTTTTTTAAACAAGACTTTACAATCACTTTAAGTTAAAGTGTAACTAAAGGCAAAACTTTTTTTTAGTTTTGGACAGAGTGGAGATGGATTAGAACACCTGTCAGTTTTTATTGCTGTCTGTGCCCCCATTAGGGAGTTTTACCCTCTCTATTTGTCCTGTTTACTGTTATCACTAAAAGTGAGAGTAAAAGAAAATCCAGACTATTGTGTTGTCCCCAGAAAAGTAATAGAGTGGAAATCTTCCAATGAGGACAGTAATTCTGGTGACCTGGGGGTCCCCTAGAAATTCCCTTAATTTTCAGAGATTTCCTCTCACTTCCTGTTTGATTATGGTACAGGAAGTGAAGGAAAATCTCTGCAATGGACACAGATGGCAAAAAAATCTGACAGGGGTTATAACTCTACTTTACTCTATCCAAAACGGAAAAAAAAAAAACGTTTTGCCCATAGTTCTAGTTTAAATTCAATAGTAATTTTAAAAGCAGTTATAAATGATAAATAGTTCACAAAACCCCCTAAAATAAAAAACTGTTGTTAAAGTGGTTGTAAAGCCTCAAGGTTTTTTAGCTAATGCATTTTAATGTAATAAGGTAAAAAACCTTCTGTGCTGCAGCTCCCCCAGACTTTTTCTTACCTGAACCCAATACGATCCAGCCATGTGCACGAGCGCAGTGGCTCCAGCCGCTGTCTTTCTCCTCATTGGACAGATTAATAGCAGCAGGGGCCATTGGCTTCTGCTGATGCCAATCAAATCCATTGACACGGGAGCCGGGGGAGCGGGGCCAAGTCCCACTTTCTGTGTCAATGGACGCAGCAGCGGGACCCGGGAGCAGGCCCGCACGGGTGCCCCCAGGGAAAGCAGCCTTCCCAGGGGGCACCAATGAAGAGGAGGAGCGCCGTGGGGCACCCTAGAAGAAGAGGATTGGGGGTGCTCTGTGCAAAACGATTGCACATAGCAGGTAATTATAGGCACGTTTATTATTTTTATTTAAAAAAACAAGAAACAACAACCCCTTTAAGGATATCAAACATTTATCAAACCCCTAGGTTTACCCTAAAAATATGCACTGTGAGAGCATGCTGAGAAATATAAGGTAAAGACATATTTGATAATGGACAAAAGTTGGATATCAAACATTTACCTTGTAGCTTCTATTGTAAGACCACTTGAAATATAATAGGGAACATCATTATTGTATTCATCAAAGACACCCCATCTTAAATGAGCCCATTCATGGACAAACACTCTTCCTGCAAACACAAGAGAATAGTGTTAAGGTAACGTCACTATTTAAAATTTACAGAAAAACGTGGAAACCACTATTCTAAGGTGCCCATGACCATGTCTATCTTTGTGTACCAGGTGGTAAACCTTACTCTTTACTCCAAACTATTTGTATAAGCCCAATCCTGGCCCCAGAGAGCATAGGAGCAGAAATCAGCTGGAGGCAGAAGGTGAGGATTCCTCTCCCGCTGTATGGCATCTGAGGCGACATTCACACTCATTTAAAGTGATTGTAAAGCCTCACATATACCCAGTGAAGTAACTAGCCTCAGGTGATACACAGAGACAAAACAAATGCTCCTATATAAGTTGTGCCTGTTTATCTGTAACAATTTTTTTCTACAGCCATGCAAAGTGCAGAATTTATCCACTTAAGGACTAGCCTCTTTTTGGAATTTAGGTATTTACATGTTTAAAACAGTTTTTTTTGCTAGAAAATTACTTAGAACCCCCACACATTCTGTATTGTTTTTTTTCTAACGCCCTAGAGAATAAAATGGCGGTCATTGCAATACTTTTTTTCACACTGTCTTTGCACAGCGTTCTTCCAAGTGCGCTTTTTTGGAAAAAATTCATTTTTTTTAAATAAAAAAATAAGACAACAGTAAAGTTAGCCCAATTTGTTTTTATATTGTGAAAGATAATGTTATGCCGAGTAAATTGACACCCAACATGTCACGCTTCAAAATTGCGCCCGCTCGTGGAATGGCGTCAAACTTTTACCCTCAAAAATCTCCATAGGCAATGTTTAAAAAATTCTACAGGTTGCATGTTTTGCGTTACAGAGGAGGTCTAGGGCTTGAATTATTGCTCTCGCTCTAACGATTGCGGTGACACCTCACATGTGTGGTTTGACCACTGTTTTCATATGCGGGCGCTACTCACATATGCGTTCGCTTCTGCGTGCGAGCTCGTCGGGACGGGGGGTTTTAAAGTTTTTTGTTTTTTTTATTTATTTTACATGATTTTATTTATTTTTACACTGTTTTAAAAAAAAATTGTGTCACTTTTATTCCTATTACAAGGAATGTAAACATCCCTTGTAATAGAAAAAAGCATGACAGGACCTCTTAAATATGAGATCTGGGGTCAAAAAGACCTTTAAAAAAATTACATTGAAAAAAAAACGGGGATACCGGGGTTATGGCAGCTAGTTGCTGCCATAACAACGATATCCGCCACCAAACTTTGGACGTACATCGGCGTGCGGTGGTCGGCAAGTAGTTATACAGCTTATATGAGCTATCAGAAAGCAGGGGGCGGGGATCTGAAGTTACACTCGGCAGAGCTAAGTGAGAGCTCAATGGAGGAGAGGGACATACAGTACACAGGAACATAGCTGAGGCTGTTAATCACAGGCTGTATGCTGGAGTGCTCCCCTGACATCTTTTTTTCTCTTGATGTAATGAAAATTTTTCAGAAGTGATTTACGCTGATAGCAGAGGAACGAGGAGAGAAATTACACTTAGTGCTCTGGATTGAGACAAGCACACACTATAGAGGCATGTGCTTTCTTCATGTTTAATGTCAGAGATTTACAACCACTTTTCTTTTTTTTTTTAAATCAGGCAAAGGTTTCTTGAGATGTCACAAATTTGTACAACCAGACATTAAGTACATGTAGTTCACATCAGATATCAATTCAGCATACCAGTATTGTAGTTTATGTCATGGGGATGCTTTAAGCCCCCTTTAGAGCCAAATCTAGGGTCGTGCACAACCTGGAAACTAGGGCCACCATATCAAAGCAGGTAGACAAGCATAAACATTTGGAAAGCAAGGGCATGCAAATTCCAGCCATAACATTATCAGCTAAATTAAACATATGCATTTTTGTGATACATTTCACAACAATAACCTGTCCATTACTAAATCAGCTGGGGCCAAACCAGGAGAAGCCAACCAACTACCCCATATCAAATTTGGAAAAGCTGCCCCTATGCTGATATATCAGCTTTTCTAACCTCAATGTTGTGCCCATCTGTGCAGGCCACATTTGAGGTGAGGGGGGAGTACTGGAAGTCCACTGAAGTAAAATGAGCCTGAGAGCCTGAATCAGAAATGTGGAGTTCACGGTAGTAACCAAAGCATTCCAGTAGCTATGAAGCTTCAGGTACCTCCATAGCAAGTGTAAGTCCCTAGATCCCTATTACATCTAGCGCATATGGGCTCAGGGCGTACACCCATGGAATGTAGCCTGAGTGGGGTATGGTGGACTATCAAGAATGTATAATTGTGACAGTCTCTGTGAGATGTTAAGAGAGCACCTCTGCACTGCCTCCAGAGCCTCCTCCCATTGGTCTCCCAGGATATCGCCTATGTCCCTCTCCCACCTTTCACATGCAGAGCTAGGGAATTTCTCCAGACATACCCCCAGGAGCAAAGCATAGCAGTTAGAGATAAAGCCCTTGGTAGAATGGGACTGCTGCATAATTCCAAAGATCAGGGTGTGTGCCCAGAGTCCGCTGAGCATTCACAGCGAGTTTCAATTGCAAATAATAAAAGAACATTTCTAGACTGCATTTGTCCATATCTAGACTGCAATTGTGCAAAGGAGATTAAATGACCATTAGTCATGATATATTTGATATGCTTCAACCCATACCCTCGCCACCTAGCCACATACTGTAACTTGGCCAATTCGGGGTAGGTTTGGTTATCCCAAATAGGACTATACCCTGTGTAACCCGTAACCTTTTGTAGTTGTTTAGCTTTCTCCCATATTTTGTGTATAAGCCTGTAAGTCGGACACTGTTTATTTGGTTTGAAAAAAAGCTTTGCCTCTAGACCTTTAGCTAAGGTATTGGTCCCACTAAACTGCAACATTACAGACAGCGTGGAGTGATGAGTTCCATTCTCATAGGCTGTCATCCTCGCTAGGCCTCCCACGAAGTGTTGAAGTTGAGACGCAATGTAATAGAGCCAGGGGTTCGGGAGAGCCGGCCCTCCCCTATCCTTTGGCTTCTGCAGTTGTTCTAGCTTAATTCTAGCATTAACTCCTTTCCATAACAGCGACCAGAAAATAGTATTGACCACACGGAAAAATTTTAGCGGGATAACCACCAGGGAGTTATGCAGATGGTAGAGAATTTGGGGCATCAAAATAATTTTGACCAGATTGGCCCTCCCTGCCACAGAGAGTCATAACTTGGTCCAGAGTTAAACTTTGTCCCTAAATTTCATTAGCAAGGGGAAGATATTTAAGCGGCAGTAGTCTATGAGCTGTGCAGAGATTGCTATCCCCAAGTATTTAAATGAGGTGACCACTGGTACTGGACAAAGGGACGCCATTACAGGGATGACCCCCTGACCCAAGGGTAATAAAGCCGACTTAGACCAGTTGATTGTAAGCTCTGAAAACATTCCAAAGTCTAAAATAGTGAACATGACATGCTTCAGAGATCTCTCTGTGTTCTCCAATAACAAAAGAATATAGTCCGCATAAAGTAGGACTTTCTCATGTAATGTACCATACTGTAACTCCTTTATATGTTCATTGGCCCTAATTTGAGCCCCTAGCGGCTCTATTGCCAAGGCAAACAACAGTGGAGAGAGGGGGCAGCCCTGCCTGGTACACCTCCCTTACTCAAATAGGGTGGATAGTTTGCCCCCTTTCCTTATACTGGCCTGTGGGCAATAGTACAAAAGGCGGACCTAGGATAAAAAAACAAGACCAAACCCAAAACTTTCTAACGCGGTCCACAAGTACCCCCATTCAACACTATCAAATGCTAACGTCAACAAAGCCCTTCTACCCACGTTATCTACAGTGGTTTGCATGTTTACAAATTACCTTCTAAGATTAATAGCCATAGATTTGTTGGGCATGAAGCCCACCTGGTCAGCATGAATTATGTCATCAATGACAGTGTTTAGCCTCCTGGCCAGAACCTTAGCCAAGATTTTAATGTCTGATTGAAGGAGACATATAGGCCTAAAGAAGGTGGTACAACCACTTTAATGTTAACAGTATCCCTGCATGCAATTAAACGAAAATAGTTTGCAAATATACTGCATTCATTCTTTAAGAATAAAGGAATGCTCTAGTGAAGATATATTGGTTTGCCTTTCCTGACCTTCCGTGGCCATCAAACTAAAGAAATACAAAATATTAGCAAACGTTAAATACAATAAAATGTGATATTAAAGGATAAAAATCTTACCTTAATATACTCCTTCTGCAGGACCTGTATGATGGCAGAACAGGTCTCTGGGATAATGATTCCCAGAGCCTGGGGGGAGATGCCTGTCGAGAACTTCAAGTCCTGCAGGCTTCTCCCCGTCGCCAAGTACCGCAGGGTGGCGACGAGCCTCTGCCCTGGAGTGATGGCTTGCCTCATGCAGGTATCCTTCCTGCTGATATAGGGGGTCAGCAAAGCCAACAAACGGTGAAATACGGGGTCCGTCATCCGGAGAAAGTTCCTGAAATCATCAAGATTATTCTCACGGATCTCACGGAGCAAAGGCATGTGACAGAACTGGTCACGCTAAAGCAAATTATTCTTGGTCCATGAACTCCTCCCCACCCTGTTCATGGACTGAACTTGTGTCAAGGTCAGGACCCCAACACCAAGCCCCTGCACAGCACGAACTCTACGAGGAGTACGTATATGCAACATGGCTAGAAAACGGTCGGCTGCTCAGAATGAAGTAACAGAACGCACTGAAGAACAGCAAGGCCTGTGAAGAACGACCTGAAAAACAGTAACCAACGAACAAGAACACAATGACAAGAGTCAATGGTACTCGCTGCACGCACTGAAGAGCAGATACAAACCCACAAGCACACACTGAACAGCAGAAAACGATCTGAAAACCACGAGTCTGAAAAAGCGCAAATCGTCTCTCACCAAACTTTTACTAACACGAGATTAGCAAAAGGAGCCCAAAGGGTGCCGCGCTTGGTTCTGAACTGGCCTTTTCTAGTCTCGTCGTATGTGGTGTACGTCACCACGTTCTTGGCGATTGGAAATTCCGACAACTTTGTGCGACCGTGTGTACGCAAAACAAGTTTGAGCCAACATCCGTTGGAAAAAATCCATGGATTTTGTTGTCGGAATGTCCGATCAATGTCCGATCGTGTGTACGGGGCTTAAGACTTTTTACTATAAACTTACCTGTAGGGCTCAGTTAAATCTTTGACATTACTACCACTTTAAGGGCTCATGCACACTGCAGCTCAAAGGAGCTCAAAGAAGCAGCTTCTACAGGCTTTTGAGCTCTTTTTTAAAACAAACCAATAGGTTTGTTTGTTGTATAACAATTTTTGGGGTCACATTAGAAAAAGTAGAAATGTCCATTTAAGATAAAACAGACATGTTTAAAACCAACAAGAAAGACACAAATCTTCAACTTACAAAGTTCACATTTGGTAGAACTTGAAGGCAATATCAGACATGAGTATTTACAAACTGTGTTTGATATTGCGTTCAGATGGGGTGAAGTCACCCCTAGAAAAGCCAAATTTTGAAGATGCACACCAACTGCTGAATGTCAACATGTGCTAGCTGCCATCACGGGGGATCAAGGGACGTGTTTTGTGGGTGCAACCCCTTCCTCACAGCTACTTTATTATTGAGGAAGGGGTTGCACCCCCAAAACGCGTCCATTGATCTCCCGTGATGGCAGATAGCACATGTTCACACACTGTGTGCCTCTTCAAAATTTGGCTTTTCGCAAATATGTAAAAAAATGGTAAAAAATTTTAGCTCACAAAAAGTGCAAAAAAAAAAAAAAGGATTTTAAAGGGGTTTTAAACTCTCCCTAAAACATCAATGATGTTCTTCATTTTTTGATGTTTTTCAGGATGTTTTCCAAGTCCCTATTACACCCCATGATCTCCCCAATCAGGATCTGTGCACTTTCCGAGGTGAAATGCCCTGGATCCACAACATCACGATCACCTAAAAAGATAGAAACAAAAACACACCATGTATTATAAATATGCCGGCATCCATCTCTTACCTGAGCCTGTGGTCGCAGACACTCATCTGTTGTGGTGCCAATTTCCACCACGTCTTCCTCCTCCTGCTCTGCTTGGCTTGGGTGGATTTTCCCTTCTTCCAGAGGTGGGGGGTCTGTGGTCTCCTCGGATGAGGGGTGTCCTCTGAGTCTTTTATCCCCTATGTATAAAAAAATAAGTATACTTAAAGCGGATTTCCACACAAAAATGGAACTTCCGCTTTTCGGAACCCTCCCCCCCTCCGGTGTCACATTTGGCACCTTTCAAGGGGGGGGGGGGGTGTCCAGATACCTGTCTAAGACAGGTATTTGCACCCACTTCCGGCATAGACTCCCATGGGAGTCTATGCCTCTTCCTGTCTCCTGGGAAACACACAGCTCCCAGGAGAGAGCGGGGACCACTTATGATGCGCAGCGCGACTCACGCATGCACAGTAGGGAACCGGGAAGTGAAGCCGCAACGCTTCACTTCCTTATTCCCTCACCTAGGATGGCGGCGGCAGCTGCCGAGAACCGAGCGGGTTCTCGGCGTCGCCTGCCGACATCGCTGGACCCTGAGACAGGTAAGTGGCCATTTATTAAAAGTCAGCAGCTGCAGTATTTGTAGCTGCTGGCTTTTAATATTTTTTTTTTTTGCGGTTTGGGTGGACTCCCTCTTTAACACATATTTGAAGGCAGAAATAGGAATATGAAACATTGCTTGGAAGTGGGGTATAATTGTCTATTTTGGCAGAGTTCCAAGATGTAGAATTTTTAGTGTCCTTTGTTAAGCTTCAATACTTTACCTGTTTTGTACAAGCTTCACAGATGGAGACACCCCTATAGTATACACTGGAGCACCTGTGTGGCCCCCTAATAAAAAAGGGTGTTCATGTGTCCCACACTAGTGCTCCAGCGTCCAGATGTGAAAACTGCTGCTGAGTGTCCTCTCCTTACACAGAATCTAGTTTACATTTCATTCTAGTTACAAACCCATCTGCACAACCAAATTATTTGCAGACAAGTAGGCCATAAAAAATGTGGGCAAATGCATATGGCCAAAACAATGTGTTTTTTAGGCCGAACGAACAATGTTTTACACGAACGAATAATGTGCCCATGAACATGAAAGTTGCCATTTTAACAGTTAAGAAAAGCACATGGAGCAGCACGAATGTAATAAACATAAAGAATAGGAACCCAGGACAACTACTTACTTTTTTGCAGCACTCTCCGGATCTTTCTGTACTGCTCGTGCTCTCTTAATTTTAGGTCCGACCACCGTTTCCTGAGCTGATCTTTCGATCGTTGTACCCCGAAATTCCGGTGCAGACTCTTGACCACTTTCGCCATGATCTTGGCCTTTTCGGACATTGGGGTTAGGGTAAGGTCCATACTTCCCATCATAGTCGGTCCTCTTCAGGATGTCCACCATCTCCAACCTCTCCCCAAAGGACATATTTGAGGCCTTAAATCGCCTCCTTCGGGATCGGGACATTTCTGGCTCCGGGCTTTCCTCCCCCTCCTCCTCGTTGCTGTAATTAGCACGCACCTGTTGTGTCTCCGCCATGTGCTCTTCCCCCACTGAGCCGAATGAGAAGGGGCGGGGAATAGAATAGAAAGAACGTCAGGGGCGGGCGGAGTTTCACGCATGCGCAGTGTGTATAAAGGGTAACACGCGTGCGTAGTACGTACGATCTGTGAGCGGAGGAAGGCGTATCGGAGGTGCCGATAGTGATAACGAAGGTAAGATCTAAACTTGGGCCTATACTGCTTCTAGATTGAGGCCTATATTGTAACAAGATTAGGAGAGGTTTGCCTGACATTAGGGTTTGTCTTGTGTTGTGTCTTGCTGAGAAAATGGATGGCTTTAATGACCACAACTTCCTCTCCCTGTTCATAGACAAGTACAGGGAGCTGCCCTGTCTGTGACATTTGAAACATCCACATTATAATCATAAACTAAAGAGGCAGACAGTGCTGGAGAAACTGCTGGAGTTGGTGAAGCCGGTGGTCCCCACAGCAACCATGCCCTATTTAAAAGCCAAAATTGGTGGCCTGAGGAGCACTTATCTAAGGGAGCGCAAGAAGGTCACAGATTCCCAGAGATCCGGAGCTGCAGCAGATGACGTTTATGTCCCCAGGCTGTGGTACTATGGGAGACTTCGTTTTCTTTCAGACCAGACTGGAGTCAGGGAATCCCTCTCAACCCTTCCTTCCACTCTTCCTTCCACCCCAGCTGAGGCTTCCGATGTCCAACCTGGGACTTCCAGCCAGGAAGAAGTGGAGGAGCCCAGCTTGAGCCAGGTATAGCATTCTTCTACAGATTTCTGATCAATAAAGAAATGATCTTTACTAGATGTTATTATTGATCACTAATTGCTGATTTAATAAAGTGTTTTACATATCAATAGACAGTAGTGGGCAAAATAATTGGGACAAGAATGAAAAATGCTGGGCTCAGAATGATAGTCTTTTATATTTGTTAACAGTCATGAGATGAAAATTGTGTGTGATTGATGAAGTAAAAACTAAAACTATGTCCCTTTTTCATACACAGGAAGACCTCAGCCAGAACGAGGCTCTGGAATGTGGCACACAGGAGGAGGCTGTGGAATGTGGCAGCCAGGAGGAGGCGGGGGTTAGTGGCAGCCAGGAGGAGGCGGGGCTAAGTGGCAGCCAGGAGAAGCCTGGGACCAGAAGGAGCCTGACCGAGTCGCAGGTTCCTCCCCTCCGCCTTCCAAACAAAAGACCCAGGAAGGGGAGTCACGTGCAGGATTCAGCACTCAGGCTCATTCAGGAGGCTTCTGCGTCCCTCAGAGCCACCCCCACTCCTGAAGAGGCCTTTGCCTGCATGGCTACCACCAAACTGCAGGGCATGCCGGAGGGCCAACGCCAGCTGTGTGAGGACCTTCTTTATAAAGTCTTAACTAAGGGGGTGAGGGGTGAAATCACACCCAATACCCACATGATTCAGTTGGAACATCCTTCTCCTTCTCCTCCTCCTGCCACAACTACACCACCACAGCCACAGTGTGGAAGGAAGTGTGGAAGGAAGACCAGAGAGTGATGACCCTGGGTTCAGTCTGGTCTAGTAAAAGATGCAGTCTCTTGTATGACCACAGCCTGGGGACATACATGTCATCTGCTGCTTTCATGATCTCTGGGACTTCTGGACCAGACTTCACTCCCTTAGATATGGACTCCTCAGGCCAAAAATTTTGCAGTAAAATAATTGATGTGTGCCCTGGGGGTCAAAGGCTTCACCAATTTCTGCTGTTTCTCCAGCGTTGCCTCCTTCTTTGTTTGATTCTGAGCCCTTAATAAAGGTTTTTTGGTTTCAATTAGACTCGCCTATGTGTGTTTTCATTCAAAAAGGACAGTTTGTTTGTGAGGATTCAGGTACATTTCAAAAATACAATGTGAAATTAACAAGAGACACCAACACCAAACAATCTCCTTGAGATTAAATAATACAAGATAATAATGGTGTTGTGGTAACTTGACACACAAGATCAGCCTTGAAAAAAATACAAACCAAAAAAAAAAAAATTACATCAGGCTTTAAAAAAAAAAAAAAAACACAAAAAAAAAAATGATATAGATTTTTGGTCAGATGTGACAAATCATAATATATTGAGGGAATCACGATAAATAAGAAAGAAAGAAGTTTGTGAGAACTCTGTGTGAATATCAGCAGCAAAACTACTTTGTTCTTCCTGCATTATAAAGAAGAAGAGAGTGCGCTGTATTAAACAATTTTAAAGATTGCAGCTTGACGGAAGTGCTCTATCCATTCCGAACGCTAATTTTATCAGACCGAGCTGTTCCGTCTCGGAATTTCTTCTGAGCATGCGCGGCACTTTGTGCGTCGGAATTGTCCAAACACGGTCGGAATTGACGCGATCGGATTTTGTTGTCGGAAAATTTTATAGCCTGCTCTCAAACTTTGTGTGTCGGAAAATGCGATGGAAAAAGTCCCATGGAGCCCACACACGGTCGTAATTTCCGACAACACGCTCCGATCGCACATTTTCCGTCGGAAAATCCGACCGTGTGTACGGGGCATTACCTGTAGGTGAAACTGCTTGAACTTGTGCATTATAGTAGATCTTGCCAGATATTGTCACTGGCGCATGCGCAGTACTCTCTGCATTCACTGAGTGTGCTGTGAATGCAGAGAGCACCAGGCCATGATGGCAATAGTGATGTCATTGCGGCCCGACCATTCAAATGGCTGGAGAGCGATAACCCAGGAGGAAGCCGGGGAGAAGATGGAAGTGCCAGGAGCAGTGAGAGCTCAGCAGCCAGAGCTCCACTTGAAAGGTAAGCCTGTCATAATGTGCTAGTATGCTGTGCATGCTTATACATTATGGCATTAAGTTACAAGGGACCTTTTTATTTATTTTTATGTAGACATTACTACCACTTTAAGAACATTCGACCAGAAGAGATAACGAACTATTGAAAATAGTCTAGTACTACAGGCTAAGAATATTCGACCAGAAGAGAAAATAATCTGAAGAAGACCTCCGATAAATGTATGGAGATTCCTGTGCTCATTACTGATAGTGTAATGGATCAGTTATTACACAGAGGGAACTGCTATACAGAATTCATACAATGTTGCTAAAGCTGGCCACAGATGGATCGAAGCTAAGCCGATTCAGCAGGGACCCTGGCTAAGATTCCATCTATCGGCAGGCTGGTTGTACTGAAGTCGATCCATGGATCGACTTCAGTACAACCAGCCTGTTGGATTTTTTGCATTTGATTACTGCCAGCGGCTACAGCAGCCGTGATCATTGCGTTCTGTTGGCAAGGAAAGCTCCCCGCCTGCAGAACACAAAAGCACCTCGGGAGGGATCGTAAAGGTGATCTGTAAAGGGTTTAAATCCAGTAAACCTTTCAAACAATAGAGTTTTGTCTCTTCAACTTTAGATCAATTCTGTATAGCGGTTCACTCTCTGCAGCAGCTGAATCATTACAATTACTGTAAATACACATTTCCTGTGATCATCACCTCCATCATAAAGCAGCATTTTCATGATTCATTCCATTCTTATAAATGAAAAACACTTGAACTAGAGAGAAAATAGCCTAATAACATAGGATGAGAATACCATAAAGACTTATGGATATAGAACACTGTTATAACACAAATTTGGGTTGCTGAAGGGGTTCATTCTTATTTTTCTTTTTACAGGTTTTGCGTGCTTTTTTTGTGGGCTTTTTTTTTGTGTTAGGTAAACCTAGAGGTGCAGTGTAGCCCCCCCCCCTAGGAAAGGGGGGAGAGGGGAGGGGGAAAGATGATACAAGTACTGTAAGTAACACATACTATATAGCACTGAAATAAGGTGGGAGAGGGATGAGAGAGAGCACAATTACTGATGCAAGAATTGTCACATATACACAGCACTAGGGTTAAGGGGTTATATTATAGGGGTTCCCCTTTCCTTTTCTTTTTTCCCCCTCTAGACTGTTGCACATATGTAAATTTGTCCTCCCTGCCCCCCCCCCCCCCCCACAGTAAGGATGGACACGATACACGTAACTTCCCTGAGAAACGGAAGATGCTTCTAAATGATCTGAAACAAACTCAGACTGAGATAGCGTTTGTACAAGAGATCCATTTTAAGAAGGGGGGCCTCATTTTCTTCAAAATAGATTCTGTCCCTGGGTATTCCACTCTTCTAATCAAGAAGTCGAAAGGGGTTTCGATTTTGATCGCTGGTCCAGTGCCTTGGTCCCTCACTGATAGCTATTCCGATACAGAAGGGCGATACCTTTTTATTAAAGGTTATATTGGGGGGGGACAAAGTGACACTAGCTAATTATTACTCACCAAGTCTCTTTTTTGACTAAAGTTTTTCAGAAGCTGACAGATTTTATAGAAGGGAAATTGATCTTTGGGGGGGATTTAAATCTTCCCCTAGAAGCCACAAAAGACACCTCATCGGGCACATCTGCGGTACCGCTAGGTGTAAGGAAACGGCAGAAAGGACACTCGCAAGCTTCCCACTTTTTAGAATCAGAAAGTTGGCCGACGATCGCTACACTGACGCACTAGAGGGTCGATATAGGTTAAAAATATGGCAAGCATTGCAGTTGGACTACTTTTTTAGGACATTAGGACCACCGGGAAATTATAGATGACAACAAACACAA
The DNA here is from genome assembly GCA_037952925.1 of Lithobates clamitans. Taxonomy (NCBI): domain Eukaryota; kingdom Metazoa; phylum Chordata; class Amphibia; order Anura; family Ranidae; genus Lithobates; species Lithobates clamitans. The sequence goes on from JBBGZY010000880.1 coordinate 791,499, forward strand.
TATGAAACATACTGTGAGAAAGTAGAAGCTCTGGGAAATATTCTTTCCAAGATATACTCCCTGCTGGTAGCCCCCCCAGAAGACTTCCGGGTACCGAGTCTCAGTAAATGGGAAAAGGACTTGAATAGGCCATTTACCCCTGAACAGTATCATAACATCATCTATCTCTCATTAAATATATCAATTTGCACACGTATCCAAGAGATGGTTTATAAACTACTGATGCGGTGGTATCATACACCGTCGGTACTAAGTAATATCTTCCCAGAGGAAGAGGACAGTTGTTGGAGATGCCGGGAGGAGCTAGGCACTTTATTTGACATCTTTTGATCATGTCCAAAGATTGGAAAATATTGGACGGAGGTACAGAGGATAGCCCAAAAATTTACGGAATGCCCAATACGAAAGGACCCCGCATTCTTCCTATTACACTGCTCACAATTGCCAAATCAGAAATATAGGGAATCAGTTTTGTGTCACTTGGTCAATACTGCTAAAACATGTGTTACCCTATGTTGGAAAAACCCTAACCCTCCCACAATTGCAATGTGGCTTAACAAGGTGAGGAACATCGAAGCAATGGAAGACCTAGTGCTCGCGGCTCGGGAAAAAAGAGAAAAATACAGGAATACATGGTCACAGTGGGCAAGATTTATATATTCAGAGGAGGGGAAGTCACTCATGGGAAGTTAAAGGGGAGGATAAAGTATTTGATCCCCCAGAGTGTGTCGTGTCTGCCTGCCTGGGGGGGGGGGGGGGCACGGGAGGAGGGAAAACAGGGTAGGAAGGGGAAATGGGGGAGACAGGAGAACTTTTTTTTTTTTTTGTTAGTTAGTTTTGGGGGAAAGGGGGAAAAAGGGGAAAGAAGGAATTGGTTGAGTGGGCAAGGACGTAGGGATTCATTATATAATGTTATAATGTATCATTTTAATTATACATATGATTATATAATTGTATAATTATATAATGTTATGTAGTTATGAAATTGAGGATATAGATACCTATGTTATGGAACATTTAAGTTGAAAATGTATCTAACGGATTGTTGATATGGTTGTATAAATAAAGAATGAAAAAAAAAAAAGGATTACATTGCGCTGATCTCAGCACATCCCACTGTTCGCTTTATTTTTATGAACTTTATTGAAATGTCACACAGACATGGCTGCCACAATTCTTATCATCAGGTAGGGCTGTGTATTTACCTTTTTTTTAATCCGGTCCAGCCACGTGATTCAGTAGTTCCAGCTCCCCTGTGTAAGGGAGCTCTCGACAATGGCTGTGCATTGTGGGAGTTGTGACATCACTCATAGGCTCCCATGGTCCAGTCATTGTCGACACTCCTTCTCACCCGCATCAACTGTTCTCTGACACAGGGGAGTCAAAGCTGCTGGATCACATGACTGGACCTGAACGGATTAAAAATAAGTAAATACACCAGTGGCGTACTAAGGGAGGTGCTACACTTGCTGAGTGTGCTGGCCTGTGAGGAAGTGCAGGGACACAAGGGAGGAACGCGACTACATTGTAACCATATTTTGTACACTGATCAGCTCTAGCTGCTCTTCTGCTGAGTTGGGGAAATGAGGGGGATGTTGATCTGTACTACGGATTCTGCATATGGGGGAATATAAGGTGCCTGTACTAAGAGGTTCTGCATTGTGTGTGTGTGTGTGTAGTGGGGGAGATGTTGTCTGTTTTGAGGGGTCTGTATGGGGGGGTTCTACTACTGGGTTTTTTTTTACTGGGGGATGGAGATTAGGGGTGTCTATACTGACAGGTCTGTATTGGGGAGGGGGCTGTTGTCTATATTGAGGGGTCAATTCAGGGGGGTTCTACTACTGGGTCATCTTTACTGGGGGGTGGGGATGAGGGATCATCATATCATCACTGACTGTGGAAACTTCACACTGGCCTCATGCAACTTGGATTCTGTGCCTCTTCTATCTTCCTCCAAACTCTGGGACCTTGAATTACAAATATAATGCTAAATTTTCCACAGTCCGTGATGATTTGCAGAGCCAAGTCATCTGCTGGTGTTGGTCGTCTGTGTTTCACTACCAGGAAATTCTAGAGCACGTCATGCTTCCCTCTGCTGACCAGCTTTATGGAGATGCTGATTTCATTTTCCAACAGGACTTGGCATCTGCCCACACTGCAAAAAGTACCAATACCTGGTTTAATGATCATGTTATCACTGTGCTTGATTGGCCAGCAAACTCGCCTGACCTAAACCCCATAGAGAATCTGTGGGGTAATGTCAAGAGGAAGATGAGAGACACCAGACCCAACATAGCAGATGAGCTGAAGGCCCCTATCAAAGAAACCTGGGCTTCCATAATACCTCAGCAGTACCACAGGCTGATTGCTTCCATGCCACGCCGTATTTAGTAATTCATACATACTATACTGTACATGGACATACTTTTCAGTAAGCTGACATTTCTGTATAACATTTTTTTTTAATTGTTTTATTTAATATTCTAATTTTCTGAGATACTGAATTCTGGGTTTTCACTAGCTGTAAGCCATATTCTTAAAAATTAAAATAAAAAAATGCTTGAAATATATCACTCTGTGTGTAACGCATATATATAAAATATATGACTTTACTTTTTTTAATTGAATTACTGAAATAAATTAACTTTTTGATGATACATTTTATGAGATTCACCTGTATCTATGGAACAGGGATGCTGAAGTTACACTCCACAGAGTTCAGTGAGAGCTAAATGACAAGGGACACATCCCTCCTCACACAGCACACAGGAACAGAGCTAAGGCTGTCAATCACAGGCTGTATGTTCCCTCCCCTGTCACCTTTTTTCTCTTGAGGTGATAAGGGCGCTCTGGTGGAGGTGGGTAGCTGGTCAGAGGGATGATAGTGATGAGATGGCACTTCTGGCAGCACTTTGGTTAGAGGAGAAGCAACTCTGAAGATATAAAAAAGGAAAAGAAAGGCGCCTCTAAGTGCAGTATGTCAAATTTAATAAAGTGCACAAAGGGTTAAAAGCACTTACAAGATTGTTGAGTGTTAAAAGACATGATAAAATCAGGAGTCCTCATCTGTGGCATGTGTCCATCCTCAGCACGGTGGTAGAGAGCAGTGTAGAGCCGTCCAGCAGCTGTAAAGCGTTCTCATGCGTGTTGGAAAGAGGAGGCGGCAGGGAAGCCTGTATTCAATGCGGGACACACAAGGCTGATGGTGTCAGTGTAGAGAAGGGGGTGGTAACGCGTTTCGGAGCATGTGCGGCTCCTTCGTCAGACCTACGCCCACACTCCTCAAGCTGGCTTATAAATGGTGAGGGAGAGGAGCAAGGGGAGGAGTGTGGGCAGATACTAAATACACAATAATAAGGGAAGTGACAGATGTAATATGAGGACGGCCAAGATGACCGTGCACTCGCAAAATGGATTATTAACGTCAGTGCTATATACAATGAAGTCCTGAAGGAATTTGACACAGGGGTACAGGGCACAGATGGCAGTGGTTAAATTAACAATAATAAATAAATAAATATACAAACATAAGGTTGACATTGAATTAATATACAGGTGTGTTACATGGTCGGCCGGGTGTCTATATGAATGTGTTATAAAGGCGGCCGGGCGTTTGTATACATGCAAATAGGGTCGTAAGTCTAATGTTGAGTTGACAATGAATAAATCTACAGCCGTGTTACAAGGGCGGCCAGGCGTATATACACATGTGTTACCGGGGCAGCCAGGAATCTATGTGCACGTGTTACAAAGGCAGCCGGGCGTTTGTACACATGCAAATAAGGTAGTAAGTCTAATGTTGAATTAACAATGAATAAATAAAAAAATGGCCGGTAAAGACCATCATAGCGTCCCACTATATTTTACCCAACATCACCCTAAATCTACCGTAGGCCTAAAAGTATGGATCATCGAATCCATACCAGCCACTCTCCCTGCGGCAGAGAGATCTAAACGTCTCTGCCAACGGGAGACTTATTGGATATACGCTCTTGACATACTTTCGCCTGGAGGTATCAATGAAGAATTGGAAATTAGCACCTTACTCTAGATGATACCACATTTAACATACAGACTGTAATATTATGGTTCAATTATCATTCATCCCTCCTTATTATCATATCCATACGTCATGGTGTTTGCCTGTTATACATGTACATATCTGCCATCTGTCACAATCAAATACTATTTGTAGAGCATCCATTACATCTTATTACCTATTTCTATAAGTTAATTCCTTATAGTAGATTTGTGACCTTATTTGCGGGTGTGTAAATGCCCGGCCACCCCTGTAACACACTCGCATACTTATTTACAGTCTATTATTATCTATTATCGTCAGAGTATTGCTACAGGCATAATCTGCACTATTTGTATAAATATTCACCACCTCCTATTATCCTTCTGTAGTTTATAGACGCCCAGCCGCCCCTGTAACACTTCTATATTCTAGTACACAGTTGAGTAATACCTCTCACCGTGAGATTATTGCTACAGGCATAATCTGCACAATTCGTACAACTTGTATAAGCATCCACTATTTTCCTCTATCTGTCCTTAGTGTATAGACGCCCGGCCGCCCTTGTAACACACCTATACGCTTATTCATAGTAAAGTAATATTCATCACTGTTTTATCATTGTTACAGACATAATTAGTAATCGCTTATTCCTTTTTTTTTTTTTTATCCCCTTACAACAGATTTATTACTTTATTTGCATGTGTACAGATGCCTGGCCGCCCCTGTAACACAGGTGTATAGCTCCCCGGCTGCCCTTGTAACACGGCTACATATTTTTAAATTATTTATTCATTGTTAATTTAACATTAGACTTACTACCTTATTTGCATGTGTACAAACGTCCGGCTGCCTTTGTAACACGTGCACATAGATTCCTGGCTGCCCCGGTAACACATGTGTATATACGCCTGGCCGCCCTTGTAACACGGCTGTAGATTTATTCATTGTCAACTCAACATTAGACTTACAACCCTATTTGCATGTGTACAAACGCCGCCTTTATAACACATTCATATAGACACCCGGCCGACCATGTAACACACCTGTATATTAATTCAATGTCAACCTTATGTTTGTATATTTATTTATTTATTATTGTTAATTTAACCACTGCCATCTGTGCCCTTCATTGTATATAGCACTGACGTTAATAATCCATTTTGCGAGTGCACGGTCATCTTGGCCGTCCTCATAATACATCTGTCACTTCCCTTATTATTGTGTATTTAGTATCTGCCCACACTCCTCCCCTTCCTCCTCCCCCTCACCATTTATAAGCCAGCTTGAGGAGTGTGGGCGTAGGTCTGACGAAGGAGCCGCACATGCTCCGAAATGCGTTACCACCCTCTTCTCTACACTGACACCATCAGCCTTGTGTGTCCCGCAGTGAATACAGGCTTCCCTGCCGCCTCCTCTTTCCAACACGCATGAGAACGCTTTACAGCTGCTGGACGGCTCTACACTGCTCTCTACCACCGTGCTGAGGATGGACACATGCCACAGATGAGGACTCCTGATTTTATCATGTCTTTTAACACTCAACAATCTTGTAAGTGCTTTTAACCCTTTGTGCACTTTATTAAATTTGACATACTGCACTTAGAGGCGCCTTTCTTCACCTTTTTTCTCTTGGTGTCAGGAAAACATGTCAGAATTGACTCATGCAGATAGAAGAGGAATGAGGCAGCAGACAGAAATTACACTTAATGCTCTGGATTGAGACTTGTACACACTATATGGATATGCTTTGTTCATATTCCATGTTTACAACCACTTTAATTAATTAAAGTTTTTCAGTGCACAGCAAATACATGTGATAGATAAATGAATATTGGACTGTTACCTCGTGGGCCATATACATAGATCGCGTTGCCATCTACTAAGAACTCAGGAGTGAAATGAATGTATCGGCCTTTTTCACCACATTGTCCATACTGTAATGTGTATGGGTCATATCCATACTTAACATGCGATGATGCAATGATAATATCTGCCTAATGATAAAGACACAATGGTAATATTAATAAGTTACATTCTGCATAGCTGTGAAATGTAAAGAGGCTTTGTCCTATTTAAAACCTACCCCTGACCCAAATATACCTATTCTCATTAAATTTCCCTATCGCTTGGTTGCTCCAGCAAGACGACTGCAAAATACCTGTACTTGATGTTTTCAGGTAAGGGAGTGCATGTGACCTCCTCCTATGATACTTTGCTGGGGCCTGAGCGGCCAATAGTCAGGCCTAAACACTGTCACATGAGGAAGGTGATGACATTATCAACAAGGTGAATCATCCGAGCTAAAGCTTACATAGGGTTAGGTCTGCAGAGAAAAGAAGCAGCAGGGAGGCATGGGAAGGGTAAAGAGTAATGGATTGGATTGACAGACTTTTTCAAAGGAAGAAGCTTTGTCTGCAAGATGCTCAAGCAGAGCCGTTATAGTGATGAACTGGGTAGAGAAACGTATGACATTCACAAACACATTCAGGGCCAGATTCCCCACAAGGCCACTGAGGCCAGGCCTCGGGGCGGCAGTGGTGCAGGGGCGGCGCCGCTCCTGCAGCAACTTCTCGGCCGCCCCTCACACTAACATAGCAGCTTGCAATGCACCCAGGCGCCAGAGAGGTGGGGGCGATGAAGTGCCAGAGGGGGGTTGTACTAATGGAGGGGGGGTTGTCCTGGGGGGGTTTGTTCTGGGGGGTCTGTACTAATGAAGGGGGGTTTGTCCTGGGGGTCTATACTAATGAAGGGGGGGTTTGTCCTGGGGGGTCTGTACTAATGGAGGGGAGGGTTGTCCTGGGGGGGCTGTACTAATGGAGGGGGGTTGTCCTGGGGGGGTCTGTATTAATGAAGGGAGGGGTGGTTTGTTCTGGTGGCGGACTGTACTAATGGAGGGGGGGTTGTCCTGGAGGGGTTTGTACTAATGGGGGGGGGGGGTTGTCCTGGGGGGGTTGTACTAATGGAGGGGGGTTATCCTGGGGGGTTTGTACTAATGGAGGGGGAGGGGTTGTCCTGGGGGGGGTCTGTACTAATGAAGGGAGGGGTGGTTTGTCCTGGTGGGGGTCTGTACTAATGGAGGGGGGGTTGTCCTGGAGGGGTTTGTACTAATGGAGGGGGGTTTGTCCTGGGGGGGTTTGTACTAATGGAGGGGGGTTTGTCCTGGGGGGGTCTGTACTAATGAAGGGAGGGGGGTTTGTCCTGGGGGGTCTGTACTAATGAAGGGAGGGGGGTTTGTCCTGGGGGGGTCTGTACTAATGAAGGGAGGGGGGTTTGTCCTGGTGGGGGTCTGTACTAATGAAGGGAGGGGGGTTTGTCCTGGGGGGGTCTACACCCAGGGAAGTGCACCCAGGACTCCAGAGGGAGAGGGCAGTTCTGAGGGAACTGCGCCACCAGAGGAAAGCCACACAGCCTGGCGCCATCCCTGTCGGAGAAAGGAATGGAGTCATTGCAGGAATACAGATCTGGGTGCTACCCAGCGGAGTCGCCACGGGCAATTCAGAGTGAGCAGACTCTTGATCAGAGGAACCATTGCTGTATCGCTGGGTCAGGTGGGAGGGCTGATCGGCCATTATCTACTAACGTCCATAGGAACTGCAGTCTCTGACCATCTCCTGTATCATGTGTGCAATCTCTGACCATCTCCTGTATTATGTCTGCATCCTCTGACCATCTCCTGTACTATGTCTGCAGTCTCTGACCATCTCCTGCACTATGATTGCAGTCTCTGACCATCTCTTGGATCATGTCTGCAGTCTCTGACCATCTCCTGTATTATGTCTGCAGCCTCTGACCATCTCTTGTATCATGTCTTCAGCCTCTGACCATCTCCTGTATCATGTCTGCAGTCTCTGACCATCTCCTGTACTATGATTGCAGTCTCTGACCATCTCTTGGATCATGTCTGCAGTCTCTGACCATCTCTTGGATCATGTCTGCAGGTCTCTGACCATCTCTTGGATCATGTCTTCAGCCTCTGACCATCTATTGTATCATGTTTGCAGTCTCTGACCATCTCCTGTAACATGTCTGCAGCCTCTGACCATCTCTTGGATCATGTCTTCAGCCTCTGACCATCTCTTGGATCATGTCTTCAGCCTCTGACCATCTCCTGTATCATGTCTGCAGTCTCTGACCATCTCTTGGATCATGTCTGCAGTCTCTGACCATCTCTTGTATCATGTCTGCAGCCTTTAACCATATTATGTCTGGGGGCTCTTTCTAACAGACAGCCCTCTGTGTGTACATCAGAGAGACTCCCCTCCAGGTCTCATTAGTGTGCTCTCTTCCTGTATTTTCTTTATTGATAAGAGATCATGGAAGGATCCCAAGGTAGCGAAGACTTCTAAGGGGAGCATCTCTGTGTTTGAGTCGTTGCCATAGAAACATTTGTAAAGGGGAGGAGTTGGTGAGATGACCACGCTCATGTGGGGGCACCAGAAATATTTCTGCACCCAGACGTCTGTGACCCTAGGATCGGCCCTGGCAGCATGGCAGGTGCGGCAGGTCCCTGCCTTCTTTAATATCACTGCACTGCCCCCTCCCCACACTGCCTGTCTTATTCACACAAAACATGAAGTGCGGCCGCACTAGACAAAGGGCAGGACTTTTTAAATTAAGAAGTGGGTGATTGTTTGCTAGGCAGTGGGGCGGTACCAGCAATAAATCACTCACTTTTAACGTGAAAAGTTCCGCCCGTCGTCCAGAGAGGCCAGGCTCCATGTGTTGTGTGAATAAGGTAGGGTTCTTTGGGGAGGGGGGAGTGCTGTGCTGTAAAGGAGTTAAATATTGAAAGAGGACTGTGATGGGGGCTCAGTCTGTGATTGGGGGGGTCAGTCTGTGATTTGAGGGGTCAGTTTGTGATTTGGGGGGTAAGTCTGTGATGGGGGTCTGTGATGGGGAGTCTGTGATGGGTCAGGACCAGTTTGTGATGGGGGTCTGTGATGGGGGGTCTGTGATGGGTTTGGGTCAGTCTATGATGGGGGGTCTGCTATGGGTCAGGTCAGTCTGTAATAGGGGGTCTGTGATGGGGGGTCAGTCTGTAATGAGGGGTCTGTGATTTGGGGGGTCAGTCTGTGATGGGAGGGTGTGTGATGGGGGGTCTGTGATGGGTCAGTCTGTGATGGGGGGTCTGTGATGGGTCAGTCTGTAATGGGGGGGTCTGTGATGGGGGGTCAGTCTGTGATGAGGGGTCTGTGATTTGGGGGGGTCAGTCTGTGATGGGAGGGTCTGTGATGGGTCAGTCTGTGATGGGTCAGTCTAATGGGGGATTTGTTATGAGGAAGGGGGGATGTGACGTAAGGGGGGGCTAAGGACACTGATGTAAAAGGGGGTCGTGATGTAATGGGGGGACTGAGAACACTGATGTAAAATGGGGTCTGTGATGTGATGTGAAGGGGGGGACTGAAGACACTGATGTAAAAGGGGTAATAGAAAACAATTGCTGAGCAGTGTGGTGCAAAATGCATACTGTTTATATGCACTGCACCTGAGCTGTGGTGCATAAAAATGAATGAAATGTATTTGCATAAAGAACTATTTATGATCATCTTTGGGTCAAGAAAGACTGAACAGTTTAGCTTTACTTGTCATTGAGTCAGAACTTTTAAATACATTGTCCTACGAAGATATTATCGATGAGTTTGCCAAAAGAAAAGTTAGAACTAAAAAATTGTAGGGAGTTTCTTACTGCTATAATCTCTAAAAGGCATTTTCTGCATTACAGAGTATTTTCAGTCTGTACAATTAAAGCCAGTTATTTTCAGCGTTTTCGTGTGTGGAGATATGTTTTTAATTGATCTATTGTAGCACTCATCGATAAAGGACGAGAATGGTGTGTGTGTGTGTGGGGGGGGGGGGAGCGGCATTGAAGGACCCAGCCTTGGGGCGGCAAAGGGAGTAAATCCGGGCCTGAACACATTGTTTAATCATTCAGTGAATCGTCATTAAGCAGAACTATTATTTATAAAGCTTTCTGTAAGGTAGCAAACGTGAGTGATTTACAACAGATCATATGCTTTTGTAGACTAAAGGTGTTCAAGTCAGATACCTAATACTCTAGGGTCAGTTGTAGTAAGAGTCGAGCAATAGAAAAATTTGCTGTGTTGGTGATTCTCTGAAGTTAATTACCTGCTCCAGCAGACATATTTTCTACTCAATGGCACATAAGTACTTTTAAATAATAGCACAAAGGACTATTCATTAGTTTATAAAGTGCAGCATGCCTAGAACCTATCCTTCTTTCTGATGTACAAAAAAAAAACACAGTCTCCTTCCCACTCCCTTTGAGGAAGTACTTTCCTGGGAATGGACAAACAAGTTGGCCACACTCCAATGACATCAGCTTTCACATTTTTTTATTCTAGAACTAATTCACTGACATGGCCACACAGGCCAAGCTCCACTGACGCATTTTGACCTAAAGGAGCTTAATCATAGAGACCTCTTGACCTCTCTTTGATTAACCATTTCCAGTAAAATTACATACCTGTACTTCATTTTGAGGAAGTGGTTGTACCGGGGTGAAGGCTCCCGCCACCTTTCGCCACTCCGCCCGGGTCTCCCATCCTACGGGGAGACGCGACGACCAGTCGGCACCTCTGCCGGCTGGCCAGAGTCCCGAACAAAGCGGGAATCGGCTTTGATCTGGTCTTAGATGTAGTAACCCTGAAGCGACGTCAGTCACTTCCTGTTTACTCAGCTGACAACGGCGCAGATTTAAAAAAATCCCTAGTATTACGTCGATTATAGAGTCTTGAATACTTTTAAGTGCAAAGGAGGGTTTTGGGGTCTTTTAGACCTCAGATCCCTCCATAAAGAGTACCTGTCACTACCTATTACTGTCACAAGGGATGTTTACATTCCTTGTGACAGCAATAAAAGTGATGAGATTTTTTTTTTTTTTTAGGGCCCCCCTCCTATTCTCTCATGCGCGCGCACCAAAGAAAATGCATATGCAAGTCACGCCCGCAAACATAAACAGTATTCAAATCACACATGTGAGGTATTGCCGTAATTGTCAGAGCAAGAGCAATAATTTTAGCAAAAGACCCCCTCTGTAACTCTAAACTGGTAACCGTTAAATTTTTTTAAAGCGTCGCCTATGGAGATTTTTAAGTACCGTTGTATATCGCTATTCCACAGGTGTGAGCAATTTTAAACCGTAACATGTTAGGTATCTATTTACTCGGCATAACATCTTCTTTCACAATATACAAAAAAACTGGGCTAACTTTACTGTTTTTTACTGTAAATTGCGTTTGATGCGCAAATACTGTGTGACATGAAATATTGCAATGACTGCCATTTTATTCTCCGGAGTCCTTGCTAAATATATATATATATATATATATATATATATATATATATATATATATCAGCCCTCAAATTTTCCACTCGCCTACTTGCATTTGTGGAAAATGAGGGCTGGCGAGGAGCTGGGCTACCTGGGAGTGGGGGGCGAGCACCGCCGGCGGGTGGGGTTGATCAGGAGCCCTTCTCCAAGAGATCGCCCTGGGGGAAGAGAGCATGGAGGAAGAGGAAAGCCGCAGGATAGCATGCCGGAACAGCTTACATTACAATTGCCTCTGCTCGCCGTCATAGACAGCCCCGCCTCCTCCTGACCCAGAACCTGTGATAGACAGAACACATCCCAGCATTGGACCAGCGTTCTGTCTATCACAGGCTCTGGGTCAGGAGGAGGCAGGGCTGTGTATGACGGCGGGGCAATTGTTACATAGTTACATAGTAGGCGAGGTTGAAAAAAGACACAAGTCCATCAGGTCCAACATATGTGCGTGATTTTATGTAAGTATTACATTGTATATCCCTGTATGTTGTGGTTGTTCGGTTTTCTAACTGTTTTTTGAAATCATCGATGCTCCCCGCTGAAACCACTGCCTGTGGAAGAGAATTCCACATCCTAACCGCTCTTATGCCCTGTACACACGGTCGGATTTTCCGACAGAAAAAGTGCGATCGGATTGTGTTGTCGGAAATTCCGATCATGTGTGGGCTCCATCGGACTTTTTCCGTCGAAATTTCCGACACACAAAGTTTGAGAGCAGGCTATAACATTTTCCGACAACAAAATCCGATCGGTTAAATTCCGATCGTGTGTACACAAATCCGACGCACAAAGTGCCACGCATGCTCAGAATAAATTAAGAGACGAAAGCTATTGGCTACTGCCCCGTCTATAGTCCCGACGTACGTGTTTTACGTCACCACGTTCAGAACGATCGGATTTTCCGACAACTTTGTGCGACCGTGTGTATGCAAGACAAGTTTGAGCCAACATCCGTTGGAAAGAATCCATGGATTTTGTCGGAATGTCCGATCAATGTCCGATCGTGTGTACAGGGCATTACAGTAAAAAACCCTCTACGCAGTTTAAGGTTAAACCTTTTTTCTTCTAGTTTTAGTGAATGGCCGCGTGTCTTATTAAATTCCCTTTCGCTGAAAAGTTTTATCCCTATTATGGAGTCACCAGTACGGTATTTGTACATTGAAATCATATCCCCTCTCAAGCGTCTCCTCTCAGAGAGAACAAGTTCAGTGCTCGTAACCTTTCCTCATAACTAAGTTCCGCCAGTCCATTTATTAGCTTTGTTGCCCTTCTCTGGACCCTCTACAGTTCCAGCACATCCTTGCTGAGGACTGGTGCCCAGAACTGGACAGCATACTCCAGGTGCGGCCAGACCAGAGTCTTGTAGAGTGGGAGAATTATCGTTTTATCTCTGGAGTTAATCCCCTTTTTAATGCATGCCAATATTCTGTTTGCTTTGCTTGTAGCAGCTTGGTATTGCATGCCATTGCTGAGACTGTCATCTACTAGGACCCCCAGGTCCTTTTCCATCCTAGATTCCCCCACAGGTATTCCCCTAGTGAGTAGATTGCATTTACATTTTTCTACATTAAACCTCATTTGCCATGTAGTTGCCCACCCCATTAATTTGTTCAGATCTTCTTGCAAGGTTTCCACATCCTGCGGAGAAGTTATTGCCCTGCTTAGCTTAGTATTGTCCGCAAATACAGAGATTGAGATGTTTATCCCATCCTCCAGGTCATTTATGAATAAATTAAATAGGATTGGTCCCAGGACAGAACCCCACTACCCACCCGGCCATTCAGAGTACTCCCCATTTATCACTACCCTCTGAACTCCCCCCCTGTAGCCATTTTTAAATCCATGTACTCACCATATGGTCCATGCCAACGGACCTTACTTTGTACAGTAAAAGTTTATGGGGAACTAGTTTTTGCAAAATCCAGATACACCACATCTATCCAGATGGCAGCTCACCTCCTTATAGAAGGTTAATAGATTGGTTTGGAAGAATGATTCTTCATGAATCCATGCTGATTACTGCTAATGATACCGTTATCATTACTAAAATATTGTATATAGTCCCTCATCATCCCCTCCAAAAGCTTGCATACATATCTTGGCCCTTTTTAAATAATGGTGCTACACTGGCTTTTCTCCAATTAGCTGGTACCATTCCAGTCAGTAAACTGTTTGTAAAAATTAGGAACAATAGTCTGGCAATTACTTGACTGAGTTCCTTAAGGACCCTCGGGTGCAAGCCATCTGGTCCTGGTGACTTATTGATGTTAATTTTTTCAAGTCTAATTCTAATTCTGTCCTCTGTTAGCCATGAGGGTGCTTCCTGTGATATGTCATGAGGATAATCATTGCAGTATTGGTTACCGAAGCCCCCCGATTCCCTCGCATAGACTGAGAAGAAAAATAAATTCAATACTTTTGCCATCTCTCTATCCTTAGTAACTAGATTCCCTTCATCATTCTTTATGGGACCAATATGATCTGACCTGCCTTTCTTACTATTTATGTACTTAAAGAATTTCTTGGGATTTTTTTTTACTCTCCTCCATGTGCCTTTCGTGTTCTATCTTAGCCACCCTGATTGCACCCTTACATTTCTTGTTGCATTCTTTGGAAAACTGGAATGCTGATGATGATCCCTTAACCTTGTATTTTTTTAAGGCCTTCTCCTTTGCTTTTATATGCATTTTTACGAAGGAGTTAAGTAACCCAGAACATTTATTGGCTCTTTAAAATTAAATTCCAATTGGGATGCACTGGCATACCCATTTTTCCGCTGTGTTCTTTGTTCCTAAAATTTTATCCCAATTATTATCTTCTAGCAAGAATCATAGTTTAGGAAAGTTGGCTCTTTTGAAATTCAGTTTCTTTGTATTCCCCCTATATTTGCTATTTGTGTGATTCACACTAAAACAAATTGACCTGTGATCGCTGTTTCCTAAATTGCCCCGTATTTCCACATCCCTGGTCAGGTCTGTATTGTTTGTAATCAGTACGTCTAGTAACGCTTTGTTTCTAGTTTGTGTATTTACCATCTGACCCATGAAACTGTCCTGCAAGATATTTAGGAACTGGAGAGCCTTAGATGAATGCGCAGTTCCTTCCACCCAGTCTATGTCTGGATAAATAAAATCCCCCATTATAATGACACTTCCCATTCTTGCCGCTAATCCAAATTGTGATAGGAGGTCCGCCTCCACCTCCTCCCTCTGGTTAGGGGGCTTATAGCATACTCCCAGTATTACTTTCCTATTAGTTTCCTCCCTTTGTAGCTCTAGCCATAAGGATTCCACCTCCTCCTTTACTCTCTTAGTGATGTCATCTCTCACATTCACTTGTACATCATTTTTGATATACAGGCATACCCCTCCTCTATCCCTGCGATATAGGGAATACCCTTGAATGGTTGCCCAGGTCACGTTGCAATGATGGGCACTGATGAGGCTGCATTGATAGGCACAGGTGAGCCTGCATTGATGGGCACTGGTGAAGCTGTGGGGCACTGATAAAGTTGTTAATATTTATTTTTGTAACTTAATTCTGCATAAAACATTTAAGTGTAATTTCATGAGATAATTTATGATGCCATGTTTAGGGGAGGGGCAGGGTTGGGGTTGGGTGGGGCAACTGGAGGCGACTAACCCTTGAGGCCTGGCTAGTAGCTCAGGACTTGAAATTTTAAGCCCTGTGTGTATATATAATATAATGTTTGGGGGTTCTAATTAATTTTCTAGTAAAAAATACTGATTTTAACTTGTAAGCAACATGTGTCAGAAATAGGCTTGGTCCTTAAGTGGTTAAGCCCCCCTTTAGGTCAAACGTGTCCGGGGGGCTTGGTCTGGGTGAACTCTTCTGTGATTTACTCCTGGAATAATAAACCTATGTGAAGGCTGATGTCTTAGGATTGCAGCCGACTTGTTTGTTCATTTCATGTAGGGAGCATTAATGAGCTCCTTCGGTTGACACCTGAAACCATAGAGATGGGTGGATTGTAGACTTTGAGCAGCAGTTTCCTTTGGTAACTGAAATGATCTCCTGTTTGGGCAATGATTTTACACAGAGGATATTTTGGAGCCCTTCTTATAAAGCAGTAAGTAATGCCAATGAGCACAGTCAACAAAAATACTGTAAACGAAGCACTCTCTTACAAGCCTACTAAATCACAAATGTATGTATAACAATTTCATCTGTGTTAAAACCGAAAAATGTGTAATTTCTTACCTTATCATATGTTTCTGTTCTTACTTTTTCATATTTTTTCTTTTGCCATGTAAATGGTATCAGAATTTTTACACTCCGTACGAACAGCCTGTTTTGTGTTGCTTTGAATAAATAACTTGACGCTTCTTTAACCATACTCTTGAAAAAACACAAAAGTACACATATGTTATTGTCAATGGAAATAAAATCCCACAGTGCAAACTAGTAATTAAATGTTATGTTTATATAAAGTGAGGAATGGGTTGCTAGATATTTCAAAATGCCACTTGAGGTGGTTGATTGCTGTGATTTTCCAAATACATTTTATCAATACACTAGATCTGTGATGACACTATCAATTAGAACTGGACTATGAATAGGTGTTTTATTTATTTAAAAACTATCCAACCAAAATGGAGAAATATATCCACATTTCCACCAATAAAGCAAAGCATACTGATTGCCCAATATTAAGCTCAGTTAGTCATGGTGGTTTTAAAAAAATAATGTTTAAGGGTCACAGAGGGTCATGTTAATTACAAGGAAATTTACTCCTAACACTTTGAACCCAGAGAACAGAGGTACATATGAATCTGGATTGAGTGTCTATTTATTTATCTATAAAATTTGATAACATTGGCGTTCTAGATAAAAATTCCACCTGTGATGCCAAGGCTGATGTGCTTAGAAACGAAGGACTATAAAGAGGCAATTTGACTGGCTGAGGCCAAACAATTTTCTTCTGTAATGCAACACTATTCACCACAGATCAAAAAGGAATTGATAGAGAGATCCAAACTGATTGAAATACCTGTGATTCAAAGATCAGCAACAGTTCAGTCAATTGACAAATATGTTTTCCACCTTATAAACACAGCCATTACTCTGTGCATATTACCAATTCTCCTCATCATTCCCCCTGGCGGTGATTCTTGGCACCAGTTACAATAATCAAATTCTCCAGTATGACACTTTTCAGAGTAGTGGTAAAACTACCAGGGTCACAAAGGTCGCACTTGCGACTGGGCCTTGGTGCTCCACCACTGTGGGGGGCCCCAAGACGGCAGGAAGAGGGAATACATTTGAATAGTAAAGAATAGAATATAATAGAAAAGAAAATAAGAATAGAAATAAAATAACAATACAATATAATGGAATATAAAGAATATAACCATCTTCCAAAATTCAAAATTCAAATAGAATAAAATTGATTTTGAATTAAATTTGAATGAAATTTGAATTCTAATCGATTTGAATTTTCCAAATTTGGTCGAATTAAGTTCAATTCAACCAAATTTGGAAAATTCCAATCGATTCCAATTCGAATAAACAATGTAAATTCTGAAAACGAGTAAAACAAATTTAATAAAACTAATTTATGAAAATAACAAATCGAAACAAAAAACTTTTTTTAGTTCTGCACATGTCTAGTGTGAAAGGGCCCCAGGACCAATGAAAAGGGCCCTGGGACTGTTGGAAAGGTTCTAGTTACACCTCTGTTTCAGATGCTGTGTTTTGCAATTTATTCTAGAAAATTATTGGTGAGATTGTAACAAACACTAAATTTTCCATAACACTGTGCAACCTTTGGATGTCCAGCACCAAGCCTGTGTGTTGAAAATGTGAATTGTGTTTGTAGTAATTTGTAGAATATTTCAATTCTTTTACACGCATAAAACATTTCTGTTAGAAATTTGAATTAGAATCAACGTTTCTTTCTACAGAAAGCCTAATTTACAAGTAAGACAGCTATATTTAGACTTTATTGTCTGTCATTTCTAAGTGAGTCTTTGTTTGCTGTGTTATCTGATCCTGAATTTAAAAAAAATCCCAATTAAAGTAAATTCGCAAAACTTCTCCACCAATAGATAAAATAGTCACATAGAAATAAAATAGTTAGATAAAGACAGAGGAGGATGGCTCCTCAAAAGCAGTATGCCTTTGCTGTGTACACTTCACTTTCCTCATTAATTGGAATCTTCATTCTTCTTTATAAGCAATCAAGTAAGTCTCAATTTTTAATATTTTTAATAGCTCTTAACCTGTTACACAATACAAACTTCTCTAATAACCCACTTTTATATGATTAAAAAATCATGTAGCTCAGTAATCGATTTTCATGTTGTAAACAGACATGAAAACTATTGGCCCATCCTACTCTACAGGTTGGTACTTTAAAAAAATAATATTTTTTTCACATAATATGATATAGTTAAGCATCCTTTTTTAATTCTGTTCTATGTGTGTACAACTGTACATGATTTTCCATGATCAAATTTAAGTAATGATGTGGAAGGAAAGAAATAAAAAAAGTTACTAATACTAAATATATGCTAATAACCATTTAAAAAAATATATGAATTATACATGATAGAATGAGAGATAGATAGACAGATAGATGCCAATACTACAAAGCCACTTTATTCAAAAAGTTAAGTTACCTTTATATTGTCAATGATTTTTGCATCTTCACGGACTCCAGGATTAATTGCAAAGACTATATCTTCATAGCCTCCATTGGTAAGTTTTACCATGGAGCCACTTCCGAAGGAAAGCGTCTGAGATAGTAAAAGCAAAAATAAAATCTTGCAGAGTGTCATCTTCATCAGCTACTCACAGCTTCTGCTCAAGTAAGTATTTTTATAGCCTATATATAATTGATGCTATTAGGCAACCTGTGTGGACTTTAACACCGGATTCAAATTTTTTGTCTTATCTTTTTTTCTCTGCAGTACAGAAATTGATACATTTATTACCCATATCTAGAGACAGACAAGTGTTGTAATAAGGAAATAACAAAGGTAATGCAAGAAATTATGATTATTTCAATAATTGTTAAAAGATAAAGGTTTATCAGATTTTTGAGTAAGCCATATATATATATATATATATATATATATATATATATATATATATATATATATATATATAAACCTACTTTTTTTTTGGTAAGAATAGGTAAGGCTTATAAACACCGTTTGGTTGTTTGTGTTGATGTCCCTGTTTGCAAGATTCATCCTCTATATTTGACCTGATGACCATTGTCTCCAGGGTTGGAATTAAGGGTGAATCTAAAAAATTGGGGTGTTACTGGAACAGGAATAGAGGGTGAGTTTTCTTGTTCTCGTGACAACTACTGTATTTAAGTGCTGATTTTCCTCACTTTAGAGAGGTTTCCTTTCACCTCCTAATGTATCTAGAGGACAGAAAGTGAAGGCATTGGTGCACAGATAGATAAAAAGGTTTTAACCATTTTCTACTCTATCCAAAGCCAAAAAAATGGCTTTAGATATTATTTAATGTTATGCTGTAGACCGATTGCTAAAATCTAGTTCCATTTGTTGTATTTATTTCACCAAAGTAAAAAAATGTGCACTTGTCTTTTTGCATATGAACACACACAAAAGTAAGTTTATATGTTGTTAGCATCCAATGCCTGCACAGCAAAGTTATCATTTTTTATGTGTATAGTGTATATATGTGAGGGGGTGCTAATAATGTGGTAAAAAATGAATTTTTGATTCTTTGTCCATCTATTGTTTTGTACATTTGTTTTGATTATTTTCAGCTTAAGCACATTGCACTTTATTATTTCTGTATCACAGATGTATGAACTGGCAATAGTATAGTTATGCACTTTTGCACTTTATTGTATATGAGGTATTAGTTTACTATTGAAGTATTTACACATTATTAGTGCCCCCTCACATATACACATGTAGCGCTGGTAGATTTTCATCTACCGCTGATAGGAAAATTTAGTGGGTCGCTTATTAGAGGAAGTTAGATTTGCCTCTGTTCCAGCTTGGCTGACATTGCGTATGGTTCCACATTGTGCCGGTGGGTGTCGTTGTCACCATCGACTGGTGTTGGAAAAGCAACGTGTTGGAGCGGATGAGTGCTCCTCTGCCCCGGACTTAACTCGGTGGAGGTGGTCCTCCGAGTTGCATTCTGGGAGAGGGTATTTATGGGACAGATGCCATGTTTTAGGGTTCGTTTTTCAGCCACCTGCTGGCCGTCCTGGCCGACAGGTATGCACTAAGAGTACCACCTCGTGGTCCTCTGTTCCGAAAGCCCACATCGCTGCGACGTGTGGGTGGGCCCAGAAGCCTGTCTGGGGCCTACCACAGCAGCAGAGGAATGGTCCTGAGCTGTCTATCCTGAGTGAAGAAGCTGGACAACCGAGAAGATCCCAGGGGAGGACCCGTCATGGAAGGATCATGCAGAATGCTGGTCTGGAGAGGGGCCTGGTGACTTGGTTGGAGGACGCATTCTGAAGTAATCTTACAGAATAGTACTGCCGGGTTGGCTTAAAGGTTCAAGTACTGTGTCTGACGTTCACCACAAATCAATACATCCTGTGGCAGAGGATCGTACGGGTTTTATTCCAAACAAGTCTGTGGCAGAGACTTTAGTTTGTGCTACGTACTGGCTGCTAGACAAGTGAGAGAGGTCTATCCAGACGGGCAAAGATTGAATTCCACAAGGGGAGCGCTTTCAATTACAAGTGATCAATCCTAGAGAAATGTTCTAAAGAATACTAAGGAAAGGTATTTGAGCTTCATTGCAGCTTTCCTTCTGCCTCTTTAGTGCTACTTCCCTTGTTCGTTTATTAAAGCATTGGAAAACCTACTCAAGTGTTTGGTGCTTATATCGTCCGGAGGTAAACTTAACGGAATCCTAGACCCGGTGCCGGTGAAACAGAGGGATCGAGAGTGAAGGTAACAAGCCCGCTTTAAACCAGCAGCTCCACTGAGAGTTATTGCTACATGTGGGGGCGTCGTCCGGGATTTGTTGACCATCAATTCTCGCAACCTCGAGAGGTGTTTCACCGGGAGTTTACTTTGTCAATTTTTCAGGAGAAGAAGAGGTTAAAAGTTGCAGGACTTTTCTGACTGCGTAGGCGGTGGGCGCCAGTGGAAGCCCGGGAGCTACGTGATCAGAAGAACAAGTGGGAGGAGCCTACCCTACTTGATACCGCATGGGACGCGTGTATGTGTTTGGCGCCAGAGAAGAAGAGAGGCCTCGTGATCGTGCTGAGAAGATCAGAGTGTGGCCATGTCTTTTTCAGCGATGCAGCCAATTATGGGACCAAGAATGTTCCCTGTGAGCACCGTGTTGAGTACGGTGTTGACCGGAACCCTGCTTATGGATACCGGTATTCGTCTGAAGCTGCAGGGGAGGTTTGTTCTCTATATCGCCAGAGATATCGAAGGGCTGGGCATAATTTGCCACAAATATGAAGGACTGACCGTACATCTCCGTCCATTTGGTCGCTGCCCGCAATGTGAAGAATATCTGTTTATGGTGGAGCAACCTAACATGTTGCCCCGTGCTTATCGAGTGGATTGGGCGACGGGTATCACTACAGTGGAAGCTGCTACTGCTGCGGAAAGAGAACGGCAGCCCGTAACTTTACCTGTTGTTGCTGAGAATGTTCCGGAGAGAGACACTGCTGTTGCCGTCTTATCAGCAGACATTACTTTAATTTCAACGTCCACCACAATTATCCTTGTTGTACCTGTCCAGAGGAAGGTGGGATATGTGAAGGCTTCCCACAGCCGTGGTTGAGGCCTACCCCAGAGACTACCCGAACCGGATCCAACAAAGTCCACGACAGGAACGGGTGAGCAATTGTTGGGGAATGTATCTGGGACTGTAAATAGATATCTGCCAGCAGAAAACCTGGGAGATTCGGAGATAGAATCCATGTCGGATCTCTCCGGTGATGATGACCTATTTGAGACTAGGTCACAAGAGCTGTTATGGGCCCAAGGCGAAGATGCCGCCTCTGCCATGACTTTTCCCTGAATGGACAGCCCTGAGTTCTGGGAAGACGTCACCTTGTGTGGAGCCACACAGCACTGTAAATGAGACATTGTCAAAAGTCACTAGTTCACTTCAGACACCGGCTGGGTCCATGGTGAGCAAATCTTTGAATTCATATGTGCCTCCTGGTATGGGGAAAAATAGACCCTTACCGAAACGTGCACGTTTGCAGAGAATGTTGAACAAACCTTATGTTCCCCAGGACATAATGCAAGTGATTGAAGCTAACCAGGAGCTTTGGTACAGTGAAGCTGTTTGGGACTATTTGTCTGTGCCTAAGCCTTTCCGAAAGACTGGATGTTCCGTTAAAATGGATGAACGTTTCAGCGGATGTTTTATGCACTGGAATTTCGGTCGGCACATCTATGCTGACAGAGTGGTCATCTGCAGGCCCGGAAAAGATGATGTTGTATATTTCATCACTACAGTGGATAAACTGGGAAAAGCACTGACATTGCCAGATCCCCGGTTTTATTGGTAATTATGAGCAAAAGAACTTTGGGGTTAGTTAGTTAGTATCAGCGTATAGAGATCTTCGTGGTCAAGATCTGAATACTCATCTCAGTGTTTTAAATCCAAGGACTTCTTGTTGCCAGCTGGATTTCATTTAAAAAGAAAATATATATATAGGGATGGACTCCTAAAGATTATTCTGATGTAGATAATGGGAAGAGAGTTTCATTTTTTCAAATGAGACTTTGCTCCTGAAATTGTATAGGTCGCATGTGTGTTTAATATGTTTTCCTTTTCAGGAACCATTTGATCTCCTATCAAGCGGTTAGGCTTTTCAGCTAAGATAGATAGTGGGGTTATGTACAGTCATAGGATGGTTTTGTTTACAGATGTGAACATAATGTTTTACAAATGTTAATCTTATAATGTCTTTCTACTGTGCTTCCTTTTTCTTTACCTAAATCCAAGTTTTAAGCTCAAATACCTGCTCTCAGGCTTGGGAGTTATTATTTTTGTGACAGACGTTGAGGACAACATCTATTGTACTGGGGGGGGAGTATGTAGCGCTGGTAGATTTTCATCTACCGCTGATAGGTAAATTGAGTGGGTCACTTATTAGAGGACGTTAGATTTGCCTCTGTTCCAGCTTGGCTGACATTGCGTATGGTTCCACATTGTGCCGGTGGGTGTCGTTGTCACTATCGGCTGGTGTTGGAAAAGCAACCTGTTGAAGCGGATGAGTGCTCCTCTGTCCCGGAGATAACTTGGTGGAGGTGGTCCTCCGAGTTGCATTCTGGGAGAGGGTATTTATGGGACAGACGCCATGTTTTAGAGTTCGTTTTTCAGCCACCTGCTGGCCATCCTGGCCGACAGGTATGCACTAAGAGTACCACCTCGTGGTCCTCCGTTCCGGAGGCCCACGTCGCTGCGGCGTGTGGGTGGGCCCAGAAGCCTGTCTGGGGCCTACCACAGCAGCAGAGGAATGGTCCTGAGCTGTCTATCCTGAGTGAAGAAGCTGGACAACCGAGAAGATCCCAGGGGAGGACCCGTCATGGAAGGATCATGCAGAATGCTGGTCTGGAGAGGGGCCTGGTGACTTGGTTGGAGGACGCATTCTGAAGTAATCTTACAGAATAGTACTGCCGGGTTGGCTTAAAGGTTCAAGTACTGTGTCTGACGTTCACCACAAATCAATACATCCTGTGGCAGAGGATCGTACGGGTTTTATTCCAAACAAGTCTGTGGCAGAGACTTTAGTTTGTGCTACGTACTGGCTGCTAGACAAGTGAGAGAGGTCTATCCAGACGGGCAAAGATTGAATTCCACAAGGGGAGCGCTTTCAATTACAAGTGATCAATCCTAGAGAAATGTTCTAAAGAATACTAAGGAAAGGTATTTGAGCTTCATTGCAGCTTTCCTTCTGCCTCTTTAGTGCTACTTCCCTTGTTCGTTTATTAAAGCATTGGAAAACCTACTCAAGTGTTTGGTGCTTATATCGTCCGGAGGTAAACTCAACGGAACCCTAGACCCGGTGCCGGTGAAACAGAGGTACCGAGAGTGAAGGTAACAAGCCCGCTTTAAACCAGCAGCTCCACCGAGAGTTATTGCTACACACACTATTCACAGTATAGGAATTCCAGGAATTCCTACTCTATTGGGGAGCAGCTTTTAATTTGCACCTTATAAGATTATTATACACGTAATTTTTCTAAGTGTATTGGCGCAAGGTACTCCTAATTTATGCATTTTTATTGTGTACCTGTTGTGCCCTGGAAGCACCAAGTAGTCCTATGCAGGGTGCAATGAAAAATCAGGACAGCCGCACTCCGGATTGGAATAATAAAAGTAAAATCTTCTTTATTGAAAAAATGACATGATTTAAAATCCGTACCTTGCTCTGTTGAAATGATGCAGCATAACCGCTAACGCGTTTCACGCTCTCATAGAGCGCTTACTCATAGCTGGTTTATACAACAATGAAAGCCACTTATATACACATTATACGTCTCACACATGACCCCATATTAATTGTATAACTCTGAACAGCTGATCGTTGGATTGTATGGGATCTTGACTTGGAGTTAATAGGGTGTGTGTTCTATGGTAGAATCTTTATTGAAGACGTGAATGTGCGGACAAAGTGTTCATATAGACAATACAAAAATATCTATGGATAAAAAGTTTATATTGCTTTAAAAATCTTTTGAAGAAGGAAAGTTAGGGAAGTATGGAATTTCCTTTCTTTCCACGAGACTGAGATAGGTGCTAAAACTAACGTTTAGACGTATAAGTGTGTGAACCATTATGTAGATGAATGTAGGTATGTGTGAGCTGTGTGGCCTGGTAGCCACGGAATAGTGTGGAAGGTGTTATATATCTACCTTGTTCTCAAATATTTTGAAAATGTTGTATAAATAAAGGTGCTATAAAAATTATTATAACAATTATTGTGAAAAACAGCTGTGTTTTATGAAGGACGAGATCTTATGCGTGAAGACCTATAACAGTGTCTGTATAACTTTCAGATTTCGTGACCTTATGTCAAATCTACCAAATTTAAAATGTGAACATGGTGTGTGTATATATGGTGTATGAATGCTTTTTTAATATTTTGAAATCTACAAAAAAGATGCGTGTTTTATAAATGCATGCATATATGCATTTATGTATGTGCGTGAATCTAAAAAAAGTGAAAATGAGAAATAAAGTGAAAATAAACATAAAACATAAGAAGTGAAGATGGAAATACATGTGTATGTATATATATATATATATATATATATATCTGCCATCCTGAAAGTATATATAGGATATATATGAAATAAAGTAAAAACTGGACAATATGTCTGTGTCTTAACTGGAGAGCACGATCAATTGTGTCAAAAGTTTAAATAATCTATGTGTGGGTGTATATTTCCCATACAATCTTCTACATATGTACCTGTCGAACTTATAATACATGAACCGGGAGTAAAAGATAATAAAACATATCATACACTAATAGTTCCGTGGCTCCAACTCACAAAAGTATACCTTTAAAAACATATATTTATCAACATAGTAGTATTCATTTTGATTAAACAATAAGATTAACGTTTACTAAGCGTATTGTTTTGAAGCAATCACATCTCTTGATGTACCATCTTCATATGTATGAGCAGAACTATATGAGGTAAGAAAGAAAAATATCACGTCTAAATGTATTATCGTCATTCTTTTCCACTTGAAGTATGACATTAAAATACATATATTTCTAAGTGAATACCATTTCAAGTGGATGAATAACTGGATAAACATATAGAAGGTGTACCTCATTGCTCGCTACAACCCCCAGTATAGGATAGTGTATATGGAAACCCTATAAAAGTAAAAATGGACAAATGCGTTCATAATTATAAGGGCCATTCCTATAAAACTGGTGTTGTAGCTTACATACAGCTCCCATTGAACAATAGTGTCTGATTGGAGATGAAGAATGAATAAACAGACAAACCAAAAGTCGGTGAATATGACCCATAGTATCCTCTTGGTATGAGTGTATAGATGTATCTCCAATCGTTCATCCATACAAAAGAGTGGATACAAGAACCTCATCAAGGTTCTGTTTTGAAAAAGAGGAGAAGAAATATTGAAGCCTGACTATACGAGACCAAGCTATTGGATCGTTTCAATGTAGGCTCCTATGCAATTTCTTAATTGGGGTTAGTGTGTGGATGGATGGCTAGAAGGAGAGGTGAGAGGAGAGAGGTACAAATGTATTGCTGGACATGTCTTTCAGAAATATTATTCATAGAAATGTGAAACGTCACACTCAAAGTTTAACCCCCGTGGGATTCTAGTGTCTAATGAGAATATCCAAAGGACTTCTCGTTTGCACAATATCTGGAATCTGTCTCCTCCCCTCACTGGTGTCATGATTTTCTCAATCCCTTGAATGACCAAACTGGAGGTGTTTTTATGGTGTATAAAAATCCAATGTTTTGATACATTTGTTAAAATCTCTTTCTCAATATTATACAGGTGATCATGTAGCCTATCTCTGAGACGTTGTGTTGTGCGTCCAACATATTGTACCTGGCAACTGGTGCATGTAATAACATACACCACAAATTTGGTATTGCAGTTTATGAAAACGGGGATCAAAAACTCTTTTTGACTGCTGCATGATTTTATGTATTGGCCAGTTTTGATATACCCGCAATAATTACAAGTTTTTATTCCACATTTAAAATTGCCTGTGAAATTGAGCCAATTAGGTTTGGTACGTTTGGTTGTAAATAGGCTAGGAGACAGTGAACGTCCCAACGTGGGTGCTTTGCGAGAAACAACCTTAATCCCTTTAGAGAGGATGTTGTTGTATATTGGGTCATTATACAGTACCGGAAGATGTTTCACAATGATTTTCTTTATTATGTTAAATTCTGTACTGTATGGGGTGGAAAAGACCGGAGTCCTAGGGGATATTTCTCTTTTATGTTGAGTTTTTCTATATGGTTTCTTGTTAAGAAGCGTGGACCTTGGGATGGATTTTACTGTATTGAGTGCTTTTAGTATAGATGTATGTTTGTAACCTCGAGCTTTAAACCTATGCGCCATATTTTCGGCCTCTGCTTCAAGAAACTTCAGGGGAACTACATAGACGCTTTAACCTCAAGAACTGGCTGTATGGTATGCCTGTGATTGTGTGTTTAGGGTGTGCAGAGTCGGCTCTGAGTAGAGTGTTACCACTGAGGGGTTTTCTATACAAGCTGGATTGGATGGTGTCTCCAGACACTGCCAGTTTCACATCCAAAAAATCTATGGAACTGACCTGCAAATTTCCGGTGAACTTCAAATTAAGTGAATTATCATTAAAGTATGTAAGCCAGCTGTCTAAATTTGCCTCTCCATCTGATGTAATGAACAATAAGTCGTCTATAAAGCGACAGAAAAAGACAGTGTCTTTACGGCAGGGACTATCTGGTCCAAAGATGCGGGACCTCTCCCACCAGCCCATATAATCCTATGCAGGGCTTTTTTTCTCAGAGAATAGGTGCAGGAACTCCCCTCATCTGAGTCACCCCTTGTCTCTGCCCCCTACCCACCTCTGAGCACCGTCCCTTGATTCCACCCCCTACCCACCTACCAGTACCGCCCCTTTTAGAGAATACAGAACCAAGTATAATTTTGTGGTGCTAAATCATTTGTATGGAACATGTTAATGATAAAAAGAAAAGCAGTAAAATAGATCCCCTGCAGCCAGCAACAATAGAATCCCAGCAATAGATCCCCACACAACAATAGACTCCCACAGCAACAATGGACTCCACCCCAACAACAATAGATTCCCTGCAGCAACAGTGAACCACCCACAACAAAATATCACACCCAGTAACAAAATACCCCCCTCAGCAGCAACAACAGATCTCCCAGCAGCCAACATCAATAGATCCTCCAGCAGCCAGTAAAAATAGACCTCTCCCTCAACAGTAGATCCCTTCCAGCAACATAAGACCCCCCAGCAACAATAATTCCCCATCAGCGACAATAGACCCTCACACTAAATCAGATCCCCACCAGTGACAATAGATCCCCCAGGAGCCAATATCAATAGACCCTCCAGCACACCCCACACCCCATGCTATTACATACATTTAGTGCTGGAGGTGCCGGAACTACGTTCCCCCGTGTTCCCGCTGAAAAAAAGCCCTGGTCCTATGTCTTTTAACCACTTGTCGACTGGCATACATATTAAAACATTCTGTCAGCAAGTGGTTATACCAGGATCACAGCTGCATCTGCAGCCCTAATCGTGGTATCATTTTTTTCTGCAGGTGACCTGCTTTCTTGCAGAAGTGATCCGGGAGGCTGCAAAGCTTTTACCGTGCCCGAAGGTCCCCCCTTTCCACTGGGGAGTCTGGGACCATGGTAATCAGCCAGGACGGCTGCCCACATAGGAGATGGAGAAACATCCTTTTCCCGTTCTCCTCTGTGACAAATGATCCCGGAAATGACAAGGAGTTTGTCCTCTCCAATTTCAGAGCCATCATTTCCTTGCTCTCACAGCCAGAGAAGTCTAATAATTCCCTGATGTCTCCGTAAAGAGTATCTATTACCAAAGTGAACTTGTTTACCCCCTTGTGATAGCAAGAAAGTTAAATGAAAATACATTTTTTAAAAGTTTTCTAAAAATGTAAACAAAATAAATAAAAATGATTAAAAAAAAATGTAAAAGTACCCCCATCCTCCCATGCATACACGCAAATGCAAACTCACACGTAGGTCTGATACACATATGTAAACAGTGATTGCACCACACATGTTAGGTATTGCCACAAACATATGTGTAATGCCGCGTACACACGGTCGGACTTTTCAGCTACAAAAGTCCGACAGCCTGTCCGACAGACTTTCGACGGACTTTTGGCGGACTTTCGACGGACTTGCGGCGGACTTTCTAACGAACAGACTTGCCTACACACGATCACACAAAAGTCCGTCGAATTCTTACGTGATGACGTACACCGGACTAAAATAAGGAAGTTCATAGCCAGTAGCCAATAGCTGCCCTAGCGTGGGTTTTTGTCCGTCGGACTAGCATACAGACGAGCGGATTTTTCGACCGGACTCGAGTCCGTCGGAAAGATTTGAAGCATGTTTCAAATCTAAAGTACGTCGGATTTGAGGCTAAAAAAGTCAGTTGAAAGTCCGGAGAAGCCCACACACGATCGGATTACCAGCCAGCTTTAGTCCGTCAGCGTCCGTTGGACTTTTAGACGAAAAGTCCGACCGTGTGTACGCGGCATAAGAGCAATAATTCTAGGGCCATAATTGATGATTAATTCTAAAACTGATAACCTGTAAAGGCTTTTAAATCATCGCGTATGGACAACTTTAGGTACTGTATTTTGTTGCCATTTCACAATTGTGAACAATTTTAATTTGTACATAATCTTCTAGCAAAAAATGCAGATTTTTACATGTGTGCAAAAATGTTTTAAAAAAATAGCAGTTAAAGGATGGATTGGTGACCCTGGAACCTTGAGATAACACTGGGTGTTCATTTTATATTTATTTATATTGTTTTCAGTAGTATACTGCTAGCCTCACCGCGAGGCATCCAAAGAATAGGCAGGCAGCTTCTGCAAACATGTTTTATGCACTATTTGTTCTACTATTCAAAAGTGGACATTTGCACTATTACTATTCATCATTAATGGACTTATGATTTATTGGGATATGGGACGTTTTTATGTTTTTCAAATGGGCCTGAGCCCACCCAGTTGTGTGACAATAGCGAATGAATATTCGCTATTGTCACACTGATTCTCCTCCCAGCCAATCAGGAAGGGAGTCGTGAGACCCGTTTCCCAATTTGCCGAAAGGAGAAGCGTTCCAATTGGCCTAGGAGGAGTAGGGAGGAGACACTGTGATGCTGAGGAGAAGCAAGGGGAAGCCACCGCCTGTCATAGATGGTGTAAGTGCCGGGCTGGGGCAGTGCAGTGGGTGCAGATGACCTGACCGGACAGAGGGATGACTGTGGGTGCACTTTTGCTGCACCCGCCCTGAAATAAACCACCAGCTGCCACTTCTCTGTACGTATGTTGGCATGTATTAGTGCCCTTTAATTGTTGCCCCTCCTTTAGTGATGCACTTAGTGAAAATAGTGCCCTTTTTTTGCCAACCGTGGGTGGGACCCAGTGCACTTGGGGTATGGGGTATGGGAGCAGGACACCCCTGATCTGCAGAGATGTAGTGGTGAGCTGGAGCCCTCTGCAGGGTTGAACTACCTGGGTGGTAAGAGAGGACACTTGGAAGCAGATGGAGAAAACCTTGACTCTCACATATCAGGTCTGGTGCACTTGCTTAGAGTAGCTCCTGGGCCTATAGAGAATCTCCCATGTGTGTGTGGGGAAGGAGCACACAGTGGAAGTAGCACCTGAGATAAGAGATTGTAACATCTTAAATAACTGTGTGAATTGGAAGTGTTCACTGAATGGAAAGTTATTAAAAGAAAGAGAGTGTTCTGCATTGCACTGTAAATTGTACTGTAAAGTGCCTGTAACTGAAGAATTGTGCTGGAGTGATCTTTTTGCAGTAAAGCAGTAAAAATATAGCTGGTCAGGGTATTTGTTTATTCCGGGTAACAGGCCTTTGGCTGGAAATATGCGTGAGTTGGCTTTGGCCAAGAGAAAGTGACACAATGGGGGTTATTTACTAAAGGAAAATCCACTTTGCACTGCAGTGCACTTGGAAGTAAAGTCGCTGTAGATCCGAGGGGGACATGCAAGGAGAATAAAAAAACAGCATTTTAGCTTGCACTTGATTGGATGATAAAATCAGCTTCCCCTCATTTCAGATCTACCCCTTAGATTTACAGCGACTGCACTTCCAAGTGCACTTTCAGCGCACTTTCAAGTGCACTTGCAGTGCAAAGTGGATTTGCCTTTCGTAAATAACCTCCAATATGTTATCTGAAACAACAGGTGGGTTACTGTCCAATGCAAGAAGAAGCGGGGCAGTTCTGGGGGGTCCACATGGCATCAAAAGCCAACCAATGTGGCCCCTCCTTACAATTAGAGTGGTCAGCAGGATAGGACACATCATCGCCTAAAACATCAGTCAGACTGTAGTATCATGCTGTGATAGCATCACAGAGAATGCTAGCTGCCTTGTTGATAGCTATCCCCATGTAACTTCTCTTTTTTATACACCAAAGATACCATTGATTTGTTAAAAACCATTGATGGACTTTGTCTCATGATGATGATAAAGGCCTAAATGTGGTAGCAAGCCACCTGTGTGAAAGAGGACAACCCGCCTACAAATACAATGATTTTGTGTTAAAACTTTTATAAATTTATCCTCATGCAAAACGTTTTCATGCTCGGGCCCTCCCACTACTTCCGGGTACAGGGGGTTGCGATGGGGACATGTTGTGCCCCATCGTATGCCAACCTGTACCTGGGGGGGTTGGAGAGGGAGCTTTTTCGCATGTGAGGACATTTCTGACTACCTGAGGTATATTATTTCATGGCATCGTTACATCGACAATGTCCTCCTTTTTTGGGCAGGTACTCATGACCAATTGGTGCGATTTATGGAAATGATCTTGTGTAATGATTTCAACCTTAAATTTACCATGGACTGTGATAAGCAGAAAATAAGCTTTTTGTATGTGGAAATTTTCATTAACCCTGATGGGTCAGTGGCCTCTTCTTTATATAGAAAGCCCTCAGCGGGAAACAAAATTTTACATGCCACTAGAGCTCATTCGCAGTCCCTACTAGGGAGCATACCCTATAGTCAATATCTTTGTCTGAAAAGGAATTGTAGCAATGATTTTGACTTTATTCAAGCAGCCCATGAGATTGCGAGAAAGAGGCTATAGTCACTCTTGCCTCAAAAAGACATTTAATAAAGTCAAAAAGCAAAACAGAAATTCCCTTATTTTTTCCACTAAACCCAAAAATCTTTCAGAACCAGTTAGAATTATTACACAATTCTTTAAACAGCATAATCAAATAAGAGGTATTATTGGAACATTCTGGCCTCTTCTTTCAGCAGATCCTACTATTAGTAAATTTAAAAAGCATTACCCTGAAATCATCTACAAAAGGGCACCCTCACTAAAGGACCAACTGGTGAGAAGTCATTATACTGCAAAGATTGCCAAGAAGTCAATTAGGACAGGTACTTGTGCCTGTGGTAATTGTGATGTCTGTCAATTCATCTTGAATGGTTCGGACATCATTCTTCTCAATGGCCAAACCTATTCGATAAGACATAGAGTCACATGTCAAACTATAGGAATAATCTATCTTGCCACCTGCCTCTGTGGAGGTTTTTATATAGATAAAACCAAACGTCCGTTCTATAAGCGCATTATGGATCATGTTGTGCCAGCTCAGAAACCTTGTACATTCACATCGGTCCCTAACCTCAAGGAGCTTACAATCTAA
Organism: Lithobates clamitans; assembly: GCA_037952925.1. Taxonomy (NCBI): domain Eukaryota; kingdom Metazoa; phylum Chordata; class Amphibia; order Anura; family Ranidae; genus Lithobates; species Lithobates clamitans. Next base: position 823,288 of record JBBGZY010000880.1, read on the forward strand.
GGTCCCTAACTCATATTCATATACTAGGGCTAATTTAGACAGAAGCCAATTAACCTATCAGCATGTCTTTGGAGTGTGGGAGGAAACCCAAGCAGTCACAGGGAGGACATGCAAACTCCAGGCAGGTAGTGTCGTGTTTTTTGATTCGAACCAGCAACCCTTTTTACTGCTAGGCGAGAGTGCTACCCATTACACCACTGTGCCACCCACTATCTTGGCCTGCCCTCTACTCCCACAAATAGTCAGCCCTTTCTATAGTTTTGTTTATAAATGTAGGTAGGATAATAAATTATTATAAATGATCTAATTTGAGATTTGTGTAGCAATAACTCTCGGTGGAGCTGCTGGTTTAAGCGGGCTTGTTACCTTCACTCTCCTTCCCTTTGTTTCACCGATACTGGGTCTAAGGTTCCGTTGCGTTTACCTCTGGATGACACAAGCACCAACACTTGAGTATGTTTTCAATGCTTTATTAAACCATCAACGAAGGAAGTAGCAGGAAAGAGGCAGAAGAAGAACTGCAAGGGAAAACTCAAATACCTTTTCAGTAAGATTCTTGACAAATATCCCTTGGGGTTGGATATTTCAATAGAATGCACTCCCTTGGTGGGACACACTCCTTGCACGCCTGGATAGGCCTCTCTCACTTGCCTAGCAGCCAGTACATAGCACAAACAAAAGTCTCTGCCACAGAGTTGTTTGGGATGAACCCGTACGATCCTCTGCCACAGGATGTATTGTTTTTTTTCTGCGATGAATGTCAGTCACAGTGCTTGAACCTTTAAGCCAAACCCGGCAACACTATGCTGTATAGTTACTTTAGGATACGTCCTCCAACCGAGTCACCAGGCCCCTCTCCAGACCAGCACGTTGCATGATCCTTCCATGACGGGTCCTCCCCTGGGATCTCCTCTGTTGTCCAGCTTCTTCACTCTGGATAGACAGCTCAGGACCATTCCTCGGCCGCTGTGGTAGGCCCCAGACAAGCTTCTGGGCCCACCCCTGCGCCGCAGCGACGTGGGCCTCCGGAATGGAGGACCACGAGATAGCTCTCTAACGCATACCTGTCGGCCAGGAGGGCCAGCAGGTGGCTGTAAAAACGAACCCCAAAACATGGCATCTGTACCATAAATATCCTCGCTCAGAATGCAACTCGGAGGACCACCTCCACCGAGTTGTCTCCGGAACAGAAGACCATCCATACACTTAGACACGTTGCCCTTCCAACACTAGCCAGCGGTAACAGCGACACCCATGGCTCAGTATAGAAACACACGCAACGTCAGCCAAGTTGAAACAGAGGTAAATCTAACCTTTCTAACGAACAAGTTACTAAATTTACCTATCAGATGGTAGATCGCAAATCTACCAGCGCTACATACTCCCCCCACTACATTAGACGTTGTCCCTAACATCTGTCCAAAAACAATGACAGTAACTCCCAAGCCTGGGAGTAGGTATTTGAGCTTTTAATAACTTGGATAGACAAAGAGAGAAAGAAAGACAGTGGAAAGATATTATAAGACTTACATCTATAAAACATTATGTTCACATCCGCAAACAAAACCATCCTATGACTGTACATAACCTCACTATCTATCTAGCTGAAAAGCCTCCCAGCTTGATAGGGGATCCAATAGTTCCTGAAAAGGAAAACTTATTAACCACTTGACAACTGGGCACTTAAACCCCCTTCCTAACCAGACCAATTTTCAGCTTTTGGTGCTCTCACATTTTGAATGACAATTACTCAGTCATGCAACACTGTACCCATATGAAATTTTCGTCCTTTTTTTCACACAAATAGAGCTTTCTTTTGGTGGTATTTGATCACCTCTGGGTTTTTTATTTTCTGTGCTATAAATGAAAAAAGACCGAAAATTTTGTAAAAAAATGCATTTTTCTTCATTTGTATTATAAAATTTTGCAAATAAGTAAATTTTCTTCATAAATTTGGGCCAAAATTTATACTGCTACATATCTTTGGTAAAAATAACCCAAATTAGTGGATATTATTTAGTCTGTGTGAAAGTTATAGAGTCTACAAGCTATGGTGCCAATCACTGAAAATTGATCACATCTGATCACACCTGATGTACTGAGGCCTATCTCATTTCTTGAGACCCTAACAAGCCAGGAAAGTACAAATACCCACAAAATGACCCCTTTTTGGAAAGTAGACATTCCAAGGTATTTAGTAAGAGGCATGGTGAGTTTTTTGAAGTTGTTATTTTTTCCCACAATTCTTTGCAAAATGAAGATTTTTTTTATTTTTATTTTTTTTCACACCAAATTGTCATCACAACAGGTTATTTCTCTCACATGGCATGTACATTACACAAATGACACCCCAAAATATATTCTGCTACTCCTCCTGAGTATGGGGATACCACATGTGTGAGACTTTTACACAACCTGGCCACGTAAAGAGGCGCAACATTGAAGTAGCACATTCAGGCGTTCTAGGAGCATAAATTACACATCTAATCTCTCAACCACCTATTACACTTTTGAAGGCCCTGGAGCACCAGGACAATGGAAACGCCCACAAAGTGACCCCATTTTGGAAAGCAAACACCCCAACGTATAATCTATGAGACATAATGAGTCTTTTGAATGATTCATTTTTTTCCAGAAGTTTTTGGAAAATGTGGAAAAAAAATGAAAACGCATTTTTTTTACACAAAGTTGTCCATTTCTAAGATATTTCTGACACATAGCATGTACATACCAAAAATAACACCCCAAAATATATTCTGCTACTCCTTCCGAGTATGGCGATACCACATGTGTGAGACATTTACACAACCTGGCCACATACAGAGGCGCAACATTGAAGTAGCACATTCAGGCGTTCTAGGAGCATAAATTACACATCTAATCTCTCAACCACCTATTACACTTTTGAAGGCCCTGGAGCACCAGGACAATGGAAACGCCCAAAAAGTGACCCCATTTTGGAAAGAAAACACCCCAACGTATAATCTATGTGGCATAATGAGTCTTTTGAATGATTCATTTTTTTCCAGAAGTTTTTGGAAAATGTGGAAAAAAAATGAAAACGCATTTTTTTTACACAAAGTTGTCCATTTCTAAGATATTTCCGACACATAGCATGTACATAGCAAAAATGACACCCCAAAATATATTCTGCTACTCCTTCCTAGTATGGCGATACCACATGTGTGAGACTTTTATACAACCTGGCCACATACAGAGGCGCAACATTGAAGTAGCACATTCAGGCGTTCTAGGAGCATAAATTACACATCTAATCTCTCAACCACCTATTACATTTTTGAAGGCCCTGGAGCACCAGGACAATGGAAACGCCCACAAAGTGACCCCATTTTGGAAAGAAAACACCCCAACGTATAATCTATGAGGCATAATGAGTCTTTTGAATGGTTCATTTTTTTCCAGAAGTTTGTGGAAAATGTGGAAAAAAAATGAAAACGCATTTTTCTTACACAAAGTTGTCCATTTCTAAGATATTTCCGACACATAGCATGTACATAGCAAAAATGACACCCCAAAATATATTCTGCTACTCCTTCCGAGTATGGCGATACCAAATGTGTGAGACTTTTACACAACCTGGCCACATACAGAGGCGCAACATTGAAGTAGCACATTCAGGCGTTCTAGGAGCATAAATTACACATCTAATTTCCTTACAATCTATCACATTTTTGAAGGCCCTTCATATTTCTAACACATAGCATGAACATACCATGAATTACACGCTAAAATACATTCTGCTGAGCAAAGGGTAAACAAAAGATTACCTGTAGTTTTAGTAGTGCAGTTGTGCACAGGAGGAGAGCCCTGATCCAGGCAGCAGGCAGGGACGTGGTCATCCACAGTGAATGGAATTGTCCAGGCAGCGGGCAGGAATATTGTCCATAGTACAGGCAGGGATAATGTGCTTGTACAGTCCAGGGTCAGTGCACGTAGAGACATTGCCAGCAGTGCCAAAATATTGGTCCTGGTAGTAAGCAGGAACATGGTCCAAGTAGCAGACCAGGAAAGAATGGGGACAGGGGTAGAGACTTCTCCCACCCAAATCTCTTTGAAGCCTCCGAGTCTCCAGACCCTAAATCTGGGAATGAGAAAACTAAAAAGTTAGATTTCTTCATCCTGAAAAACATTTCTGGAGCCCCTCACATATGTGAGACCCCTGTGTTCCCACTAGCATAGCAGGGTAAATGATCAGTCCAAGAGGCAGGCAAAAAACGTGGTCAAACAGTCCAGGGTCAGTTCCAGAGCAGGCAGAGGTAGGTACAAATCAGCGTTAGGCATAAGCTTGGTCGTATAACAGGCCAGGGTCAGTTCCGGAGAAGGCAGAGGTATGTTTATCGTTAGGCAGAAGCTTGGTTGTATAACAGGCCAGGGTCAGTTCCGGAGAAGGCAGAGGTAGGTACAGTTTTAGTGTTAGGCAGAAGCTTGGTCGTATAACAGGCCAGGGTCGATTCCGGAGAAGGCTGAGGTAAATCAGGTTCAGTGCAGTGGCATAAGGGGTGTGGAGGAAAATTACAGGAAATGAGAATTACGTTTATCATACTTCCCTAATATTGTAGAGAAGTATGGTAACGGCGGAAACATTCACTTATACAGAGGCCTGGTTGGGAAGGACAATCGGGACAATAATACGTGGTGTCTCTTCTAATTCCTCTTCTGGAGCACACCCGGCATTTTTTCTGACGTCTGTGGCCTGTTTCACGGGGGGGATTTTGTCAGGAAAGTGGCGTTCGTGGAGTCTGCTCACGGAATCAGAGCGAATATTTTCTGGTGGGCTTTCAGGGTACAAAAGGGAGGAGATACTTGTTCCTGGTATTGCAGATAGGATACGGGGGTCTCAGTAGATTCTTGGTAAATTACGTAAGTGTTGTACATGGCCAAACTGAAAAAATAAATGGACACTTTTTTATACCAGTGACGGGATTTTCTTGTGGGAAGGTAGGGTTCAATCATCTGATCGTTGAAGTCCACTCCCCCCATAAATACATTGTAATCATAAATACAAGCAGGTTTCTGGACTGGGCCGTTTCTTCTTGGGACTTCCACGTAGGTGTCATTGTGGATTGTCGTCAGCATGTGGACGTTTCGTCTGTCCCTCCACTTGACAGCCAATAGCTCCTGGTTCCGCAAAGCCACCGTATCCCCTCGGCGTAGCCTTTCATTGACCAATTTTTGCGGGAAGCCTTTTCTATTGGTTCTTACAGTACCACATGCTGGGGTGTCCCTCCGGTGAAGATTGCGGAAGAGGGGCAAGCTAGTATAAAAATTATCCACATAAAGGTGGTACCCCTTTCCAAGCAGTGGATAAACGAGCTCCCAGACAACTTTACCGCTGGTTCCAATATATTCTGGACATTCAGGGGGATGCAGTTGGGTGTCCTTCCCTTCGTACACCCGGAAGGCGTAAATGTACCCCGTGGCTCGGGCGCAAAGTTTATACATTTTAACCCCATATCGGGCCCTTTTGCTGGGGATAAACTGTTTGATGCCAAGCCTGCCTGTAAATTTTACAAGGGACTCATCAACAGAAATATTCTGGTCGGGGGTATATAGCTGGGGAAATTTTTCTGAGAAATAATTTAGGAGTGGCCGAAGTTTGAATAATTTGTCAAATGCTGGGTCATTTCGGGGAGGGCACTGGGTGTTGTCATTATAGTGAAGGAAGCGCAAAATCATAAGGTATCTTGATCTTGGCATTTTTGAAGAGAAGAGTGGCATGTGGTGGACGGGGTTAGTTGACCAATATGAGTACATTTCGTTTTTTTTGTGAGACCCATTGTAAAAGTTAGGCCTAAGAAAATTTTAAATTCTGCTATGGTAAGCTCTCTCCACTCAAAGGGACGGGCATAACTAGAGCCAGGGTTGCTTACGATGTACTGCTGTGCGTAAAGGTTGCACTGGGCCACAATGGATGATAGAAAGTCTTCGGTGAAAATCAAATAAAAAAAATTGAGCATGACAAAATTATCGGTGTTCACCTGGACACCTGGCTGGGTGGTAAAAGGGGGGATATTTGCTGCTCCGGAATTAGGGGGAAGCCACAGGGGGTTTTGAAGGGCATAGGGTAGGCTGGCATGGCCTCTATCCCTTTGGGGCTGAGATGACACCCTACTGGTGCCTGGCCTTTGTTGCAGTGGCTCTTCGCTTGAGGTGGACGGCACTGCGCTGGAGGTTGGCGGCACTGCGCTGGAGGTTGACGGCGCTGCCCTGGAGGTGGACGGCGCTGCCCTGGAGGTGGACGGCGCTGCCCTGGAGGTGGACGGCACTGCCCTGGAGGTGGACTGCCCTCGAGGTGGTAGTAGGCTGCTGCTCCACGCCAGAACGCCTTCTTTTCACGGGCACACGTTCCTATTCTGATTCTGTATCGGACCCGCTGCTTGTCACGGGTTCATAGGCTGAATCCGAATTGGACAGAGACTCAGAGAGCTCCCCGCTGCTCTCATCGGTCATGCTGAGACGCTGGTAGGCCTCCTCGGCCGTAAATAATTGTTTTGCCATACTGGTAGCTGGTGAGGTTGATGTGGCGCAGATGAGCACTGACGGGGACAGGTGGCACTGGTGTGGCTCTGGCTGCACTGGTGTGGCTCTGGCTGCACTGGTGTGGCTCTGGTGGGCACAGAGGTGGCTCTGGTGGGCACAGGTGGCTCTGATGGGCACAGGTGGCACTGGTGTGGCTCTGGCTGCACTGATGTGGCTCTGGCTGCACTGGTGTTGCTCTGGTGGGCACAGAGGTGGCTATGGTGGGCACAGAGGTGGCTCTGGTGGCACTGGTGGGCACAGGCGGCACTGGTGGGCACAGGCGGCACTGGTGGGCACAGGCGGCACTGGCGGCACTGGTGGGCACAGGCGGCACTGGTGGGCACAGGCGGCACTGGTGGGCACAGGTGGCACTGGCGGCACTGATGTGGCACAGGCGGCACTAATGTGGCACTGGCGGCACTGATGGACACAGGTGGCACTGATGGGCACAGGTGGCACTGATGGGCACAGGTGGTACTGGTTGGGCACAGGTGGCACTGGTTGGGCACAGGTGGCACTGGTGTGCACTGTAGTGGCACTGGCGTGGCTCTGGTTGCACTGGTGTGCACTGTAGTGGCACAGAGGTGGCACTGGTGGGCTCAGGCGGCACTGGTGGGCTCAGGCGGCACTGGTGGGCACAGGCGGCACTGGTGGGCACAGGCGGCACTGGCAACACTGATGTGGTACTGCAGTGGCACAGATAGGCACAGGTGGCACTGATGGGCACAGGTGGCACTGATGGGCACAGGTGGCACTGATGGGCACAAGTGGCACTGGTGTGGCACTGGTGTGCACTGGTGGTACTGGTGTGGCTCTGGTGGCACAGAGGTGGCACAGAGGTGGCACAGAGGTGGCAGATGGCACAGATGTGGCACAGGTGGCACAGATGTGGCACAGATGGCACTTGTGGCACAGATGACACTGTTGTGGCACTGTTGGGGCACTGTTGTGGCACTGTTGGGGCACTGCTGTGGCACTGCTGGGCACTGGTAATAAAAAAAACTCACTGTTCGGCACTGTGAAGCTCTCCTCTCCTTTCACGCTGCATCGGTGTGAGGAGAGGAGAGCGATGAACTTGTGCTGACCCTGCAGCACAGCCTTTGTTGACATTTGTGATCGCTCCGTCATTGGACGGAGCGATCACATGGTAAAGGGCCGCTGTCATTGGCCCTTTACCGCGATCCGTGTTGCGCCGGGTCCCATGGACCCGGCGAACACGGATGTTCCCGTGTGCGCGCCCGGGGGGGCGCTCGGGACCGTTTCTCCGGGAGGACGTCATAGTACGCCCTCCCAGAGTTATCCAACCGCCCTGCAGCCGTCATTCGGCTATGGGCCGGTTGGTAAGTGGTTAAACACACACATACACTGTACAATATCAGGAGCAAAGCCTAATTTTTAAAGAAAATGAGCCTCTCTTCCCATCATCTAGTATCAAAAGAAATCTTAAGGAGTCCATCCCTGTATAATAATCTCTTTAAATTAAGAAAAATCCGGCTAGCAAAAAGAAGTCCTTGGATTTGAAACACTGAACAGAATATGTAGATCTTGACCACGAAGATCTCTTTACACTGACTATCTAACTTCAAAGTACTTTTGTCCAGAATCACCAATAAAACTGGGGATCCGGCAAGGATAGTGTCTTTCCCGTTTTATCCACTGTGGTAATGAAATAGACAATGTCATCTTTTCCGGGTCTGCAGATGACCACTTTGTCAGCATAGATGTGCCGACCGAAGTTCCAGTGCATAAAACATCCACTAAAACGTTCATCCATTTTAACAGAACATCCAGTCTTTCGGAAAGGCTTAGGTACAGACAAATAGTCCCAAACAGCTTCACTGTACCAAAGTTCCCGGTTAAGTTCAATCACTTGCATTATATCCTGAGGCACATAAGGGAACTCCAAACCATACTTTGCAGCTACACGCTTGTTTAACATTCTCTGCAAACGTGCAAGTTTGGGCAAAGATCTGTCCTTCCCCGTACTAGGCGGCACACAGGAATCCAATGATTTGCTCACCATAGACCCAGCCGGTGTCTGTAGTGAACTAGCAACTTTCGATAAAGTCTCTGTAACTGTACTGTGTGGCTCCACACAGGGTGACAACTTCACAGAACTCAGGGCTGTCCATTCAGGGAAAGTCATAGCAGAGGCGACATCCTCACTTTGTGACCATAACAGCTCTTGTGACATAGTCTCAAATAGGTCATCATCACCAGAAAGATCCGACATGGATTCTATTTCCAAATCTCCCAATTCTTCCGCTGGCAGATATTTATTTACAGTCCCAGATACATTCCCCATCAGTGGCTTACCCGTTCCTGACGTGGACCTCGGCAGCTCCGGTCCAGGCAACCTCTGTGGTAGGCCACGACCACGGCCGCGGGAAGCCTTCACATATCCCACCTTCCTCTGAACAGGTGCAACAGGAGTAGGTTAGTGGACGCAGAAATCAAAGTAATGTCCCCTGATGAGACAGCAACAGCAGTGTCTCTCTCCGGAACATTGTCAGTAACAACAGGCAAAGTGACAGCCTGCCGTTCCCTCTCTGTAGCAGTAGCAGCTTCTACTGTGGCGATACCTGTTGCCCAATCCATCCGATAAGCACGGGGCGACGTGGTAGGTGGCTCCACCTCAAACAAGTACTCTCCATATTGCGGACATCGGCCAAACGGACGGAGATGTACGGCCAGTCCTTCACATCGGTGGCAGATCATGCCCAGTCCCTCAAAACCTCCTGAGGTATACAGAACAAACCTCCCCTGCGGCTTCAAATGAACTCCAGTATCCGTAAGCAGGGTTCCGGTCAACACAGTATTCAACACGGTGCTTGCAGGGAACATTCTCTGTCCCATAATTGGCTGCATCGCCGGAAAAGACATGGCCACACTCTGATCTTCTCAGCACGATCACGAGGCTTCTCTTTTCCTTTTCCCACGCGGTATTAAGTAGAGTAGGCTTCTCCCACTTGTTCTTCTGATCATGTAGTTCCCGGGCCTTCACTGGCGCCCGCCGTCTACGCACTCAGAAATAAAGTCCTGCAGTTTAACCCCTTCACTTCCTGTAAGATTTTTTTTCAAAGTCCAGCTCTCACCATAAACTCCCAACGAAACACTTCTCTGGGTTGCGAGAATTGACGGTCAACAAATCCCGGACGATGCCCCCACATGTAGCAATAACTCTCGGTGGAGCTGCTGGTTTAAGCGGGCTTGTTACCTTCACTCTCCTTCGCTTTGTTTCACGGCCACCGGGTCTAGGGTTCCGTTGAGTTTACCTCTGGGCGACACATGCACCAACACTTGAATACATTTTCAATGCTTTATTAAACCATCAACGAAGGAAGTAGCAGGAAAGAGGCAGAAGGAGAACTGCAAGGGAAAACTCAAATACCTTTTCAGTAAGATTCTTGACAAATGTCCCTTGGGGTTGGATATTTCAATAGAATGCACTCCCTTGGTGGGACACACTCCTTGCACGCCTGGATAGGCCTCTCTCACTTGCCTAGCAGCCAGTACGTAGCACGAACAAAAGTCTCTGCCACAGACTTGTTTGGGATGAACCCGTACGATCCTCTGCCACAGGATGTATTGTTTATTTTCTGCAATGAATATCAGTCACAGTGCTTGAACCTTTAAGCCAAACCCGGCAACACTATGCTGTATAGTTACTTTAGGATACGTCCTCCAACCGAGTCACCAGGCCCCTCTCCAGACCAGCACGTTGCATGATCCTTCCATGACGGGTCCTCCCCTGGGATCTCCTCGGTTGTCCAGCTTCTTCACTCTGGATATACAGCTCAGGACCATTCCTCGGCCGCTGTGGTAGGCCCCAGACAAGCTTCTGGGCCCACCCCTGCGCCGCAGCGACGTGGGTCTCCGGAATGGAGGACCACGAGATAGCTCTCTAACGCATACCTGTCGGCCAGGAGGGCCAGCAGGTGGCTGTAAAAACGAACCCCAAAACATGGCGTCTGTACCATAAATACCCTCGCCCAGAATGCAACTTGGAGGACCACCTCCACCGAGTTGTCTCCGGGACAGAAGAGCATCCATACACTTAGACACGTTGCCCTTCCAACACTAGCCAGCAGTAACAGCGACACCCATGGCTCAGTATGGAAACACACGCAACGCCAGCCAAGCTGAAACAGAGGCAAATCTAACCTTCCTAACGAACAAGTTACTAAATTTACCTATCAGATTGTAGATCGCAAACCTACCAGCGCTACATTTGTTTTTGTTTTGTATAGTTATGCTTTACTAGAAATATGTATTCAATCATGTATATATGTAGTATTTTTTCAACCTGTTCTGCGCCCTTATGACTATTGCCTAAATGGGGGCGCAGCCATCCCTGTTTGTTTTGGGCTTTCTTCCTTTTGTTCCCCCTGCCTGCTTGCATTTGGAGTTTGACTCAGTCATGCTTGACCTGCAACCTAATTCATAAGAGGCCCTTATACTCTCATATTATCCATATCAGTGATCATTAACTTGTGATCTGCCCACCTGCTAATCAGTTATCCTAATTGTTAAAAAAGTCTTGTGTGTGGGGGTAGAGTGTGAATCAACATGCAAGGAAGTTCCATCCCTTGAGAGACAATTATAGAAATCTGAGTAAGGTTTGGGACTTTTCATGTACCTCCTTGGGTTACTAACCACTGATACCAACACATTATATAAAATCATTTGTACATAACTTTATTTAGAACATTCTACAAATCCTAAAAGAAAGGTTTGTTCCATAAAAACTATTTAACAAACTGCTTGTCCAGGGTGATGTAATCCTGGATTCAAGATACAGTTTTGTATATCTTTTAGCCAACAAGTTTCGCGTGCTGATCCGCTTAGTCAGGGCCTCAGATCCTGTCAAATACTGTCTTGTTAGTGTATTTTATGTATGCCCCCCTTCTTCCAATGTGGCCCAGGAAGGTCAAAAGGTTGGACACTCCTGTTGTAGTCTGTAGCCACTTGTTCTGATCTTTTCATGGTCAGCTATTTATTACTTTGGTTATCACTCTTCTTGGCAGTTGCAGCACAAGCAGATTACCTCTGAAGTCTGGAAGCGTCCTTGCTTGAGGTGCAAGAACATAGTACATAGGAAGGAGGGTAATTCAAAGGTTTCTGTTTGTTTATTTTCAGAACACTATGGGGGGCATTTATCAAGTAAATTAGCAACACATTTAATTGCAAATCAGGCTGCCTCTCAATCAGCGAAGTCTCTGTGACAGGTTTAAAGGTGGCTATGCTAGGCACTGTAGACAGGGTCACTCACCCTGTTCACGGGCCTGGGGACCTTTGCGGTGCTGATCTGCTCCCATGGAAGATGACCTGCTCATGTAAAAAATGCAGACAACTCTGTCTGCAAGAGGCTATGCCACCTGCCACATGTACACACTTTTGGCAAGCTACTAGAGAAACTTTTGTTACCCTTGGTAACCACTTGTATCTTCACACTGTATTGACTCTTACACTGTTGTCTTCATACCCCAATGTGCTTAGTTGACCCACCCTGTAAACTCTGTGTGCCGGTTACTTGCATTACACCCCTTGAATAACTTCGGCCCGGCAAGGAAAACGTTTCAAAAGCCTTACTGGAAACTCTCAACATAACAGTTCCAAAACAAAGTGCACAGTCTTAACTCCCTAACTCAGGTTTTTGGCTGCCCCAGTGTACCTGCACAGGCAAGAGTCTATACACAGCAGAGTCCACAGTGTTAGATTTGCAGAACTGGTGTTCTTCAAGGAGGACTGCAGGTGCCAGTAATCCCCCTACATGGTGGATGTGACAGCAGGCAGGCTTGCTCTCTGAGGTGAAACTGCTCCCCCTTTACTCGTTACTGTAAGCATAGTTACATAGTTACATAGTTAGTCAGGTTGAAAAAAGACACAAGTCCATCCAGTCCAACCATAAAAAAAAAAAAAAAAAAAAAAAAAAACGTACAATCCAATATACCCAATACTATACCCACAGTTGATCCAGAGGAAGGCAAAAAACCCCAGCAGAGCATGCTCCAATTTGCTACAGCAGGGGAAAAAATTCCTTCCTGATTCCAGAGAGGCAATCGGATTTTCCCTGGATCAACTTTACCTATAATTGTCAGTACCCAGCTATATTATGTACATTTAGGAAAGTATCCAGGCCTTTCTTAAAGCAATCTACTGAGCTGGCCAGAACCACCTCTGGAGGGAGTCTATTCCACATTTTCACAGCTCTTACTGTGAAGAAACCTTTCCGTATTTGGAGATGAAATCTCTTTTCCTCCAGTCGTAAAGAGTGCCCCCTTGTCCTCTGTGTTGACCGTAAAGTGAATAACTTAACACCAAGTTCACTATATGGACCCCTTATATATTTAAACATGTTGATCATATCCCCCCTTATTCTCCTCTTCTTAAGAGTGAACAAATTCAGTTCCTCTAATCTTTCCTCATAGCTGAGCTCCCCCATGCCTCTTATCAGTTTGGTTGCCCTTCTCTGCACTTTCTCCAGTTCCCCGATATCCTTTTTGAGAACTGGTGTCCAAAACTGAACTGCTTATTCCAGATGAGGTCAAGCATCTGGTTATAACATGCTGTGGCTTGTCTGTGTCTTTTCTTCCAATGCAGACTATCTGACTGGTGAGAGCCCTCCCCCCTTTTATTATCACCACAGGGAGAGAGACAGAGCTCAGTAAAAAGTGTGGGAAACAATTGAATGGTTTTCCCTCCAGGCTGGGGCAGCAGCATCTCACTAACCAGTATTTCAACCTACTTACAGGTTTACATTGTATAGTCTTTATTACAGCATATTATCTGTGCTTCTGTACTCCTGGGCAGCAAACTGTGATAGTTTGCAAAGTTCTAAGATTGATTTATCACTAAAGATAAGACAGATTTTCATTTTAAACAGTCATATGATTAGGAAGTTGTCAGGATCAGGTTTCATTCTGTTTCAGTGCTAATTCAGAGTAGCTGAGGGAGGAAATTATCAATCAAGCAGTAACCTTGTAGTCAATATTTTACAGAATCTGTCTTACTGTTCCTGTTTAGCATTGATTTGTTGTGTGATAGAACTGATAAATGTCCCCCCTCCCCCCTGTTTGTTCCTAAATTACCTACCTGCTTTTTTCTGTATACAGTACATCATCCTCGGCACCTCAACATTGAGGTTTTCCTAAGCCCCGTTCACCGCCACCCCCGGCCCTTTAAGAGGATCTGAATGTGTCAAGGTACTCACCAGGGCCGTGATGCTGAGAGCGGCTCCCCTTGCAGCTGAGTGCGCTATACCCCTGGAGGTGGCACAGGGGGTATCGGGCACAGAGAGGCACGGGTCGCCAGGCACTAGTAGGGGCTTGCGTGTTGAACTTACGTCTGGTAGTAAGTCTGTGCAGGGTACACCCGGACGGTGATCGGCAGAGGAAGCAGACTGGGGCTCCAACACCTTGGTCCTTAAGTAGACAACCGGAACAAAGTATGTAGAGAAGCCAGGGGGTCTAACACAGCAAGACGGTAGGAAGGAAGTCCGTTTAAACAAGCCAAGGTCATACACAGGAATCAATCAAATGGGAGAGTCCAAGACAGGCCGGGTTCAAACACTGGAGCAGGCAGTAGCAAAGTCTTTTAAGAGAAGACGGGGGTCAAACACTGGAGCAGACTGAAGAGGAATCCGTTAAGCAAGCCGCGGTCAAGGTGCAGGAGAAGTTCAAGAGTGGTCAAGGCAATCCGGGTCACAATAGGCAGGAGTCAATAGCAGAACAAGGCACAGGAACATCGGAGCTGAAATGACAAACCAGCAATAAGCCAGAGAGCTGGGCTGCCTTTTATAGGGCTAATAGGGGAACCCACGTGTGCGGCTAAGATACGTACGTACGTACGCCGTTTCGCCGTGTCGCGGCCCACTGACTCGCACGTCTATGTGTGCCATTGCGCCGTGACGCGGTCCGCTGAATCGCGTACCCGCATACGCCGATTCGCCATTCTGCCACGCAGGCGTACAGGGAAATGCCGGTATTGGCAAACAAAGTTTCTGCTATTTCTCTGACAGAATGCTGAGGAGCAGAGGTGGGTTTTTCGATAATGTGACTGCTGTGATTGGCTGTCAAAGTGGTCTCAGTGGTTTTTCACCATAGATGCATATGTGTGGTGGCTCAGATTTCAAGCCCAAACACCACATATACAGCTGATGGGAACAGGTTAAAGGCCAACTAAAATGAACAGTTTAAATCAGGTAAAAACATTCCAGGTGCATCAAAAGAATAGAATAAAATGGAATTGCGCATGCGCGATGCGTGCTAGCGTTGTGGGTCACAACGCTAGCACGCATCGCGCATGCGCGATTCCATTTTAAACGGCAAAGGAGTCTATTTTGTTACCTTTGCTGCTGTTCCCCTTTTTACCAGTTTTTATCTATTTTTACTTGATAAATATAACGGTCATAGTTTATCTGCACTATTGGAGTCCCCTTTTCTTTTTTGGGATCTGTGGTTCACCTTCGCCTGATCTCTTTGGGAAGAAGTACTGGAAGCACCCCTGGGAGTATTCCCAGCTACTGCTGATCAGCTGCCTGAGAAGGAGACCGGCAAGACATCCTATGGAGTTTATCGTGGGACATCCTTGGGAGTTCATCTTCCACTACTAAGCCTGTTTTGACCTCCCTGAGTAAGGGCGGTCGCAGGCTTTCTGGTAAGCCTCCATTACTTATCACCTGGTGGCGGGCTACACTGGCGGTGGATTATTCAACTCCGAACTCTGCATTGATTAATCTTTGGACTTGATTTTTCACTTATACCACATTGATGAACTTTGTTTTAAATATTCATGCTTCCACGTCATTGGTTTTTATCACTTGCACATTTTGTATGGTTTGGTTTCTCACTAGCCATTATCACTGGCTGTTTTTTATTACTGTAATTTAGTTTTATATTTCTTATATAATTGGTATTATATTTTATTCACATAAGTTTTCATTTTGCAATTGGTCTAGCGCTGCACTGTCCTTTTTAAGTTTTCTTTTATGTGCCCTCGTATTGGGGTTATAGTGCTTAGCCGCAGGACCTCCTTCACGTTTTTTTTCTTATCACTACTTGCCTATATATTTAGCACCCAGTGTCACGTACCTGGTAGGTGAAGCCCGGAATGCAGAGAACGGCCTCTCATATGCCTCCGACTTAAGAACCCCTGAAGGTGTGAACAGGGACTCGAAAGTACAGAGGGGCACAAGTGCCTACTGGAACACTGAAGTAGAAGGCAGGATCCTGTAGTCAGCAGGGAGGTGCACCGTAGTCCTGTAGCAGGTTGCAGACAGCAGGGAGGTGCACTGTAGTACTGTAGCAGGGTGCAGGTAACAGGGAGGTGCACTGTAGTCCTGTAGCCAGATGAAGACAGCAGGTAGGTGCACTGTAGTCCTGTAGCAGGTTGCAGACAGCAGGGAGATGCACTGTTGTACTGTAGCAGGATGCAGATAGCAGGGAGTTGCACTGTAGTCCTGTAGCAGGTTGCAGTCAGCAGGGAGGTGCACCGTAGTACTGTAGCAGGTTGCAGACAGCAGGGAGGTGCAGACAAGCCAGGTCAAGGTACTGGCGGGCAGATCAGGTACAGAAGGGCAATCCAAGAGAATAGTCAGAGTCCAAGCCAAGATCGGGGCGGGCAGCAAGCAGGTAAGTCAGGAACAAGCGAAGTAAGTACTGGATACAGGAAAACTGGTAACAAGGTAGCAGGGGTCTCAGGAAACGCTGTAGACCGGACAGCAAGGCAGCATTGGAACAGTCTTCTTTAAATAGCCTATCTTTGGCGCCAAGTGTTGTTCCTACTGGCGCTATTGGGCATGCGCGTACACCCGTTAGCGCTATTGACGCTATTGGCGCTGTTAGCGCTATTGGCGCTATTGCGCGTGCACGAGCGCTGGATGGTGCTTCTATGCACAGGCATTTGTTTAACCCTCAATCTGCTGGGATAACTGCAAGAGGGCTTTTCCTGACACCTAGCACAATTCTTCTTTTTCTTTACTTTGTCTGGTCCATAAATACCATCTCCCAGAATGCAACTCGGAGGACCACCTCCACCAAGTTGTCTCCGGGACAGAGGAACACTCATACGCTTCAACACGTTGCCTTTCCAACACTGGCCCATGGTGACAACGACACCCACCGGCACAGTGTGAAATTACATGCAACTCAGCCAAGCTGGAACAGAGGCAAATCTAACTTCACCTAACAAGTAACCCACTAGATTTACCTATCAGCAGTAGATTAAAAATCTACCAGCGCTACATATACAATTGTGCAAAGGTATTTAGATAAACATCCACCAATGAGGAACAAGAAAGAAAAAGTTACCTCCCACCCCAACCTGCTATGATGTCATAAGTCTCTGCAAAATGGGTTAGTAAACATAAACAAATTTTACAAAGCATACAGTGCCTCGAAAAAGTATTCATACTCTTTGAAATGTTGCACATTTTGTCATGTTACAACCAAAAACATAAATGTATTTTATAGGGATTTCATGTGATACACCAACACAAAGTGGCACATAATTGTGAAGTGGAAGGAAAATGATAAATGGTTTTCAAAATTTTTTACAAATACATATCTGAAAAGTGTGGCATGCATTTGTATTCAGCCCCCCTGAGTCAATATTTTGTAGAACGACCTTTCACTGCAATTACAGCTACAAGTCTTTTTGAATATGTTTCTACCAGCTTTGCACATCTAGAGAGTGAAATTATTGCCCATTCTTCTTTGCAAAATAGCTCAAGCTCTGTCAGATTGGATGGAGAGCACCTGTGAACAACAATTTTCAAGTCTTGTGTCAGTGCTGGGCTCAGCCCTTCCTTCCCTGAGTTGGCTGCTCAGCTGTGGGCTAATTGCCAGCTCCTATCTCTCCACAGTGACTTACCTGTTAAAGATATCCTGCTCGTCAGTCCTGCTTACTTAAAGTGGAGGTCCACCCTAAAAAAAAAAAAAGCACGAAAAAATACCTAAAAAAATGGAGGAAAAGAAAATTTTTTTTTTTTACTTACGTGACATGGCTGTTGCTAGGCAGTCTTCCTAATCTGCCTCTTCCTACACCGCGGTGATCTTCAGTCTTCTGCTTCCCGCGTTGTCTTCTGGGGAATGGGGCGCGGTGTGTTATGGGAACTGTGTGTGTCCCACAACACATCGCGTCCCATTCATAAAGCGCCGCGCCGCTCGCGCATGCGCAGTAGGAAACTGGCAGTGAAGCCGCAAGGCTCCACTGCCTGTTTCCCTTACCTAGGATGGCGGTGCCGGGACCCGAGAGCCGAGGGACGGGTCGGCCTCGGGCGGCCGACATCGCAGGCACCCAGGACAGGTAAGTACTTATTTAAAGTCAGCAGCTACAGTGTTTGTAGCTGCTGACTTTTAATTTTTTTTTTTTATGACGGAATCCCGCTTTAAAGCGGAGTTCCAGGCTTTTTTTGTTTATTAAAAGTCAGCAGCTACAAAAAGTTTTGGTTATGTTTTGGCTACGTTTGTTCTATTTACTTTTATTATTAAACAAGTGTGATTTAACTGTACTTCTGTCCCAATCTGATTCATGGTGTCTGACAGTAGGCGAAGGCCATGAATTCAGAAGATGCAGTCAATCCACTTGTTGGTAATATTTTTTCCAGATTGGATGAGCAGGATGACCACATGGATCAGTTTGCCATGGCATTACAAACGCTCCTGAGTCGCACGGCTCACCTGAAATCTCCCACTGTGGCTGCTCCGGTACAACATGTATGGTAGGCCATACCTGCTGCTCCAGTCTTTATGCAGGCACCCGTCTCAAATATTACCTCTATAAGAGGTTTGTCTGGTTCCACTCCGCTTCCTTGTAATCTCAGAGTACGAGAACTGTTGCCGATTATGCCATTGAATTCCGTACTCTGGCAGCAGAGGTTGCTTGGAACAATGAGGCCCTCGTGGATGCTTTTTCTCATGGTCTCTCAGATACCATCAAGGATGAGATAGCAGCCCGAAATATACCCACTGAGCTGGAGAAGTTGATCACGTTTGCCATCCTCATTGACTTCAGACTCAGAGAAAGACTCTATTTTAAGGAGCGCTTGCGGAAGCCTCCTGTACATTTGTCTACGAGCTTTGCAGTCCCACCTGTGCCTCCCTCACCTCCCATGCCTCCTGGTACCGAGTCAAGCAGCGAAGGTGAACCCATGCACTTGGGCTTCACATGTCTCTCTGTGGATGAGAGAGCCCTTAGGAGGAGGGAGAGGTTGTGCCTTTATTGTGGCCAGGCAGGTAATTTTTTGAAGTCTTGTCCTACCCATCCAGGGAACGTGCCAACCTTGAGGTCCTGTCATGGACAGACCTTAGGTGGCATTGTTTCGTCCCCAGTTATCCAGAAGGATAAGCCCTTGGTTCCGGTTATCCTTTCATGGGCTGAATCGTCCATCAAAATATAGGCTCTAATCGACTCTGGGGCTGCAGGCCTGTTCATTGATGCTGCCTTTGTATCAAAGCACTTGATTCCGCTGCAGCTGCGTGACACTCCACTTGCCATTGAGACTCTTGACGGGAGACCTCTAAAGCCTACCCATGTGACTCATGAGACTGTTCCATTGTCCATGGTCATAGGGGCTCTTCACCATGAGATAATCCAATTCCAAGTCATTTCCTCACCTAAGTTTCCGCTGGTTATTGGTCTTCCTTGATTACTTACCCAGTACTAGGAATGTAAGGGCTGGCGCTTTGTTGCGACAACTTTCCTCCCCTTCCAAGATGGAGTCGGTTCAGATTCCTGTGATTCCTGCTGAACATATTCTGGCTACGGTTTGTACCAGTCTCACTTCTCCTTTGGGTGACAAAATTCTTGTTGCACAGGTCCATGCTCCTCCTGAGAAACCTTGTGACCACTGCTTTGTCCCAGAGAGTCTCCGTACTGCCGTTTTCTAGACTTACCATTCTCCCAAGGCTGCTGGCCACACTGGGAAGAATCAACTCTTTTGGGCCATTTCCCAACAATTCTGGTGGCTTAGTCTACGTGCTAATGTAACTGCCTTCGTAGCTGCCTGTTCCGTATGTGCTCAGAGTAAGACTCCACGACACCTTCCAGTGGGCCTCCTACAACCCATACCCAATGGAGATAGGCCCTGGACCCACCTGTCTATGGATTTCATTGTGGAGTTACAGAACTAAAAAGAAACAAAAAAAGAAACAAAAAAAAGAAACAAAAAAAGAAAAAAAGAAAAAAACAAAAAACAAAAAAAGAAACAAAAAAAGAAGGAGGGCACACCGACCTAGTGCATTACCACTGGTAAACTTTATTACAGCATAAAAACAGCAAGAAATATACTCACAAACGAGCTATCAAAAACGACTTTGACAGGGGCGCAAATGCTCTATTCTGTAGATTGACACACCAGGACCTATTGTCAAGAGGGTCAGACCGATACGAATGGCCGATGGATAGCGCGTTTCCGGGGAGCACCCCTTTATTCAGAGCCTGAGCGGGCAGTCTGAAGAAAGGGGTGATCCCCCGAAACGCGTTAGCCATTGGCCATTCGTTTTGGTCTGACCCTCTTGACAATAGGTCCTGGTGTGTCGATCTTCAGAATAGCGCATTTGCGCCCCTGTCAAAGCCGTTTTTGATAGCTCGTTTGTGAGTATATTTCTTGCTGTTTTTATGCTGTAATAAAGTTTACCAGTGGTAATGCACTAGGTCGGTGCGCCCTCCTTCTTTTTTTGTTTCTTTTTAGCTTACGTATACCCATTGTTCAAAGGAGGACTGCAAGACGTCAGGCATTACCTCACTAAGGTGGTCGCACCACATATTTAGTCACTGGACACCTGAGCGCAGGAGAGATTTCTACTGTTTTTGGAGTTACCCAACTCCCAGGGCCACACAGTTATCCATATGGTGGTTGACCGGTTCTCAAAAATGTCTCATTGTATTCCACTTAAGAAGTTGCCCATTTCTAAGGAACTGGCTTCCATTTTTGCTTGGGAGATCTTTCGCTTACATGGGCTACCCAAGGTGATTGTCTCGGACAGGGGTTGTCAGTTTGTGTCCCGGATCTGGTGAGCCTTTTGTGCACAGTTGGGAATTCAGATGGCTTTCTCCTCTGTGTATTACACGCAGTCTAATGGGGCCGAAGAACGAGCCAATCAGTCCTTGGAGCAATTCCTACGTTGCTATATTTCTGACCATCATAACAACTGGTCAGACCTCTTACCGTGGGCGGAGTTTGCTCACAATAGTGCCTTGAATTCTGCTTCCCGATTGTCCCCGTTTTATGGCGAACTATGGTTTCCAACCTTCCATGTTGCCTGACTTATTTGCTCCACAGGATATTCCTGCGTTAGAGGAGCATCTCCATGGTCTTCATTTCACTTGGGCACAAGTCCAGGGGGCTTTGCGACATGCTAATGACCGGTACAGACTCCATGCTGACCGCAGATGCCTGCCTGTGTCTTCTTACCAGGTTGGGGACAGGGTGTAGCTGTCATCTCGCAACCTCCATCTTTGTGTTCCCTCTCTGAAGTCCGCATCTTGGTTTATTGGGCCTTTCCGTATTTTTTGCAGGATTAACCCAGTGACTTACACATTAGACCTTCCTCCTAATATGTGTATCTCAAATGTATTTTATGTCTCCTTATTAAAACCTTTGGTCTGCAAACGCTTTACCACTTCGGTGCCTCGTCCTTACCCTGTACAGGTTGAGAACCATGAGGGGTATGAAGTACAGTCCATTGTTGACTCCCGTAGGTTCCGTGGGCGCATACAGTACCTGGTGCATTGGAAAGGGTACGGTCCAGAGGAACGCTCTTGGGTCTCATCCTTGGACGTACATGCCTGTCCTTCTCTGTGATTTCCATAGACATTTTCCCCCCAAGCCTGGTGGTCCTTCGAGGGGGAGGGGTCAATGAGGAGGGGGTACTGTCAGGGCTGGGCTCAGACCTTCCTTCTCTGAGCTGGCCACTCAGCTCTCGGCTAATTGCCAGCTCCTATCTCCGCACAGTGACTCACCTGTTGATGATATCCTGCTTGTCAGTCCTGCCTACTTAAGACGTCCAGCCCAGATGATCTCTGCCTTTGCCTTGGTCAACATCACAGAGACTCCTGCGTTTCTGTTAAAGACTTGCTTGGCTGACATTCTTTCTGGCTCCAGATCCTGCTTGCTCTTCCATTACGCTGTTCCCTGGCCTCCTGACTTTCTGGCTTGTCTGACTATCCGTTTCGGTTACCGAACTTTGGCTATGTTTTGACTCTATTTACTTTTATTATTAAACAAGTGTGATTTAACTGTACTTCTGTCTCAGTCTGATTCATGGTTTCTGACACATTGGTGGTCAGTGTAAATCCCTCCTTACATTAGTGGTGAGTGTAAATCCCCCCTTACATTGGTGGCTAGTGTAGAAACCCCCCTTTATTGGTTGTTGATGTATAATCCCCTTTTACTTTGGTGGTCAGTGTAAATTCTTCATTACATTGGTGATCATTGTACATTTCCCTTTACATTGGTGGTAAGTGCAGAATTCCCCTTACACTGGTGGTGAGTGTAAATCCCCCTTTACATTGGTGGTCAGTGTAAATCCCCCCTAACATTGGGGGGTCAGTGTAGAAGTGTCACCTTACATTGGTGGTCCATACAAATCTCCTTGACAATGTCAGTGTAAATTCCCCCTTACATGGAGGTCATTGTATATTCTCCTTACACTGGGAGTTGGTGTAAATGCTCCTACAATGGCGTCAGTGTAGAAATCCCTCTTTCAATTGGTGGTTGGCGTAAAATCCCTGTTAAATGGTGGTCAGTGCAAATTTACACTCACATTGGTGGTCATTGTAAATTCCCCATTACATTGGTGGTCAGTGTAGAATCCCCCATTATACACTTGCCAAAGATTTTCGGCTTTGCTCTACATGATTCAGAGTTTGCCAGTGTACTGCCTCCTAACTAATCCCATCCCCCCACCACTGCCACTGATCCCATCAACCCCCCAGCATTGCCACTGATCACACCCCCCCTCCCCAGCATTGCCACTGATCACACCCCCCCCCCCCTTCCCCAGCATTGCTACTGATCCTAGGAGTCCTAGGATTCCTTGGAGTTTTCTGTCTATTGATGGGTCCCCTCACTTCCCTAGTCCATGGTGTGCAGGCAGTGAGGAGATGATGGGCTGTAACCTTTGGCAACCAATCATTGAATGATAAGGATATGCAGTAACCTCTGGGAACCAATTAGTGAGGAGTAGTAATATGCAGTAACCTCCAGCAACCAATTAGTGAGTGGTAAGGATGTCCAACAACCTCTAGCAATTAATCAGTGAGCAGTATTGATGGACAGTAATCTCTAGCAATCAATCAACAAGTAGAAGCCATGTGCTGTAACCTCTAAAAAAAAATCAATGAGCCATAATGTGTGCTGAAATATCTAGCAGCCAGTTAGTGAGCAGTAATGATACGCTGTATCCTCTGGCAACCAATTGCAATCACTGCCTGATCTGATTCAGTAAACTAATTTTGTATCTAGCTGCTACTTATTGTATGTCTCAGAGCAGGTGGATGGCAAATTTGCATAAATAAATAAATGTTTGACCAGGGTCCAGTCATTATTAAAGACAGCCCTGCTGGTAGGCTGTGGATATTAAAAACTTTCATTATTTAACAGCCAAAAGGTTTTACTACACTGACCCTTTTATCAGACTTCTGTATTTGTTATTTTAAATATGTGATGTAAAGGAAAACGGATGCTGAAAAAAAACTTGCGTTTACCCAGACCTTTTTTTTGTGTACTGGACGCATGGCTGATTCGTTCCTGTTTTAATTTTTACTTTGGAAATGACAGGGACAGAAAGCAAGGAAGTTACATCATAACCATGAGGGTTCACTAGGAAGAAAATGAACTCATGGAAGCATTAAACACTACTACCTAGTGGCAGAAATACTAATCAGATGTATATTATACGGTATGTATGAGAATAATTGTGACACCTACAGTGCCTTGAAAAAGTATTCATACTTCTTGAAATTTTCCAAATTTTGTCATGTTACAACCAAAAACCTAAATTGCAACAACTTCAAAAAACTCGTCATTCCCTTTACTAAATATTCTTCTTTCCAAAAAAAGGGCAATTTTGTGGGTATTTGTACTCTCCTGTCAGTACATCAGGATTGATAAATTTTCAAATATATACCATAGTTTGATCAATTTTCAAATGTATACCATTGTTTGTAGAATCTATCACTTTTACACAGACAAAATTTTACAAAATTACAGAAACAGAAACTAAGAAAAACATCTTGTTTATATAGCAAAAGTATAAAGTATATAAGCTTAATTTGGTTACAATGTTGCATGACTGAGCTATTGCCAGTTAAAGTAGTACAGTGCTAAATAGCAAAAAAACTTCCGGAGGTCAGTATTATTTGCTAGAGAATTACTTAGAACTCTTAAACATTAATATATATATATATATATATATATATATATATATATATATATATATATATAATGTGTATATATTTTAGCAGAGGCCCCAGAGAATAAAACTGTGGGTTTTGCCAGCGGATTTTCAAACTCAATTCTTTAAAGTGGATTTCTACCCCAAAAAAAAAAAATTTGTAATGTGCTTAACCACTTCAGCCCCGGAAGGATTTACCCCCTTCCTGACCAGAGCACTTTTTACAATTTGGCACTGCGTCGCTTTAACTGCTAATTGCACGGTCATGCAATGCTGTACCCAAACAAAATTTGCATCCTTTTCTTCCCACAAATAGAGCTTTCTTTTGACGGTATTTGATCACTTCTGCCGTTTTTATTTTTTGCGCTATACACGGAAAAAGACTGAAAATTTTGAAAAAAAATGATGTTTTCTACTTTTTGTTCTAAAAAAAATCCAATAAACTCAATTTTAGTCATACATTTAGGCCAAAATGTATTCGGCCACATGTCTTTGGTAAAAAAAATGTCAATAAGTGTATATTTATTGGTTTGCGCAAAAGTTATAGCGCCTATAAACTAGGGTACATTTTCTGGAATTTACACAGCCTTTAATTTATGACTGCCTATGTCGTTTCTTGAGGTGCTAAAATGACAGGGCAGTACAAAACCCCCACAAATGACACCACAAGTAGACACCCCAAGGAAATTGCTGAGAGGCATGTTGAGCCCATTGAATATTCATTTTTTTTGTCCCAAGTGATTGAATAATGACAAAAAAAAAATTACAAAAAGTTGTCACTAAATGATATATTGCTCACACAGGCCATGGGCATATGTGAAATTGCATCCCAAAATACATTTAGCTGCTTCTCCTGAGTATGGGGATACCACAGGTGTGGGACTTTTTGGGAGCCTATCCGCGTACGGGCCCCCGAAAACCAATCACTGCCTTCAGGATTTCTAAGGGCGTAAATTTTTGATTTTACTCCTCACTACCTATCACAGTTTTGAAGGCCATAAAATGCCCAGATGGCATAAAACCCCCCCAAATGACCCCATTTTGGAAAGTAGACACCCCAAGCTATTTGCTGAGAGGCATGTTGAGTCCATGGAATATTTTATATTTTGACACAAGTTGCGGAAAAGTGACAATTTTTTTTTTTTGCACAAAGTTGTCACTAAATGATATATTGCTCACACAGGCCATGGGCATATGTGGAATTGCACCCCAAAATACATTTAGCTGCTTCTCCTGAGTGTGGGGATACCATATGTGTGGGACTTTTTAGGAGCCTAGCCGCATACGGGGCCCCGAAAACCAATCACCGCCTTCAGGATTTCTAAGGGTGTAAATTTTTGATTTCACTCTTCACTGCCTATCACAGTTTCGGAGGCCATGGAATGCCCAGGTGGCACAACCCCCCCCCCAAATGACCCCATTCTGGAAAGTAGACACCCCAAGCTATTTGCTGAGAGGCATGGTGAGTATTTTGCAGCTCTCATTTGTTTTTGAAAATGAAGAAAGACAAGAAAAAATTTTTTTTTCTTTTTTCAATTTTCAAAACTTTGTGACAAAAAGTGAGGTCTGCAAAATACTCACTATACCTCTCAACAAATAGCTTGGGGTGTCTACTTTCCAAAATGGGGTCATTTGGGGGGGGGGGGGTTTGCCACCTGGGCATTCCATGGCCTCCGAAACTGTGATAGGCAGTGAAGAGTGAAATCAAAAATTTACGCCCTTAGAAAGCCTGAAGGCGGTTCTTGGTTTTTGGGGTCCCGTGCGCGGCTAGGCTCCCAAAAAGTCCCACACATGTGGTATCCCCATACTCAGGAGAAGCAACAGAATGTATTTTGGGGTGTAATTTCACATATCCCCATGGTAGTTTGAGCAATATATCATTTAGTGACAACTTTGTGCAAAAAAAAAAAAAAATTGTCTCATTCCCGCAACTTGTGTCACAATATAAAATATTCCATGAACTCGACATGCCTCTCAGCAAATAGCTTGGGGTGACTACTTTCCTAAATGGGGTCATTTGGGGGGGGGGTTGAACTGTCCTGGCATTTTATGCACAACATTTAGAAGCTTATGTCACACATCACCCACTCTTCTAACCACTTGAAGACAAAGCCCTTTCTGACACTTTTTGATTACATGAAAAAATTATTTTTTTTTGCAAGAAAATTACTTTGAACCCCCAAACATTATATATTTTTTTAAAGCAAATGCCCTACAGATTAAAATAGTGGGTGTTTCATTTTTTTTTTTTCACACAGTATCTGCACAGCGATTTTTCAAACGCTTCTTTGGGGGAAAAAACACACTTTTTTACATTTTATTGCACTGAAACACACTATATTGCCCAAATGTTTGATGAAATAAAAAAGATGATCTTAGGCTGAGTACATGGATACCAAACATGACATGCTTTAAAATTGCGCACAAACGTGCAGTGGCAACAAAATAAATACATTTTTAATAGCCTTTAAAAGCCTTTATAGGTTAGCACTTTAGATTTACAGAGGAGGTCTACTGCTAAAATTACTGCCCTCGATCTGACCTTCGCGGTGATACCTCACATGCATGGTGCAATTGCTGTGTACATTTGACGCCAGACCGACACTTGCGTTCGCCTTAGCGCGAGAGCAGGAGGGACAGGGGTGCTTTTTTTTTTTTTTTTCTTTATTATTTTTTTGCTTTTTTATCTTATTTTTAAACGGTTCCTTTCATTTTTTTTTAAATCATTTTTATTGTTATCTCAGGGAATGTAAATATCCCCTATGATAGCAATAGGTAGTGACAGGTACTCTTTTTTTTAAAAATTGTGGTCTAGTAGACCCTAGATTCCCCCTCTGCCCTCAAAGCATCTGACCACACCAAGATCGGTGTGATAAAATGCTTCCCCAATTTCCCAATGGCGCTATTTACATCCGGCGAAATCTAAGTCATAAAATGCTCGTAGCTTCCGGTTTCTTAGGCCATAGAGATGTTTGGAGCCACTTTGGTCTCTGATCAGCTCTATAGTCAGCTGGCTGAATCACCGGCTGCATTCTCAGGTTCCCTGTTGAGACAGGAGAGCCAGAGAAAAAAGGCATTCCCTCCCACTGCTTGTAAAAGTCTAGAGGCTAATTAGCCGCTAGGATTGCTTTTACATGAAAGCCGACCGCTGGCTGAAAAGAATGATACCAAGATGATACCTAAACCTGCAGGCATCATTCTGGTATAACCACTCAAAGTCGTGAATGGCGTACCTGAAGACAAAAAAATGGTTAACAATAAAGCACAGTAAACGGTAAAGTATAAAAAATTGCATACCTGAAAAGCAAACATGATAAAACATGATAACAATAAAACATTGCAGAATAGAATACAGTAAAAAAGAGCAGAACAATAGAGAGAATAGAGAGAGAGAGAGAACAATAAAACGACAACTATTATTTTTTATTTTATATTTTTTTTGTTTTTTTTTTGTTTTTTTTACACTGCTTTTGTAACTGTAACTTAATAACTGTAACCGGTTCCAGGTTCGGGTCTCTCAAAATGCGATGGCATCTTGGGAGACCCTGTGAAAGTGTGCCTAGTCTGTGCAATGCCGTACCCTACGCTAATACTCAACTAGTGTATGGTAGCGTTCAAAACATTCACCAATGCAAAGACCAGGATTGTCAGGACAGGAGGGACAATAATAGTGGGTGTCACGCCTATATCCGCGCTTGCTGCAGATACAACATCTTTTTTGGGGGGGTTCGTTGGGTAGGGGTACTCGGGAGGACATAAAGAAAATGCCTCTCATGCAGCCGACTGCATTTGGTTGGGGATGTGAATGGGGGAAGTACGGGTGCTGCAGAAGCGGTGGGTTCCCAATTAGGATTAGGAAGGGCATTATAGGCACGACAGGCCTGTGTTTGTCAGCTTGAACTGCACTTATGGGACTCGCCACGTCACCAAATGTTACTGCAGTGCGGGTTTGACTACGACCGGGGTGTACTAGGCCACTGATGCTTGACAGTTCAATAAAAAGCTACCAAAAAAACTGTTAGCGATCGCAGGGATCAGGCCCGACTCTGCGAACGCTGCAGTTATGTGTTTAGTGTTTTGTAAGTGACAGTGATCGATCGATACTGCACTTGGGTGGGCTGGGCTGGGCCGGGCGGAGGAGCAAAACGCAGGTGCTAGCAGGTATCTGGGCTGATCCCACTAACACTGCGTTTTTGGGAACCCTAAACTGCTGGGGACGCTAGTATAGATCTGATTGGATCAGATATTGATCCGTTCAGATACTACACCACTGAGGGAGGTGTACGGTGGGTGTTAGCGGTACTGGTGCTAACCTGACGCTGCCTGGGGCTGGTACTTGCCAGTTCACCAAAACGCTACCAAAAAAAACTGTTAGCGATCGCAGGGATCAGGCCTGACTCTGCGAACACTGCAGTTATGCGTTTAGTGTTTTGTAAGTGACAGTGATCGATCGATACTGCACTTGGGTGGGCTGGGCTGGGACGGGCGGAGGGGCAAAACGCAGGTGCTAGCAGGTATCTGGGCTGATCCCGCTAACACTGCGTTTTTGGGAACCCTAAACTGCTGGGGACGCTAGTATAGATCTGATCGGATCAGATATTGATCCGTTCAGATACTATACCACTAAGGGAGGCGTATGCTGTGTGCGTGGGTGTTAGCGCTACTGGCGCTAACCTGACGCTGCTTGGGGCGACGCATATCACCACCGGGCGATCAGGGGGCTAAACCTTTATTGGGTAATAAACGGCGGGTGCCCTGACACTATAAAAAATAAACAAACTAACCAGCGTCACCCGTAAGGGTTATACGGTGATCAGTGGTGAAAGGGTTAAATAGGGGGCAATGAAGGGGTTAAAACATTTATTAGGTAGTATATGGGGGTCCCTGTCGCTATAAAACGCTGACGGCGAACCTAAATATTTACGTCCCTAACTAGAGTCACCAGCGACACTAATACAGCGATCAGAAAAATGATCGCTTAGTGACACTGGCGACAGGGGGTGATCAAGGGGTTAAAACTTTATTAGGGGGGGTTAGGGGGGTACCCTAGACCTAAAGGGGGCTAACAGTAACTGTCCTACCACAGTAGCTGTCACAAACTGACACCATGCAGTAATCAGAAAAAAAAAAAAAAAAACCTGCTTGGTGTCAGTGTGACAGGGAGGGGTGATTGGGGGGGATCGGGGGGTAATCGGGGGGGGGGTCGGGGGTGTAATGTGTGCCTGGCATGTTCTACTGTGTGTGTGTGTGTTGTGCACTGACATTACAGTCTTCTCTCCTCGGCGCCGGAACGGAAAATGCCGAGCCGAGGAGAGATGACATAATTTCCTCTGCCTCTGTGTACAATACAGAGGCAGGGAAATGATTTGATTAGCCAGGAGCGATCGCGAGGGGGGGGCCACGAATGGATGGCCTCCCCCTCACCACCGATCACCGGGGAGGATTTGCTGACCGCCGCAGGCACCGGGGAGGTCCGATTGGACCCCCCACCCGCGGGCAGGCAAGGACGTACCTGTAAGCCCTTTTGCCTGCCCGTGCCGCTCTGTGAACGTATATAGTCGTGCGGCGGTCGGCAACTGGTTAAAAAGTAATTAAAAAAAACATTTGGAGAAAATTTTTTTTTTTACTCACCTCTAAATGGCTGTTGCTAGGGGGTCCCTCGTAGTCTGCCTCCTTCGGTGCCTGGGCTGGTGACATCACTTCCCTCGGCGCAGGAAGGGAGATCGCCTCTCTGCCCTCCCTCTTGTCAATCATCTGGGACACGCGACCGGTCCCAGATGATTACAGGGCCAGTGACAGCGTCGCTCCCGCATGCGCAGTGGGTGCCAGGCTGTGAAGCCACAGTCAGGCGCCCACAGTTACAAAGCCGGCGCCGCCGAGCGGAGGAGGGGACGAGCGGGGCTTCGATCCCCCGCATCGCTGGACCCTGGGACAGGTAAGTGTCCAATTAAAAGTCAGCAGCTGCAGTATTTGTAGCTGCTGACTTTTAATTTTTTTTTTAAAATGGGAACCCCACTTTAATGAATTTTAATGCACATAGACACAATAAAATATACAAATATTTTTGGTAAAATGTAAAAGATGGTGTTACATTGAGTAAATAGATACATAACATGTCACACTTTAAAATTGAGCACGCTCATGGAATGGCGACAAGCGATGCTTAAGAAAGCATTTACAGGTTAGCAGTTTAGAGTTACAGGGGAGGTCTGGTGCTAGAATTATTGCTTTCACTCTGACGTTCGCAGCAATACCTCACATGTGTGGTGTAATCGCTATTTACATACGCGTGCCTTCGGCTTTGCACACAAGCAAGGGGGGACGGGGGGCTTAAAAAAAAAAATTATTTTTTTTTTTTAATTATTTTCACACATTTTTCTTTTTAGTTTTTTTTTTTTTATATGTCACTTTTATGGCTGTCACAAGGAATGTAAACATCCATTGTGACAGCAATAGGCAGTGACAAGTGCTTCTTAACCGCTTGCCGCCCGCCCGCTGGCCGTCATATAACGGGCAGGCGGCGCGGCTTTTGTTCTGGGCGGGCGTCATATGACGTCCGTCCATTTAAACAGGGCATGCATGCGATCGTGTGTGCGCAGCCCTGTACCTTCGGTGGCAGCGTGTCACAACGACAAAGCTCGCCACCGAGGGGGGTAAACAGCCATTGGGCATGGCTGTTTACCACGGCCGATCACAGATGGTACTACATACAAGTTGTATGCAAGGTACAGCAGGTTGCAACACAGCTGGAGGAAGAGGCAGAGGCCGGTCCGTCACTGGATGTGTGATACAAGAAGCGCGGCGTGCGTCTCAGCTGTAGGTGGGGGCGGAGGACTCCTGTATCATGTGTGTCAAGCCTCAATTTCGATGTATTTCACGCTCATGCACGCGTCATCAGGAAAATGAGTACCAGAGTACCTGACTACCCGTCACAGTCCATCTGAGTACCCGAGTACCTGTCACAGTTCATCTGAGTACCCAAGTACCTGAGTACCTGTCACAGTCCATCTGAGTACCTGAGCACCTGTCACAGTTCATATAAGTACCGAGTACCTGAGTACCTGTCACCGCCCTTCAGAGTACCCGAATACCAGTCACCAGACCATCAGAGTACCCGAGTACCTGTCACCAGGCCATCAGAGTACCCGAGTACCTGTCACCAGGCCATCGGAGTACCTGAGTACCTATCGGCAGCCCATGCCTCATAGAATATATGTTGGGGTGTTTGCTTTCCAAAATGGGGTCATTGTGTGGGCAATTCCACTGTCCTGGTGCTCCAGGGCCTTCAAAAGTGTGATAGGTAGGAATGAAATAAGATGTGTAATTTATGCTCCTAGAACGCCTGAAGGTACTATTTCAATGTTGGGCCTCTGTATGTGGCCAGGCTGTGTAAAAGTCTCACACATGTGGTATCGCCATACTTGGAAAGAGTAGCAGAATGTATTTTGGGGTGTAACTTTTGCTATATACATGCTATGTGTTAGAAATATCTTATAAATTGACAACTTTGTGTAAAAAAAATGCGTTTTCATTTTTTTTACACATTTTCCAAAAACTTCTGGAAAAAAATGAACCATTCAAAAGACTCATTATGCCGCATAGATTATACGTTTTGTGGGCAATTCCATTGTCCTGGTGCTCCAGGGCCTTCAAAAGTGTAATAGATGGTTGAGAAATGAGATGTGTCATTTATGCTCGTAGAATGCCTGAAAGTGCTATTTCAATGTTGGACCTTTGTACAGTCAGGTCCATAAATATTGGGACATCAACTCAATTGTAATCTTTTTGGCTCTATACACCACCACAATGGATTTGATATGAAACGGTGTGCTTCAACTGCAGACTTTCAGCTTTAATTTGAGGGTATTTACATCCAAATCAGGTGAACGGTGTAGGAATTACAACAGTTTGTATATGTGCCTCCCACTTTTTAAGGGACCAAAAGTAATGGGACAACTGGCTGCTCAGCTGTTCCATGGCCAGGTGTGTGTTATTCCCTCATTATCCCATTTACAAGGAGCAGATAAAAGGTCCAGAGTTCAATTCAGGTGTGCTATTTGCATTTGGAATCTGTTGCTGTCAACTCTCAATGTGAGATGCAAAGAGTTGTCACTATCAGTGAAGCAAGCCATCATTAGGCTGAAAAAACAAAACAAACATATCAGAGAGATAGCAAAAACATTAGGTACATCCTTAAAAAGAAAGAATGCACCGGTGAGCTCAACAACAAAAAAAGACCTGGAAGACCATGGAAAACAACTGTGATGGATGACGAAGAATTCTTTCCCTGGTGAAGAAAACACCCTTCACAACAGTTGGCCAGATCAAGAACACTCTCCAGGAGGTAGGTGTATTTGTGTCAAAGTCAACAATCAAGAGAAGCCTTCACCAGAGTGAATACAGAGGGTTCACCACAAGATATAAACCATTGGTGAGCCTCAAAAACAGGTAGGCCGGATTAGAGTTTGCCAAACAACATCTAAAAAAGCCTTCACAATTCTGGAACAACATCCTATGGACAGATGAGACCAAGATT
This sequence comes from Lithobates clamitans, assembly GCA_037952925.1. Classification (NCBI taxonomy): domain Eukaryota; kingdom Metazoa; phylum Chordata; class Amphibia; order Anura; family Ranidae; genus Lithobates; species Lithobates clamitans. The sequence continues at coordinate 855,763 of JBBGZY010000880.1, forward strand.
AACCACTTCAATACCAGGCACTTAGACACCTTCCCGCCCAGCCCAATTTTCAGCTTTCAGCGCTGTCGCAATTTGAATGACAATTGCGCGGTCATGCTACACTGTACCCAAACAAATTTTTTATCATTTTGTTCCCACAAATAGAGCTTTCTTTTGGTGGTATTTGATCACCTCTGTGGTTTTTATTTTTTGCGCAACAAATAAAAAAAGACCGAAAATTTTGAAAAAAAACAAGTTTTTCTTTGTTTCTGTTAAAACTTTTTGTAAATAAGTACGTTTTTTTCTTCAATGACGGGCACTGATATGGCTGCACTGACGGGCACTGATATGGCGGCACTGATGGGCACCGATGAGGTGGCACCGATGAGGTGGCACTGATGAGGTGGCACTGACGGGCACTGATGATGGGCACTGATAGGCGGCACTGATGGGCACTGATGGGCACTGATAGGTGGCACTGATGGGCACTGATAGGTGGCACTGGTATGCGGCACTGATGGGCACTCATAGGTGGCACGGATGGGCACTAATAGGCGGCACTGATGGGCACTCATAGGTGGCATTGATGGGCACTTGTAGGTGGCATTGATGGTTACTTATGGGTGGCACTGATAGTTGGCACAGATGGGCACTGATAGATGGGCACTAATGGGCATGGATGGGCACTGACAGGTGGCATGAATGGACACTGATGGGTGGCACTGGTGGCATTACTTGTTTGCAGTGATGCCCCTAAGGGTGGCATTGCTGGGCATCACTGCAACATAATTGTGCCAATCAGTGCCCATTTGTGGGCACTGATTGGCACAGATTTGGCATACTGGGCACATGTGGATGGCCATGGGGTACATACCTGGCCATCCACATGTTGCCCCTTCCCTGGTGGTCCTAGTGGCGATCCCTGGTGGTCCAGTGTGGTGATCTGCGGGGGGGCTGCGCTGATAAACAATCAGCGCAGACCCCCCCTGCTAGGAGAGCCGCCGATCGGCTCTCCTCTACTTGCGTCTGTCAGACGCGAGTGAGGAAGAGCCGATCAACGGCTCTTCCTATTGACAGCGTGATCAGCCGTGATTGGACACGGCTGATCACGTGGTAAAGAGCCTCCGCCGGAGGCTTTTTACCAAGATCAGTGTAGCGGTGTGTCAGACTGACACACCGCTCCACCGATCGCCGCGATGCGCGCCCCCGGGGGCGCGCTGCGGCATGTTATCCTGCTGGACGTCATATGACGCCCAGTCAGGATAACACAACCACTTCCCGGACGTCAATCCGCTATAGGGCGGGCGGGAAGTGGTTAACTTGTACCAGAGTAATGGGAAGAGAAGAGTATGGAGAAGGAAAGGAACTGCTCATGATCCAAAGCATACCACCTCATCAGTGAAGCATTGTGGTCGTAGTGTCATGGCGTGGGCATGTATGGCTGCCAATGGAACTGGTTCTGTTGTATTTATTGATGAAGTGACTGCTGACAAAAGCAGCAGGATGAATTCTGAAGTGTTTCGGGCAATAATATCTCCTCATATTCAGAAATGCTTCAGAACTCATTGGACAACGCTTTACAGTGCAGATGGACAATGACCCAAAGCAGGCATTTACTGGCCATCGGGACTACAGGGAGTTTCCCGGTGGGCCGATGGCTCAGTGGGCCGGTTTCAGTGACAGCCTGTCAAAGTAATGGCTGCACGGCTCGGCCTCAATTTCACGCAGTGATGTGAGAAGGATGAGAAAAATACAGAGGAGAATACGTGAAATAATAAAAGAGGTTACTGAGGACTCCTTATGTTGTGCTACTTATGTTTTTTTTGCACAATTGCGTATAGTTTATATACAGTTTTTGTGCTTGTTTGCAAAATTAAAGTGGGCCTGTCTGGATGAAGTCCAGGGCCAAATTTTTGTCCCAGTCCAGCCCTGAGCCAAAGCATACTGCAAAAGCAATCAAAGAGTTTTTAAGGGAAAGAAGTGGAATGTTATGCAATGGCCAAGTCAATTACCTGACCTGAATCCGATTGAGCATGCATTTCACTTGCTGAAGACAAAACTTAAGGGAAAATGCCTCAAGAACAAGCAGTTGAAGACAGTTGCAGTAGAGGCCTGGCAGAGCATCACCAGGGATGAAACCAAGCGTCTGGTGATGTCTATGCGTTCCAGACTCCAGGCTGTAATTGACTGCAATGGATTTGCAACCAAGTATTAAAAAGTGAAAGTTTGATGGATGATTGTTAATCTGTCTCATTACTTTTGGTCCCTTAAAAAGTGGGAGGCACATATACAAACTGTTGTAATTCCTACAACATTCACCTGATTTGGATGTAAATACCCTCAAATTAAAGCTGAAAATCTGCAGTTAAAGCACATCTTGTTTGTTTCATTTCAAATCCATTGTGGTGGTGTATAGAGCCAAAAAGATTAGAATTGTGTCAATGTCCCAATATTTATGGACCTGACTGTATGTGGCCAGGCTGTGTAAAAGTCTCACACATGTGGTATCGCCACACACGGGAAGTATAGCAGAATGTATTTTGGTGTGTAATTTGTTGTACGCATTTGCTGTGTGTGAGAAATAACCTGATAATATGACAATTTTGTAAAAAAAAAAAAAAAAAAATCTTCATTTTGCAAAGAATTGTGGGAAAAATCTTAAAAAAACTCACCATGCTGCTTACTTAACACCTTGGAATGTCTACTTTCTAAAAAGGGGTCATTGGGGGGGTATTTGGACTTTCCTGACTTGTTAGACCCGGTTCACACAGGGGCGGCACAACTTGCAGGTCGCCTCAGGGAGGCGACCTGCAAACGGCTTCCGCGGCGACTTGCAAAATGACTTCTGTATAGAAGTGTATGCAAGTCGCCCCAAGTCGCCCCTAAAGTCGTACAGGAACCTTTTTCTAGGTCGGAGCGACTTGCGTCTCTCCGATTAGAACGGTTCCATTGTACAGAACGGGAGGCGACTTGTCAGGCGACTAGGTTGCCTGACAAGTCATCCCTGTGTGAACCGCGTCTTAGTGTCTCAAGAAATGAGATACACCTGATGTACTGAAGGCCTAATCAGATGTGATCAATTTTCAGTGATTGGCACCATAGTTTGTAGACTCTATAACTTTCACAAAGACCAAATAATATACACTAATTTGGGTTATTTTTACCAAAGCTATGTAGCAGTATAAATTTTGGCCAAAATTTATGAAGAAAAATTACTCATTTACAAAATTTTATGAGAGAAACAAAGAAAAAGGCATTTTTTTTCACAAAATTTACAGTCTTTTTTTATTTATAACGCAAAAAATAAAAAACCCACTAGTGATTAAATACCACCAAAAGAAAGTTCTATTTGTGCGAAAAAAAGGACACAAATTTCATATGGGCTCATTAATGCATGACTGAGTAATTGTCATTTAAAGTGTAAGTGCCCTGTATTGAGGTGGTTAAGGAGAGATCTGGGTCTCAGAAAAACATAGAATTGTTGACATTTTTGCAGATTTATTAAAAAAGAAAAATGGAAATATCACATGGTCCTAAGTATTCAGACCGTTTGCTGTGACACTCATATATTTAACTCAGGTTCTGTCCATTTCTTCTGATCATCCTTGAGATGGTTCTACACCTTCATTTGAGTCCAGCTGTGTGTGATTATACTGATTGGACTTTATTGGGAAAGAGTCACACCTGTCTATATAAGACCTTACAGCTCATAGTGCATGTCACAGCAAATGAGAATCTTGAGGTCAAAGGAAATGCCTGAAGAGCTCAGAGACAGAATTGTGGCAAGGCACGGATCTGGCCAAGGTTACAAAGAAATTTCTGCTGCACTTAAGTTTCCTAAGAGCACAGTGGCCTCCATAATCCTTAAATGGAAGACGTTTGGGACGACCAGAACTCTTCCTAGAGCTGGCCGTCCGACCAAACTGAGCTATCGGGGGAGAAGAGCCTTGGTGAGAGAGTTTAAGAAGAACCCAAAGATCACTGTGGCTGAGCTCCAGGGGATGCAGTCCGGAGATGGGAGAAAGTTGTAGAAAGTCAAACATCACTGCAGCCCTCCACCAGTCGGGGCTTTATGGCAGAGTGGCCCGACGGAAGCCTCTCCTCAGTGCAAGACACATGAAAGCCTGCATGGAGTTTGCTAAAAAACACCTGAAGGACTCCAAGATGGTGAGAAATAAGATTCTCTGGTCTGATGAGACCAAGATAGAACTTTTTGGCCTTAGTTCTAAGCGGTATGAGTGGAGAAAACCAGGCACTGCTCATCACCTCTCCAATACAGTCCCAACAGTGAAGCATGGTGGTGGCAGCATCATGCTGTGGGGGTGATTTTCAGCTGCAGGGACAGGACGACTGGTTGCAATCGAGGGAAAAATGAATGCGGCCAAGTACAGGGATATCCTGGATGAAAACCTTCTCCAGAGTGCTCAGGACCTCAGACTGGGCCGACAGTTTACCTTCCAACAAGACAATGACCCTAAGTACACAGCTAAAATAACAAAGGATGGCTTCACAACAACTCTGTGACTGTTCTTGAATGGCCCAGCCAGAGCCCTGACTTAAACCAATTGAGCATCTCTGGAGAAACCTAAAAATGGCTGTCCACCAATGTTTACCATGCAACCTGACGAAACTGGAGAGGATCTGCAAGGAGGAATGGCAGAGGATCCCCAAATCCAGGTGTGAAAAACTTGTTGCATCTTTCCCAAAAAGACTCATGGCTGTATTAGATCAAAAGGGTACTTCTACTAAATACTGAGCAAAAGGTCTGAATACTTCGGACCATGTGATATTTCAGTTTTTCTTTTTTAATACATCTGCAAAAATGTCAACAATTCTGTGTTTTACTGTCAATATGGGGTGCTGTGTGTACATTAATGAGGAAAAAATGAACTTAAATGATTTTAGCAAATGGCTGCAATATAACAAAGAGTGAAAAATGTAAGGGGGTCTGAATACTTTCCATCCCCACTGTAATTACCCTTTGCCTTCAAAACAGCATCAATTCTTCTTGCACACAGTTTTTGAAGGAACTTGGCAGGGTAGGTTGCTACAGATATCTTGGAGAATTAACCACCGATCTTGTGTGGATGTAGTCTGCCTCAAATCCTTCTGTCTTTTCATGTAATCCCAGACAGACTCAGTGATGTTGAGATCATGGAGCTGTGGGGGTAAAACCATCACTTCCAGGACTCCTTGTTCTTTACGCTGAAGATAGTTCTTAATGACATTGGCTGTATGTTTGGGGTCGTTGACCTGCTACAGAATACATTTGGGGCCAATCACACACCCTCCTGATAATATGGCATGCTGGAACTTCCACCATGCTTCCCTGTTGCCTTCAGGCACTCATTATTGTACCACTCTCTAGCCCTTTTGCAAACAAACTACCTCCTACTACAGCCAAATGTTTCAAACTTTGACTCATCAGTCCAGAGCATCTGCTGCCATTTTTCTGCACCACATCACATAGTTGAGTCGCTTAGGCTCATTTCCACGTCGGAAGTGCTTTTCAATAATCTGTTAGGCCTGTAGAAGGAGCAGCAAGCTCCGAGCGTCTAGCCTGTCTAACATCGATCCTTCCCTGCAGCTGACATCATATCTGCTCTACGTGTGTGTTCCAAGCTAACCAGGGACAGTTCCTGGGATCCCATTCAGAGCCCTCGGCTCTGTGTACACAGCCTACAGCCACACCATTGCTATTGGTGAATGCTGCAGGATGGGGAGATGGTGGCTCCTTTTTGTTTATAATGAGCATGATTCCCCTTTGCTTTTTTGTAAGTTTATAGTACCGCTGCTGCAATAAAAGTTATTTTTTTATACTGCACTTAGATGGCGCTTTTCTTTTTCTGCTTGTTTTAATCCTGAAAAATTCTCTGACTTTGTGTATACTGTATATATTTGTGAAAGCATACTTTCTTCACAGTTAGGCTACATGTACACTGCTGCTAGCAAACGTTTAGGCTTAATGTACACGGGACGTTTTTACAACCTCTCCTGAACAATTTAACTTGACAGATAGTAACCCACAATTAAAACGTCCGGTTTGCCGCGTTTAGCCGCGTTTGCGTTTAGAAGCATTTGAAAAAAAAAATTATTTCTTTTCAAAATAGCCAAAAATGAAAAAAACGGCAGTAAACGAAACGTGGCAAAGCATGAGTTACTGCGTTTAGCTGCGTTTGGCGTCTGAAACGTCGGAAACTTTGGCGCTTGAACTAATTTTTTTGCCTTTTAAAGAAAAGCCTATAAACGCAACTGCCTAAAAACGACATTAAACGAACCTGTGTACATGTACACCTAAGATAACATTGGATAAGTTCAGGGGCAGTTAAAAAAAGCATCCAACTGCCTCTGAACGTCCGTTTACCAGCAGCAGTGTACATGAGGCCTTAGGAGCAGTTGGGCGTTTTTTTTTCAGTTGCCCCTGAACTCTCCTCTGTTATCTTATCAGTACATGTACACAGGGTCGTTTATAGTAGTTTCTAGGCAGTTGAGTTTAGAAACATTTTTTGGAACATAAAAAAATGCATCTAGGATGGATGTTCAGAGGCATTTGAAACGGCAAATGCCTGTAACAGCCTGTAAACACTGCTAAACGCAATAACTCACGTTTAGCAGCGCTTTGTTTACAGACGTTTTTCAAAAAACGTGGCTAAACGTGGCATGTAAATGCGGCTAAACTGACATTTTTAGACGTCGGTTTCTAGCTGCTAAGTTAGATCGTTCAGGAGAGGTTAAACAATGTTCCGTGTACATGAAGCCTTACTGAAAATGTTTGCACAGTACTGTAGGTATGATGTCTCAATTTGTCTCACAGAGATGGAGCCTGTTGGAATCTGCTACAAATATTTGTCTATATTGTTTTGGAAGCAGACTGTGATGTTTTTTAGAGCTGTTACTGATTAAAATTTTGGCGTTCGATTAATCAATTTTTTTTAAATCAATTAATCGACTAATTTCGATTAATTATAACACACATACAGATCCAACTACTTTTAGCTGATTTAGCAACGTTATTATGGCAATGGCCGAAGCTGGACATAGCGGGGCATGGCTAGGACGTCACACTACATAAACTCAGCCTCACCATGCCCATAATCGCAGCCTCACCGTGCCCATAATCGCAGCCTTACCGTGCCCATAATGCAGTCTCACCGTGCCCATAATCTCAGACTTACCGTGCCCATAATCGCAGCCTCACCGTTCCCATAATGCAGTCTCACCGTGTCTATAATCGCAGCCTCACCGTGCCCATAATGCTGTCTCACCGTGCCCATAATCATAGCCTCGCCGTGCCTATAATCGCAGTCTCACCGTGCCCATAATGCTGTCTCACCATGCCCATGATGCTGTCTCACCATGCCCATAACAGCAGCCTCACTGTTCCCATAATGCAGTCTCACCGTGCCCATAATCGCAGCCTCACCGTGCCCATAATCGCAGCCTCACCGTGCCCATAATGCTGTCTCACCGTTCCTATAATCGCAGCCTCGTCGTGCCTATAATCGCAGTCTCACCATGCCCATAATGCTGTCTCACCGTGCCCATAATGCTGTCTCACCGTGTCCATAATCGCAGCCTTGTCATGCCTATAATGGCAGCCTCACCGTGCCCATAATGCAGTCTCACCGTGCCCATAATGCAGTCCCACTGTGCCCATAATCGCAGCCTCACTGTAGTCAGTGCCTGTGCCTGGATTACACAGTCTTCGGGCATCTCCCAATTTGTGTCTCGGAGCTGAGTGTGAAAACTTTGGCCGCGCTGTGAGAAAAGTCCCGCCCTCCTCCTAGATCAGCTTGTGTGATAGACAGAACACTGCGTCTATCACATGAGCTGATCTAGGAGGAGGGCGGGACTTTTCTCACAGCATGGCCAAAGTTTTCACACACAGCTCTGAGACACACAGCGGGAGATGACCGCAGACTGTGTATGACATATAGTGGAGGAGGAGGAGGAGGAAGCGGAGAGCTGCGCTGCAGCCACAGCTTGGCCCAAAGCGGCCCCAGGGCAGGCGACCTACCGATCAAAAAAATTAACGATTAATCGAGGAATTAATCGCTAATTTCCGCAGCCGTAATGTTTTTAATGTTTTTTTGTTTTGCCAACCTCTGGCTTTTTGGGTGTCTCTGCTGGTTGCCAGTATGTGGGGGGTGAGTAGGTGGAGTTACATCTGACACGGGCAGGCCTCACGGTGGCATATGTTTTTGCATCTGTGGAGCTCCATGTTCCCCTTGTGGTGTGGTGGCCTCTTTAAAATCCTGTAATGTAAGGAGGGGATATATCTCTGTGACTCTCCTCTTCCTGGCTCCCACACAGATCTGTCAATATGACGTCATAATGCCAACGTGGTGAGCGAAGACTATGCATTCTGGCACAGCTCCTGACACAATGAGATCATGACACTCCTATGTGGGTGGGGGGGGGTGTTGCAGCAGTGTGGCCCCCATGGCTGCAGGAGTGGGGCGAATCACAGTAGGGCGATAAGTGAGGCCCGGAATGATGGAAAGAAGAGGAATAGTGCAGGGCCGGGCATGACAGTGTGTCTAGTGACACACATAGGGTTAATGTTTCAAGGAAAAGTGTGGCAGGAGATAACAGGAAAGTAGGGAGGAGTGGCCATATAAAAGAGGGGAGGAGCAAAAACGGAGCAGTGTGCTGGGAAGGAGACACGAGGAGGTAGAATTTCTCTGCTCCTCAGACACAATGGCTGACGTCGAGGCGATTTTGGCGGTGGCGAATGGATCTGACTGGCTTCACAGCCAGGTCGCAGCGATGCTCGGGGGAGAAGCAAGCCATGCAGGGGGAGAAGGTGAGCCGTCTGCGCGTGCGCGGAGATCGCGGCCTCCAGCGCGTTATTCGCCGGGGTCAGAACACGGAGCGGGCCGCCTGGCACGGAGCCCGAGGGGGGAGCAATCGACACCGCCGGCCAAGAGGAGCCACACAGTTGATTCAGCGGGGCCCGGGCGAGTTACACGCCGCGGTCACAGAACGGTGGGCGGGGCCACGGGCCAACATGGCGCCGCCTCCCCGCACGCCGGCACTGCACGGAGGGTTTCGAACAGCCCCTCAGCAGCTCTGCACGAGTGTGAGAGGGTGGACAGAAGGGGGAGAACGGCGCCGAGAGCAGCAACGTCCGGGTCGCGTGGATCGAGCGGCACCGCGGGTGGACGGAGCTTACCTGGCGGGGGGGACGTAACCCAAGATGGCGATGGAAACAGTGCCCAGGCTGGCCCGGTAGCTGGAAGTTCAGGGCAGTGGGGATCAGCAGTGACTCGTCGCACAGTGCAGGCCTCACACCAGCGTGGGCTTCTGGCCTCCAGGAGGGCTTCTCCTGGGGGGCTACCTCTGACGCCAGTCCCAGTGCAAAGGGAACAGTCCGAAGATGGGGTGTCCGAGGAGGAGGATGAGCCACGGCAGCTGGAACCAGCGAGGGAGAGCAGCACGGTGGCTGTTGGGAGGACTCCTGATCAGCCCGGTAAGTCTAGCGATAACTTATCCTTTACTAATGCTTTGCAGGGTTTGCTGGGGGGGCTAGCAACGACTGCAGGACGGATGGTGACACCGTCGCAGAGTGGTGTGGGTCAGGCTCCTGACCAACAACTGGCGAGTACTGCACCCACCAGTTCGGGGTCAGGGGGACAGCTCCAGGAGCTATTGGAGGGTTTAAGGGTCCTGGTTGGTCGCTTTGGAGAGGGACCAGGGCAGGCTCCACAAGGGGACGCACAAAGGGGGACAGGGAGGGCTGCGGTCACAGAGGTGCCAGCTACCACAACGCCAGAGAAGGTGGCAGACAAAGAAACAGCAGGTGAGAAGGGAGCTGCAGAAGCTAAAGGCAGGACTGATGTGGTTAGGCTGGCAGATGCTGCGAAATGCGAGATATATGTTTGTTTCGAAGGCCCGTTAGGGGCACACTTGAAACCGGAAGTGCGAGAAAAAATTTATAAAGGTGAGTACGTGGAAATTTTCTCCTTGTTGCCATTGGAAAAGTTTAACCTGGATAGGGTTAAACCCGATGATTCCAAGAAGGAGGATGAGGAGAAGAGGAGATATAGACTGATACCGCGGACGTTTGTAAATTGGTTGCAAGCGTTCGCTATCATGGCTAGTGTCATTGGCAAAAAGAACCCTGAACATTGTTCAGGGTTGCTTTGTTATATGGATGCTATAGGTGAGGCACATAGAGTGTACGGGGGAACTGCGTGGTTACGTTACAATGAGCAGTTACGTCAAAGCAGAGCGGTGCTTCCGGCTCTGCGTTGGGACCATACGGATATTAGCCTGTGGATGAAACTGATGTCCTCGGCTAGGGCCCCACCTCAGTTATTTCAAGGGGGGGCCGGGGGTACTAACTCCTCAGGACTACCGGCCGGCAGAAAATGGGGGGTATGCTGGCAGGATAATGAAGGATCCTGTAAGTTTGGGGGGTCATGCAAATTCAAGCACGAGTGTTCAGGATGTGGGGGAGCCCACACCCTGGCTCGGTGTTTCAAAAAAGGTAAGCGTGCAGGGGAGTCTGCTAACAAGAGAGAGGACGCTGGTGAAGGTGGAAAGGATGCAGCCTTTCCTAAGTAAGTATCCGGATAGGAAAGCGGCGTTACTGATCACTGAGGGTTTTAGAGAGGGGTTCAAAATTCCGTTTTCATTGGCGGTGGTTCCTCCAGTAGCACGGAATTTAAAATCTGCATTGCAACACCTGGGGGTGGTGGGGGAGAAATTGGTAAAAGAAGTGGTTTTAGGACAGATGGGGGGCCGTCTTGGGGCAAAACCATTGAAAGACTTGGTGGTGTCTCCACTGGGGGTGGTGCCAAAGAAAGAGCCGAATAAGTTTCGGCTAATTCACCACTTATCATTTCCAAAAGGGGGATCGGTTAACGATTTCATTGACCCGGACGTCTGCACCGTGTCATACACCTCATTTTATGTGGCGGTTCGATGGGTCAGGCGCTATGGAAAAGGGGCACTGATGGCAAAAGCTGATATTAAGGCGGCGTTTAGGCTGCTCCCAGTACACCCGGACAGCTTTTGGCTGGCTACAATTTTATGTGGACAAATGCTTACCTATGGGTTGCTCCATTTCCTGCGCCATGTTTGAAGTTTTCAGTTCCTTTTTGGAGTGGGTGGTAAGAGAGGTGCCGGGGCTTGAATCTACGATACACTATTTAGATGATTTCCTATGCATAGGCCCACCTTCTTCCAGTGTGTGTGCGATTTTATTGTCAACGTTGCAACACATTGCAGAACGGTTTGGAGTTCCCCTGGCCGCTGAAAAAAACTTGGGCCCCACCACAGAGATAAGTTTTTTGGGCATTGTTATTGATTCAATGGCAATGGAATGTAGGTTACCGCAAGAAAAGTTAGTGGATTTGGAGACGGAAATACGGCGGATCCATGGGATGAAGAAAATACAGCTGAGGGATCTTCAATCTTTGCTTGGTAAGTTGAACTTTGCTTGTAGAATCATACCCATGGGTAGGGTCTTTTGCCGACGGCTGTCGGTGGCTACAGCTGGGCTAAAAGCACCAGCCCGTTTCATTAGGCTTACTAAGGAACATCGTGAGGACCTAAAGGTATGGTATCAATTTTTGTCAGAATACAACGGGAGGTCGGTGTGGATGTCTGGTCCGGTAAGTAACTTCGATGTGGAGTTGGTTACTGACGCGGCGGGATCTACTGGATATGGGGCAGTGGAACCATGGCCAAAATCCTTAGTGGAAGCAGGTTTCCTTCGTAACTTGGTACTACTGGAATTGTTTCCAGTAGTACTGGCTATGGAATTATGGGTAAGGGCCTGTCAGAATTTAAAGTTGAGGTTGAACTGCGATAATATGTGAGTAGTGCAGGTAGTCAATCGCTTGTCAGCGTCTTCTCAACCTGTCATAAGACTATTACGACAGTTGGTATTACGGTGCTTGCAATTGAATATTTTCATATACGCTGTGCATATACCCGGGATTGAAAACACGCTGGCTGATTCACTGTCTCGCTTTCAGTGGTACAAGTTCAGGGAATTAGCTCCGGCTGCAGAAAAGGAGGGGATTCCTTGCCCGGATTGGATCTGGGAGCTGGCCTTGGAGTCGCCGCAGGATGGATACAACAGTCTGTGAGTGAGTCCACATGGTCGGCCTATGTGAAGGTATGGCAGGAATGGTTGGGACTTGTACGGGAAGCCGGAGCAGAGGATGACAGGGGAGATATGAGATTATTGGTCCTTTATTTTGTGTCCAGGAACATGGAAAATGGGGTGGCGGTATCGTCTATTGGTAAGAAGTTGGCGGCACTGTCGTTTCTGTTTAAGTTGCAGGGGACGGGGGATTGGACGAAGGATTTTTGGGTACGGCAGGCATTAAAAGGGTACCGGAAGGGGCACAAAAAAAAAGGCAACCGTAGACCAGTCACTTTTGCCAACCTGTTGGCAATTTGTGAACAGCTAGGGTCGGTGTGCAGCTCAAGTTATGAATGTTTACTGTTTACAGCGGCTTTTTCGCTGGCGTTTTTTGGGGCGTTTCGGGTAGGGGAGTTGGTCAGCCCGTCCAAAAAGGAAGCGGGGGGTATTTTGGTACAGGACGTACAGGACACGATAGGGTGTGTTTACGGCTGAGGAGGTCAAAAACAGATCAATTAGGAAAAGGCATAGATGTGTGGCTGCATGCCTTGCCTGGATCGCCAGTGTGTCTGGTGAGGACGGTTGGTGATTTCGGGAAGATTAGACCGGTAGGTGAGGGTCCATTTTTATGTCATGAGAATGGTGCTTACCTATCAAAGTTTCAATTTGTGGCAGTGTTTCGGAAATGCTTATCGATGATCGGTTTGGATGGGAAGACAGAAGCTGCCAGATGCGGGTTGGATGAGGCAGCTGTGCAGAAGATCGGTACATGGGAATCAAAGAGATTCGTTCATACATTCGCCCTCAATTAGCAGTGGAACAATAATTTAAAAAAAAACGTATGTTGTATATGTTTGGTTTTCACACATAGGTAGTGGGTTTTTTTGTTTGCTGTGTTGGTGATATCACCCTGCCTTGTTGTCTTTTCGTTTCAGATGGAGTGTCTCCACGCCTCGTCTGGATACTGGGACACTCCTACGTTTGTTGGAGGGCAAGGAGAGGTGATGTGAGACCAGACGGGCGCCAGTTAGGCATATCGCGAAGGGAGGCTTTTATCAGGTGGCTGGGGAGACCAGGAATGATGTGGGGCAGAGTGGTTTCAGAGGTGGAACGATTTGCGTGGCTAGATGTGTTGGTCATACACGCTGGAGGTAACGATTTGGGCATGAGGACGGTCAGGGAACTGATAGAGGATGTAAAGGCGGATCTTTTGCACTTGCACACTAATTATCCGAACACTTTGTTGCTATGGTCTGATATTGTGGCACGAACATCGTGGCGCAATACTAGGTCTGTGGTAAGAATTAACAAGGCTCGTATACGAGTTAACAAGGTGGTGGGGAGGTTTTTGGTTCAGCAAGGGGGCATGGTGATTCGCCACAGAGAGCTCAAGATAAATGTAGGCCCCTAACCCCAAGGGATGGGGTTCACCTCACGGATGTGGGGACGGATCTATGAACCATGGGGTTGCAGGAAGGAATACAATGGGCCTTGAGGGTATGGAGGGGCCCTTAAGGATAAGGTTTCATCCTTTCGGGCTGTGGCTGGTTTGTTGTTGTTGGTCGGTGACGGTAGCGGTAAATAAAAGGTTAAAAGGGGTGGGGGGTCAGCAATAGTATGGCCCCTCCTGTGTATTCCTGAAAGGAATACCGGTATGTTGCACTGCGGGAGGGGGTTGTCTCAGAGCGGCACAGCTGGAGGCCTTATCAGTTTTTGAAACATGTTCCTGCAGTGTACTCTTTTGGATATGTGGTGAAACTGGGGTAGCTCCGTCATTGACCAACAGATTGTTTAAAACATGTTGTTTTATCTGAGGTTATATGTTATTTATATATTTAAGTTAATATTGGAGGTATTTTATACAGTTGTTTAATAAAACGCTGTTATGGCCATTTATACTCCAGATGAAAGGTGTGGTCTCATTATTTAAGTTGGTAAGAGGGTGGAGTATGGGTGGCTAACAGTATGGGACAAAATGGGGTACATCTGGACTACACTAGTTAAGTGAGGCCCGGAATGATGGAAAGAAGAGGAATAGTGCAGGGCCGGGCATGACAGTGTGTCTAGTGACACACATAGGGTTAATGTTTCAAGGAAAAGTGTGGGAGGAGATAACAGGAAAGTAGGGAGGAGTGGCCATATAAAAGAGGGGAGGAGCAAAAACTGAGCAGTGTGCTGGGAAGGAGACACGAGGAGGCAGAATTTCCCACCCTCCCTCCCTGTGTAATGGTGTTGTTAGTGTTGTTAATGTGTGTGTTTATTTTTCAGGATCGGAAGCAGTTGGTCGTCATGACAGCTGAGTGGTTGGCTGGCTTGTTGTTGTTGGTCGGTGACGGTAGCGGTAAATAAAAGATTAAAAGGGGTGGAGGGTCAGCAATAGTATGGCCCCTCCTCAGGGCCGTCTTTAGAGCAGGGCAAACGGGGCACTTGCCCTGGGCCCAATCTTTGTTGGGGGGCCCGCGCTAGCCGTGAATTAGGGCCCCGATCACAGCTTTGCAGAACGCACAGAGGACACGGGAGGATGTATTCCTAGCTAGTCAGCTGAGAAGGGGCGGGGCCGGGAGCTCATCTGATGCTCTCACCCCGCCCACGTGCAGCCTGTGTACTCGGAAAAGAGCTTCTGTAGTGAGAGTCAGTGATCGGAGTGGGAGTGTCAGTGGAGCTTCCGGCCCCGCCCCCTCTATACTGGCTGGTGAATTTAGAGGTCTGGGGGCGGGGCCGGGAGCTCCAATGACACTCCCACTTCGATCACTGGCTCTCCCAGGCGCTCTATTTACAGTACACAGACTGCACGTGGGCGGGGTCAGAGCGTCAGTGGAGCTCCCGGCCCCGCCCCTCTCAGCTGGCTAGCGCGGAATACATCCTCCCTTGCCCTCTGTGCCCTCTGCAAAGCTGTCATCGGGGCAACCATTCACGGGTGATGTGGGCCCAGGGCCCACCCAACAAAGCATCAGTGGAGCTCCCAGCTGCTTTAGTGAGAGCAGAGAGTGGAAGCCCCGCCCACAGTCCAGAATGTATGTAGTAAGTTTGGCTGGCCAGGTATGTCCTTACAACCATAGAATGCCTGAATGTTTAAACCCTGAGCTGTGTTATTTAACTGTAAATCTGTGCATTGCTGAAAGTTCTCTGACCATCCCCTGTATAATGTCTGCAGTCTCTGATTGTCTCCTGCAGTATGTCCGCAGTCTCTGATTGTCTCCTGCAGTATGTCCGCAGTCTCTGTCTCCTGCAGTATTTCCGCAGTCTCTGATTGTCTCCTGCAGTATGTACACAGTCTCTGATTGTCTCCTGCAGTATGTCCGCAGCCTCTGGTGTCTCCTGTAGTATGTCCGCAGTCTCTGATTGTCTCCTGCCTTATGTCCGCAGTCTCTGGTAATCTCCTGCAGTATGTCCGCAGTCTCTGATTGTCTCCTGCCGTATGTCCGCAGTCTCTGGTAATCTCCTGCAATATGTCCGCAGTCTCTGATTGTCTCCTGCCGTATGTCCGCAGTCTCTGGTAATCTCCTGCAGTATGTCCGCAGTCTCTGATTGTCTCCTGCAGTATGTCCGCAGTCTCTGGTAATCTCCTGCAGTATGTCCGCAGTCTCTTATTGTCTCCTGCAGTATTTCCGCAGTCTCTGATTGTCTCCTGCAGTATGTACACAGTCTCTGATTGTCTCCTGCAGTATGTCTGCAGCCTCTGAGTGTCTACCGCAGTATGTCCGCAGTCTCTGATTGTCTCCTGCCGTATGTCCGCAGTCTCTGGTAATCTCCTGCAGTATGTCCGCAGTCTCTGATTGTCTCCTGCCATATGTCCGCAGTCTCTGGTATTCTCCTGCAGTATGTCCGCAGTCTCTGATTGTCTCCTGCAGTATGTCCGCAGTCTCTGGTAATCTCCTGCAGTATGTCCACAGTCTCTGATTGTCTCGTGCAGTATGTCCGCAGTCTCTGGTAATCTCCTGCAGTATGTCCACAGTCTCTGATTGTCTCCTGCAGTATGTCCGCAGCCTCTGATTGTCTCCTGCAGTATGTCCGCAGTCTCCGATTGTCTCCTGCAGTATGTCCGCAGTCTCCGATTGTCTCCTGCAGTATGTCCGCAGTCTCTGATTGTCTCCTGCAGTATGTCTGCAGTCTCTGGTAATCTCCTGTAGTATGTCCGCAGTCTCTGATTGTCTCCTGCAGTATGTCCGCAGTCTCTGAACCTCTCATGTAGCATGTGTATTAATGTGCCCCTTTACTTGCTCAATTATTTGAGATTGCTCCACTGCTCAGAGAGAGGTAATGATGTGCATGAACCTCTAGCAACCAATCAGCAAAGAGTAGTGATCTGCTTTAATCTCTAGCAACCAATCAGTAAGTGCTAATGATGAGTTGTAACTCCTAGCAACCAATTAGTGAGCGCTAATAATGTACATTAACCTCTAGCAACCAATCGTCAAGCAGAAATTATGTGTTGTAAGCTCTAGAAACCAGCCAGTGAGCAGTAAGGATAGGCTGTAACCTCTGGCAAACAATTGCAATTGCTGCGTGATCTGCTGCAGTAAACTGATTTTGAGTCTACCTGCTATTTTTTGTATGTCTCAGAATGAAGGGGGGGCCCCAAGAAAATGTTTGCCCAGGGCCCAATCAAAATAAAAGACGGCCCTGCCCCTAGTGTGTATTCCTGAAAGGAATACCGGTATGTTGCACTGCGGGAGGGGGTTGTCTCCAAGCGGCACAGCTGGAGGCCTTATCAGTTTTTGAAACATGTTCCTGCAGTGTACTCTTTTGGATATGTGGTGAAACTGGGGTAGCTCCGTCATTGACCAACAGATTGTTTAAAACACGTTGTTTTATCTGAGGTTATATGTTATTTATATATTTAAGTTAATATTGGAGGTATTTTATACAGTTGTTTAATAAAAGGCTGTTATGGCCATTTATACTCCAGATGAAAGGTGTGGTCTCATTATTTAAGTTGGTAAGAGGGTGGAGCATGGGTGGCTAACAGTATGGGACAAAATGGGGTACATCTGGACTACACTAGTCATGCCCTAACCATTTAGCATTATGTACACAGCCATCTAGGGGAAGGCATTTTTGACTGGCCACATTGGGTCACATGACCAAAGTATTTAGGGGTAGTGCTCAAGGTCTCTTCCTCTCTGCCCTTGGTCTGTCATGCTATAAAAGCTCTGTGTATAGATCTAAAAGAAAAGACAATTTGGTGGTAATAGATACATACATTTTGTAGTGCACCCCATGTAGGAGCCGCTGGCGAATAGGGATCCCCCACCCTGCACAGCCAGACACAGGTACACTTAGACCCCATACACACTATACAACTCTTGTTGTGCGATTTGCTTTAGACCCATTTTCACACTGGAGCGTTTTTCAGGTGCTTTTAGGTTAAAAATAGTGCCTGTAAGGCGCCTGAAGAACTCCACCCCTGCAGCCCCAGTGTGAGAGCCGAATGCTTTCACATTGGGGTGGTGCGCTTGCAGGACTTTAAAAAAGTCCTGCAAGCAGCATTTTTGGGGCGATGGAGGAGCGGTGTATACACCGCTCCTCTACCGCCCCTGCACCGCCCCTGCACATTGAAATGAAATAAATGGGCAGCGCTGCCGAATTGCCTGCAAAGCGCCTGCAAAGCGCTTCAGCAGCTGCGCTTTTCAGACACTATTAACCCTTTCTTCGGTCTCTACCGGGGGTTAGAAGTGCCCCGCTACCCGCTGGAAAGAGCAGCTAAAACAATGGTAAAGAGCTGCTTAAACTTAACGCTAACGTGGCTGACAGCCAGTGTGAAAGGGCTCTAAGATTTGTCAAAACTTTGTAGTGCAAGGGCCTGCCTGATTGCATACAAATAGAAACACTTAAGGTTTGACCTCATATTATATGGTTTTGGTAAATCTAAAGGAGAAAATCTACAGAAAATTGTATAGTGTGTATCCAGCTTTAGAGTCAGTGAACAGTCTAGCACTTTGTGTATTTATTGAGGGGATAAAACTTGGATAGGGATTAGGGAAATTATGGGATGCCCACTTGACTTTAGAAATCTTAAGGGACAACTCTTCCTATGTACAGCTATATACACTACTCTTCCTCCAGCACTTACTTGCTTGCAGTAAACACAGACTCAGCTGGGATATTTTAGTAAATCTGGCAAAAAGCACTCAACCAGATTTGCAAAAGCCCTTTATAGGCAGGGACCCAGGTCCCCTTTGGTGTGTAGAGAAAAAAGTCCAGTATCCAGCTATATCCTTGTGGCTACTGATCCCAGCACTGCCAGCCCATCTGGCTGCAGCTGCCCCTCTCACTAGCCCTCCTGTATACTTCCTACAGTCCTCCCAGACTTCACACTCACTAGTCACCCAGCTGTCTTCTCCCTGGAGATCTTCTAGACTAAGGGGCACCCTCAAGGGCTACCGACAGCCTCTTCAGCACTCTATCTCCAGCTTTCATCCGACTGCCCCTTGCTGGCATGACCAGAGTATTTAAGAGGGACCCAGCCCCTGCCAGCCCACTTGCTGGGGATTGGCTGAGGGTCCTCCTCAATACTCCAGGCAGCTCCTCCTAACCTCCTTCCCATTCTTCTGGAAGCTTCTCCAAGGTTCCAGCAAATAGAGGGGGTACCAGAGGTGCTGCCTGATGAGTCATCCAGCCTCCCTGAGTCACTCACCAAGACCCAGATTCAACCCAGCCTGGCTCTCAGCCAGGAACTATTTTCCTACACTACAAACTAACTATGTACACCTAGCACTCTACACTAGAGGGTGCTACAATTGTTTTTGTACTCCCCTTGCAAACAATTATTCTTTTCATAAGAGTTTACTTTGATTACTAACTTTTCTTTGATACATTTCTTTTTTTTCTGTTACTGGGGCAATTTCCAGCTATTATCTGGGCTAATTCCCCTTCGATCTTTTTGTGCATTCCTTCATCTTTCATGTAGCGGCCAGCCGGGGCATTCCTTGATCCAAGAGTCAACCTTGTTTTTAACATTATGGCAGACTAACCTTTTGTACATCCACTATATGTAAGTGATAGCCTTGTTGAGCATTTCCATTACATATAATTCATATTTGTGTTTTATTTATCTGAAAGCTTGCACATTGTATTACAGACATATGATCACTTCTATTGATGAAGAAGATTTATTATTGAAATATGCTCGGCTATCTAGCCTATGACTATCAAAGAATGTGTGGGATTAGGAGTAATTTGAGTATTTGAGCCAAAGAATGACAAGTGTATTCTAATAATAAATGTGTCAATCTTACAAATCTTATCTGTATGTTTGTATTGCTTTTCTATTACAGCCACATTGATTTACTTATACATATTGTGGTCAGAGTGTGGTGCCTAGAAAGCCCCTTTGTACAAATTTTGGAGGTCTACAATTGGGTTGGACTCAATTTCTATGTCTTATTACAGGGTTAAGCTGCCATTGGATCGTGCAAAGTCAGCAGATGACCATACTGTTCGGTTCGCCGATTGTGCCTGGGCACACCCTAATTACCCTGTGTGGCGCAGATTGTTCTTGCTGCCTGCCACCCCACGTCTCCCTTGCTGAATGCTGTAGTTTCAGAATGGAGAGTGGGGAAGGGGACAGTTATTATGTAGTTTACCTGCCCCTTCCTTTTCTGAATGAACACAGTGAGTGATCCGTACCAATCACTTCTGTGTCCATTTATTACTGAAGCATAGGAAGTTGTGTTTACTATGCTTCAGTTTGTGATTGACCGGGAAGCCTCTCAGCACAGAGCATTGGCTATTCAGTCACTGTTCGGTCCAGCTCAGGCTGCAGAGGAAGTGACTGTGTAATCTCTGTCCTCAGTCCGTTTCTTTGTCTCAAAAGTGAGAAGGTTTGAGCTTTGGGGTGCACACCCTAATGCAATAGGCTGCGCACACCTATGGTTCTGACAGACTAGGTCTAAGGAGGTATGTTAAATAAATAAATTTGAATAACTTAAGACCTATCTCCCTTCTCCCGTTTGCCTCCAAGCTCATCGAACGCCTTGTTCATGACCAAATGATTTGCTACCTCACGGACAACAACCTTCTCGACCCCCTACAGTCTGGCTTCCGCCTACAACATTCGACTGAAACTGCCCTACTAAAAATCACCAATGACCTAATAACTGCCAAAACCAATGGCCACTACTCCATACTCATACTTTTAGACCTCTCTGCTGCCTTTGACACAGTTGACCACCTGCTGCTCCTCAGCAAATTACACTCCCTTGGCCTCCGTGATTCTGCATTATCCTGGTTCTCCTCCTACCTATCTCAGTGCACTTTCAGCGTCACTTACAACTCCATCTCCTCCGCTCCCCTTCCTCTTTCTGTTGGGGTACCCCAAGGCTCTGTCCTTGGGCCTCTCCTTTTCTCACTCTATACCTCTTCCCTGGGCCAGTTGATCACCTCCCATGGCTTCCAATACCATCTCTATGCCGATGACACACAGATCTATCTCTCCACTCCCCAACTCACCCCCACTATCTCCTCACGGATCTCAAACTTGCTGAATGACATATCGGTATGGATGTCACACCACTTCCTCAAACTTAATCTTTCTAAAACTGAGCTTGTTATATTTCCTCCTTCACGGTACCTCCCCTGTAACTTCACTATTAATATCAACAACACAACCATTGGTCCCTCCACACATGCCAGAGTCCTGGGTGTAATCCTTGACTCTGACCTCTCCTTCAGCCCCCATATCCAATCACTGGCTAAATCCTGCCGCCTTAACCTCCGCAACATCTCCAAAATTCGACCCTTCCTGACTAATGACACTACAAAACAACTTATTCACTCCTTAATTATTTCCCGCCTCGACTATTGCAACTCTCTCCTTAATGGCCTACCCTTAAGCAGGCTATCCCCCCTTCAGTCTATTATGAATGCTGCTGCTAGACTAATACACCTCACTAATCGATCCGTGACTGCTGCTCCTCTCTGCCAATCCCTTCACTGGCTTCCCCTACCCCACCGTGTAAAATTCAAAATGCTAACCATAACATACAAGGCCATTCACAACATCGCCCCCATCTACATCACCAACCTCATCTGCAGATATCGCCCAAATCGCCCCCTCCGCTCCTCCCAGGACCTCCTGCTCTCTAGCTCCCTTGTTACCTCCTCCCATGCTCGCCTTCAGGACTTCTCCAGAGCCTCTCCCATCCTCTGGAATTCCCTGCCCCAGTATGTCCGATCAGCCCCTACCCTGTCCACTTTTAGGAGATCCTTGAAAACTCATTTATTCAGGGAAGCCTATCCCACACCCACATAAATGTCCCTGAGCCACCCCATCAAATCATTCTTTGCAGCTAAAACCTTTTGTACCACCACCCCCTCCCTTTAGAATGTAAGCTCTACGAGCAGGGCCCTCCTGTACCTTTTGTATTGAACTGTACTGTAATTGTGTTGTCCCCCTTATACATTGTAAAGCGCTGAGTAAACTGTTGGCGCTATATAAATCTCATATAATAATAATAATAATAATGTTAAAGCTTAAAATGGCATTTGAAACAGAACACCAGTCCTGTCTTCCTTGCACCTAATTTTTTTTGCAGGATTTCTTCTTTTCCTTACAAGAGCCAGCTATCTCTTCCTGATGACTTCTCTGTGCATGCACAATGACTGTGGGGAGACTGCTAAAGCCTCCTGGGATACATAACATGAAATTCAAGGTTTCTGCAAGTGCTTAGGGGTCTTAGGCAAGGAAAGTGAAAGTGGGAGCGAGCACCACCATAAAAAGGTACTCGTTTCCCAAAAAAGAAAAGTGTTATTAAATGGGGGAGGGGAACCAAATAAGAAAAAATACATTTTCTGTGTGAAGGTTCTCTTTAACTACACATCATTGCTTTTTGTACTACTTTATTAAATAATTGGAAATAGACTGTATTATTGTCATTAAAGAAGAAATCCAACCAAAAATTTTGCTGCACTATTAAGCTTCAGTGCAGAAATATTCCCCACAGTACTTTTTCTGCCACTAGATGTCTACAGGCTGATGGTCAGCATTACTCAACCCAATCTTCTGAGCCTGGGTCATTTTGGCCTTGCACCACCCTGTGATTGTACAGTGAAAGGAGAAGCAGCACAGTGAGGAGCTCATCACTCTGCTTTCTCTCTTTATCAGCATGCATCTTGTCAGCATATTAACCAATTGGCTCCTTCTACTACTTTTTGCTCTCATACACCAGCGCTGCTATACAGAGACTGCAAGAGGCTGTTACCAGGTAAAATTCAGGTACTTACACTTCTTGCATTTTAAAAAACACATTTAATGAAGTATTAATGATTACAGAATCATATTCATTTGTCTTTATATATCTCCCTGGAGTTCATTCATAAATATTATTATTACTGACATTATTATTTATTTAGATTTTCATATCACATTTGTAATAGGATAAGTGGGTATGGGACTCTCATTAGACAAAATAGCAATTCAATACAATGAATACATTTAATAAATCAGCATTGAACATTGCATGTATGGCATAGGTATTAGTTTTCCATTTCATCTGCCTCACCACCCTGCACATAATATGACCAAGAACCCTAGTATTATCTCATTACAGCATTAATAAATCAATATACATTTTTTAGTTAATTCTATCAGATATAAAGTATCTATGGCTATATTACATTATAATTAACTAATTGCACTTGTATTGCTCACCATTGTCCACTCCTTCAGCAATTTTCTAAAAAATAAAAAAAGCAAACAGTAATACATATATAAGTATAAAGATTAGAACAGCTGAACACACTATTGCAGCTATCCCAGAAGGATTAAGTTTCTCATTTAGTGTTTCAGTGGGAGTTGTTCCCTCTGATTGTCAAGCCTACCCCAAACGCAGATGGTCAGATACTATAGCTGGCTACTGTGTTCTTCACCTATAGCAGCCCCCTTTCCCAAAAAGCAAGCAGGCCTACCAATAATCTGTTGCCCCCAGGAATTATACACAATGCTTTAGTGTCTCGCCACCACGCCAGGGCAGGTGCAAACTGAGCAAAGCAAAAAGGTACTTGTGTTTGGCAGATAGGCAGATGGGTTCAATGACAGTCCAAGCAAAAGGCAGGCATAGTTCAGAGAATAGTCCTTATCCGGTCCAAGGTCATACACAGGGAAATCCAAACTAATAGTGCAGGGCAGACAGACCATGAGCTTGGAAAACATGTTACAAACGCACGACAAGCATGACATTGAAGGTATGGCTGGATTAAATCAGGTCTGGTCTCCACCCAGAGACTAGCCACAATAATCGCCTTGCATGTGAACAGACAGACAAGGAGAATGCCACAGCCAAAACCAGGATGCTGGAATGAGGGGCAGGAGCGCTAGACGTTCCTGGCACTGGTGTTGTTGTTCTCTTTGGCGTGGTTGCTCCCTTCGGTGTTGTAGGTGCCTCTGGTGTTGGAGGAATGAAGAGAGCTGCCTGGGCAATATTTGACATGTCTGACTTCTGAGAGGCATTATTAATAGCAACTAATGCAAAAAACAGAATTGTTCCATTTGAAATCGGTACATTTTGTGGTACAAATGAGAAGGATTCCCTTGACCCAGCAAACTGTGGGTTGACACTGGCCATGTTAACCTTATCTGATCCATAAAAGTTGTCTCTTAAATCTTTAAGGTTTCGGCTCATTCTTAAGTCATACTCTGAAGCTGGAAAAGAAATGATAATCAAGTTAGATTCTAAAATTCTTTAATCAAACATATTTTCATATATACATTTAAACCCAAATCACAAATTTACATCTGTAGCTTTAGGCATTGTGGAGAAATTCATTACTTTTTATTGCACCAACCCTATAACACAGCTGTTAGAAAACAACTAAATTCCAGCCTTTGGTGTAATCTGTGAGGATCTTTGACAATTAATTACTTTTATAAGCAGCTAGAGAGATGGCTTGTTATAAAGCTCTGCTTTGCTGCTTATTTGCAACCCATACATACTGTAATGTCCATAAAGAAACTTATCTTTATGACTGTGGCCCATGTCTATCTTTTTTTTTTTTTTTTGCAGCCACGAGTAATTTTTTTGCAGGAGTAATCAGCAGTTGAACACAGCAGTTTATCTAAAGCAGGACAAAGAAAGCAGCAGGAAAAGATCCATGCTCCACTCTGGATTGACCACAAACCACCACTTTGGAAGGCATCCTGCAAGTCTGAATCCTATCCCCACTACACTTTAATATGTACCTTCTACTGTGTCTTCTTATACTAGTATCCTCTGCTTTCAAATTCTCACTTCTTTTCCCCTCTCTTCCACCCCAAAACTTGTACATATCACCATCACTTCTACCCTCTCCCTACTACTGCTCTCATCACCTCCTGCTAATACTTAACCCACCTGCTGACCCACACACCAGGACAGGGAAGTACATGCACTCTCATACATCTCACTCCCATCTTAGTTTCTCCACCCTCCTTCTTCTGCTAACCTCTGGGGATATCTCCCCTAATCCTGGTTCTCCAGTATCTCACCCCCACACCCTCCCTCCTCCAGCATCAGCCGCAATCTTCTCAGTCTTACCTTGATCCCTCTTATCCCAAAAAACACCCCCCCCTGTGTGCCCTCTGGAATGCCCACACCGTCTGCAACAAGCTCACTTCTGTCCATGACCTTTTTGTCTCCCACTCCCTTAACCTTCTTGCAATCATGGAAACATGGCTTCAAGAGTTAGACTCTGCCTCGCACCCAGCTCTCTCCCATAGAGGCCTTCATTGCACTCACTCATCCAGACCCAGTGGACGGAAAGGAGGTGGAGTTGGTTTGCTTCTATCCCTACTGAGCACCTTTCAAGTCCTACCTATCCCTCCCTCTCTAACCTTCTCTTCTTTTGAGACACACTGTATTTGGCGGTTTTCTCCCATTTCTCTAAGGATTGCAGTGATCTTCCTTGATGACTTCTCTGCCTGGCTACCCTACTTTCTCTCCTCTGCGAAACCCACTATTATCCTTGGTGATTTTAACATCCCTGCCAATGTTAACAGCCCAGCTGCATCCCAACGTTTCTACGTAACCTCATCCTTTGACCTTACACAAAGGACATAGTCCCCCAACTCACTCTGATGGTAATACCCTTGACCTTGTTTTCTCCCATCTTTGCACCAGCTACAACCTCACCAACACCCCCTTTCCTCTCTCTAACCACAACCTCATCACTTTCACAATGAGCTTGTCTCCAAACACATGTCAAATCAACCAGAAAACAATTACCCGCAGAAACCTTCGCCACTTTATTCCTTCTCTTTTTCTACTCTTTTTCTACTCTGCAACTGACCATCTCCATGATAATATCTCACCCCTGTCTTGCCCCGACCTGGCCACTTCTATCTATAACAGTTCACTTTCATCCACACTGGACTCTTGCTCCTCTCACTATACAAAATATCAGGCCCCAACCATTACAATCTTGGCAGACCGAAGACACCAGAAACCTTAGGAGACATAGCCGAGCACAGGAGTGAGTGTGGCGTAAAACCAAATCCCGGAATGCATTTACCCAATATAAAGCTGCCGTCTTAAAATACAATTCCTCCCTCCATGCTGCCAAACAAGCCTACTTTGTCACCCTCACTAATACCCTGTCCTGCATACCCTGTCCCACTAATACCCTGTCTACTTTTAACTCTCTACCTTTTCCACCATCTCCACCCAGCAACTCACTCACTGCTCACGAGATTGCCAATAACTTCAAAAACAAGATTGATGCAGTTCGTGGGGACATCTACAGAAATCTAACCCACTTAACATCTGCTCTCAACACTCTCCTCTTTTGACCTTGCTACTACCGAAGATGTCGCTGAAGTTTTCTCAGAAGCCCACCTTACCACCTGTCCCCTGAAAACTGTTCCCTCACATCTACTATGGTCACCCTCTTCTTTTATCTAAGGGCTCCCTCACTCACATCTTCAATCTCTCTCTCTCTACTGGCACTTTCCCCTCTACTCTAAAACATGCCCTGATTACCCCCATACTTAAAAAGCCCTCACTGGACCCCACCAGCCTGAACAACTTAAGATACAACTCCTTACTCCCGTTTGCGTCAACTTTTAGAGCGATTAGTCTACAACCATCTTGCCTCACTGACAATAACCTTCTTGACCCCTTACAGTCTGGCTTTCGCTCACTACACTCCACTGAAACTGCCCTACTGAAACTCACTAATGACATACTAACTGCTAAAACCAATAGCCACCACTCCATACTCCTACTACTCTATCTCTCTGCAGCATTTGATACTGTTGACCATCCCCTACTATTCCAAAAACTTCACTCTCTTGGCCTTCAAGACTCTGCTCTCTTCTCCTACCTATCACAGAACTCCTTCAGTGTGACCTATAACTCTGTTTTCTCCTCTCCACTTCCTCTTTCTGTAGGAATAACTCAAGGTTCTGTCCTCGGACCTCTTCTCTTCTCCATTTACACCTCCTCCCTTGGTCAGTTAATAAACTCCAATGGCTTCCAGTACCACCTCTATGCTGATGACACCCAAATTTATCACTCTACTCCTCACCTCACTCCTTCAGTTTCCTCTCAAAATACTAACTTACTAACTGACATATCAGCATGGATGTCACACCACTTCCTCAAACTCAATCTTTCTAAAACAGCTCATCATTTTTCCTCCAGCCCATGCCCCCTCCCTGACTTCTCCATCAAGATCAATAATACAACCATCAGTCCCTCCCCTCATGCCAGTGTGCTAGGTGAATTCCTGGACTCTGACCTGTCCTTTCAGCCCCAAATCCAATCATTGTCCAAATCTTGCAGACTTCACCTCCAAAACATCTCCAAAATATGCGCCTTTCTAACCGTTGACACCACTAAGCAACCTATTCACTCCCTTGTTATCTATCACCTTGACTATTGTAACTCCCTCCTACTTGGCCTACCTCTCTGCATGCTATCCCCTCTTCAGTCTATCATGAATGCCGCTGCCAGACTCATCCATCTTACCAACCGTTCAGTATCCACCACTCCTCTCTGCCAATCCCTCAACAGGCTTCCCATTGCCCAACATATAAAATTCAAAACACTAACAATAACATACATAGCCATTTACAATTCTGCCCCGAGCTACATCACCAGTCTTATCACTAACTATTACCCAAACTGTCCTCTCTGCTCCTCCCAAGACCTTTTGTTCTCTAACTCCCTTATCTCCTCCTCCCATGCCCATCTCCAGGACTTCTCCAGAGCCTCTCCCATCCTCCAGAACTCACTACCCCAATCTGTCTGGTTATCTCCTACTCTGTCCACTTTTAGGCGATCCCTGAAAACTCACCTCTCCAGGGAAGCCTATCCTGCCTTCAGCTAACAACCAAATCTTCATAAAAAAGAAGAAACCTCGAAGATGGGATTTTGAGGGCAATTATTTGGAAAGTATGAAAAAAGTTTTTTATATATAAAAAATATTTAATTTATTGATACAAAAAATGCATAAAACCATAATTTAGCAACAATCACATTCATATGAGCAACAATATTACTACATTTACAATTTGACAGAAATTGTGAGAATCCCACTACATAAATGCTGACAATGAGTGAGAATCCAACGCATTTCGAAATATATAAATACAATCTTCATCAGGGACAACAATTTTTCCATTTCTGTAATGTAGAACAAAGTATAAATACATATATTGTATGAAAAAGGAATCATACCATAAAGTTAATGTTCAATGCCCAACAATATGTTCAAAGAACTTACATGTCAAAAAAGTATCCTCCTGTTCGACAGCGAACAGGAGGAGCCCCCCAGGACCCCCCCAGGGAAGGCGGGGCTGCCGCCCGATATCGCACGCAACGCCGATGGATATTTCCATCTGGGGGGGATGCTGAGTAAAAAAGATGGATCGGCTGGATGCCAGAACCGCCCTGGCGAGAGGCGGAAAGGCACATGAGGATTGCTGCGACAAAGAGAATCTGACGATGGGACCCCACAGGAAAAGAGTTCCCGGTTGTCCCAATAATCAGATGAGGGAGATGGAGAAAAAAAAAAAACCCGAACTGTAAGGTTCAGGTGAGGGAAAGTCTTAAATCAATCAAAAAAGGGAATGAACTAAAAAAGAGAGAGGATGTGCCAACAAAGACCAAACGGTCCCCAATAGGGACAATGCACACCTCAGATTGAAGAAAAACTTGCCAATAAGGAGGACTAAAAACCCACAGTAATATCATCCCAACACTGTCAGGACGGTGCTGAAAGCACAGAGAAACTGACAGCTTGGGATGAAAGATGGCCCCCAGAAAAACTATTTGGGGGGCCTCGGTGTGCCGGGTGCATGATGATGGCAACAGACCTAACACGGGGACAGAGGATGGAACCAAGGAGTAAATCCGATGATATAATGGGACAAACTTGAAAAATACATAAACAAAAACATATTGTAAATAAATCAGCAATGAGTTGGCGACGCATAATAAATGCTCCACAAATACATCACCCTATTTGTAGATGCAATCCAATGATATAATGGGACAAATTCTTACGTTTGAAATGGAATTGCACCACTCGGGAAGCTTTTCAACATGAAACGGACAAATTGAGTAAGAGATTACTTCTGAGAGGATATACAAAATCCTCCTTGAAGAAAGCCTTTAATCGCGTCAAGGATAGAGACAGACATGATTAAATTTTTAAAACTAAAGAAAAGAAACAAGATGACACAACAAGAATCATCTTACAATATTCTAATGAATATAACAATGTGAGAAAGATTCTCACCAAATATTGGTCTATCCACACTGATGACCCCATCTTGGGGGGGTCTTATTACTTCCAAATCACAGATCACTTTTAGAAAAGCTGGCTCCTTAGGTGAGATGCTTACTCAAAGTGAATATAAAGGTAATCAGAGACAGGATCCCTGTAAAACATGGGGCACGTACCCCTGTGGATCATGTTCGTTCTGTGGGGTACTTGGCAAGAGAACTCATTTTCAACTGCCTAATGGAGAACGCTTCCGTATGAAACATTTTGCCAATTGCAAAACCAAGGGGGTTGTCTATCTTCTACAATGCCAATGTGGTGCCTTCTATGTCAGGAAGACCCGACAAGAATTGGGGCAACGTGTCAGTAAACATTTACAGAGCATGCGAATTGGCAATCTATATCTTTCACTCAGAAGACATGTGGCCAAGAGACATGGTTACAGAATGCCATCTGTTAACTTCACAGTGTTAGATCGAGTGCATATGCCAACTAGAGAGACTGGAACAAGATTCTACTACAGCGCAAAATGCGCTGGATTAGATATCTTGATGCCACTACTCCCCCTGGCCTAAATGAGGATGAGAGCTTTAGGCCCTTTCTGGAGGGCTTTAGCTCAGGAAAAACAGATTAAACCTGGATTATTAGGGCCAAATAGCTATGGGGTCCATCTCTAGGTTTTTTGGTTTCTTTGATGGATTTGTATATGTATATTTTCAGCTTCTTCCCTTTTTTTGTGTTCTCTTCATTCTTGTTTTGCTGTCAGTGGGGTGGACAGGATAACATTATCTATTTAGGGTATCAATATAACTGCATCTACGAAGAGGGTGATGTATTTGTGGAGCATTTATTATGCGTCGCCAACTCATTGCTGATTTATTTACAATATGTTTTTGTTTATGTATTTTTCAAGTTTGTCCCATTATATCATTGGATTTACTCCTTGGTTCCATCCTCTGTCCCCATGTTAGGTCTGTTGCCATCATCATACACCCGGCACACCCGGGCCCCCACATAGTTTTTCTGGGGGTCATCTTTCATCCCAAACTGTCAGTTTCTCTGTGCTTTCAGCACCGTCCTGACAGTGTTGGGATGATATTACTGTGTCGGGGGTTTTTAGTCCTCCTTATTGGCAAGTTTTTCTTCAATCTGAGGTGTGCATTGTCCCTATTGGGGACTGTTTGGTCTTTGTTGGCACATCCTCTGTCTTTTTTAGTTTATTCCCTTTTTTTGATTGATTTAAGACTTTCCCTCACCTGAACCTTACAGTTCGTGTTTTTTTTTTTCCATCTCCCCCATCTGATTATTGGGACAAGCGGGAATTCTTTTCCTGTGGTGTCCCATCGTCAGATTCTCTTTGTCGCAGCGATCCTCATATGTGCCGGCTGGATGCCTTTCCGCCTCTCGGCAGGGTGGTTATGGCATCCAGCCGATGTATTCCATCTTTTTTACTCAGCATCCCCCCCAGATGGAAATATCCATCGCCTTCCCTGGGAGGCTCCTCCTGTTCGCTGTCACCTCCAATGGTTGTTTCATCCGGACATTGTTTAGGGGGCTTTATAAGGAGGACGCCGGGATTCTTGAGGCCCCATCTCCTCTCTATGCCACGGTAGCTTTATTTATTTTCTTTACGTTAGTTGGTTTTTCCCAGGGAGGGGGGCACTTTTTGTCCCACACACTTGGGCAGGTAATACGGCTACTTGGATTCCTACGCTGGGACCACTTATTATACACATTTGGTAAGTTTAGTTTACTCAGGATTTTTATCTTTGGGGTGGTGCATATATCTTTTCCAATGTTGTTTGATGCCCTGGGATCTACAGTCCCCTCCCTTGGAGGGATGTTTTCCCTTTTTAGCGTCTCCACTTGGAGTGTCCCACGCTACACATATATATATATATATTCTTTTTTAATATATATAATTATTGCTGCAAATTTTGTTATCCATTTACTTACCTATATTCACTTATCCTTAGGTTGATTACTCCATCCTTCTCCTTTGGAGATTGTGAATATACATTCAAAATCATTTTTTGTCCCACATATGGGTTGGACCATTCTATTGGGGTCATCATTTCCCTGGACCCTCTTTTTGGACCATACGAAATTGTAAGTGTGACCCAATTCATTTTTCAACTTTTTCTTTTTTCTTTCTGGCTGCTAGCACCTTTTTCAATGCCTGTGTTGCTTTTTGGGGGGGCTTTAGCCTCTTCCGCCTCTCAGTTTTCTGAGGGACGGTTTGAGGTCTCCCCATGCTCACCCGGGTATGGCATCATGTGGCTTGCTCCTTTTAGACATGTATCTAATTGATATTCCAGACACTTTATAGCTTTTGATATATACATATTTATTTATTCTGCCTTGTAGGTTCTTTATCCGTATCTAGGTTTTTCGTTTTTGACGCCCTTGTTGGATATTCATATCCTTGGGTTCTTTTGCATGATGAAAGGCTTACATAGGCTTCCTTGGGGGACTGTTGGTATGGAGGAATTTCCAATGATACTTTTTTGACATGTAAGTTCTTTGAACATATTGTTGGGCATTGAACATTAACTTTATGGTATGATTCCTTTTTCATACAATATATGTATTTATACCTTGTTCTACATTACAGAAATGAAAAAATTGTCCCTGATAATGATTGTATTTATATATTTCGAAACGCGTTGGACTATCACTCATGGATTGTCAGCATTTATGTAGTGGGATTCCCACCATTTCTGTCAAATTGTGAATGTAGTAATACTGTTGCTCATATGAATGTGATTGTTGCTAAATTATGATTTTATGAATTTTTTGTATCAATAAATTGAATATTTTTTATAATAAAACTTATTATTATAAAAAACTTTTTTCATATTTTCCAAATAATTGCCCTCAAAATCCCATCTTCGAGGTTTCTTCTTTTTTATATAAATTTCAAGGGATGTTGGCAATTTTACACGCAACCTTTGGGAGTCAACCCTTTTTTTCAACAACCAAATCTTCTACTTTTGTTTCACCTTCCCCTCCCTCTTAGATTGTAAGCTTGCAGGAGTAGGGCCCTCCTAAACCTCTTGTATTGAATTGTACTGTTGATGTATTATCTCTCGTTATATTGTAGGGCGCTGTGCAAACTGTTATATAAATTCATTATTATAATAATAACAATAATAATAATAATAATAATTGTCTAGTCTACAGGTGTACTTTAAGTAATATTTGTTTGTATAGGGTTAACACATTTGTGGAATCATATAAAAAACAAAATGCAAAGTTTCATGTCTTATAGCTGTTCAATAATTCACTAAAGCCAACAAACTTATGCCGCGTACACACGGTCGGACTTTCCGGCATACTTGGTCCGGCGGACCAGAGTGTGCCGGACAATCCGCCCGTGTGTAGGCTCCGGCGGACTTTTTCCCAAAAGCCCGCCGGACCTAGATTTGAAACATGTTTTAAATCTTTCCGTCAGACTCAGTTTCGGGCGGAAAGTCTGCTCGTCTGTGTGCTGGTCCGACGGAAAGCCCGCTCGTGTGTATGCTGGTCCAACGGACCAGATACGACGCGAGGGCAGGGTATTGCATCTCGCGCTCGCTGCAATAGGAAAAACAAATTTTCCTATTGTGGCGAGCGCAGGGCATACCAGGCCCTTAGGTCTGGTATGGATTATAAAAATGGCGTGGGGCCCCCCCTAAAATCCATACCAGACCCCGATCCAAGCACGCAGCCTGGCCGGTCAAGAAAGGGGGTGGGGACGAGCGAGCGCCCCCCCTCCTGAACCGTACCAGGCCGCATGCCCTCAACATGGGGGGTGGGTGCTTTGGGGGAGGGGGGCGCCCTGCGGGGCCCCCCCACCCCAAAGCACCTTGTCCCCATGTTGATGAGAACAAGGGCCTCTTCCCGACAACCCTGGCCGTTGGTTGTCGGGGTCTGCGGGCGGGGGGCTTATCGGAATCCGGGAGCCCCCTATAAGAGGGCCCCCAGATCCCGGCCCCCCCACCCTATGTGAATGAGTATGCGGTACATGGTACCCCTACCCATTCACCTAGGGAAAAAGTGTAAATAATAAAACACTGCACAGGTTTTTAAAATATTTTTTAAACAGCTCTGGGGGGGGATCTTCCTCCGGCTTCGGGGGTCCCTCCGGTTCATCTTCTCCCGGCGTCCAGTTGGTTCTTCTCCGCTCTCTTCTCCCGGTGATCCAGTTCTTTGGCTGGCTCCTCCACTGTCTTCAGGTAGCTCTCTTGCCAGCAGAGGTCCGGACTTCTGGGCTTCTTGTCTTCTCTTCTCCAGATGTTGATGAGGGCTGCGTTGTGACTTATATAGGCGGAGACCCCGCCCCCTTTTGATGTCACAGTCCCTGGGCATGCTGGGACTGTGACGTTTTAGGGGGCGTAGTCAACATCACCCAGTGACCACGCCCCCTAAAACATCACAGTCCCAGCATGCCCAGGGACTGTGACATCAAAAGGGGGCGGGGTCTCCGCCTATAAAAGTCACAACGCAGCCCTCAGAGAGCAGTCCAGCTGGAGAGAGCCTCGTGTCAACATCTGGAGAAGAGAAGAGAAGACAAGAAGCCCAGAAGACAAGAAGCCCAGAAGTCCGGACCTCTGCTGGCAAGAGAGCTACCTGAAGACAGTGGAGGAGCCGGCCGAAGAACTGGAACACCGGGAGAAGAGAGCGGAGAAGAACCAACCGGACGCCGGGAGAAGATGAACCGGAGGGACCCCCAAAGCCGGAAGAAGACCCCCGAAGCCGGAGGAAGATCCCCCCCCCCGAGCTGTTAAATAAAATATTTTAAAAACATGTGTAGTGTTTTATTATTTACACTTTTTCCCTAGGTGAATGGGTAGGGGTACCATGTACCCCATACTCATTCACATAGGGTGGGGGGGCCGGGATCTGGGGGCCCTCTTATAGGGGGCTCCCGGATTCCGATAAGCCCCCCGCCCGCAGACCCCGACAACCAACGGCCAGGGTTGTCAGGAAGAGGCCCTTGTCCTCATCAACATGGGGACAAGGTGCTTTGCGGTGGGGGGGCCCCGCAGGGTGCCCCCCTCCCCCAAAGCACCCACCCCCCATGTTGAGGGCATGCGGCCTGGTACGGTTCAGGAGGGGGGGTTTCCCTTTATAATCCATACCAGACCTAAGGGCCTGGTATGCTCGCAAGGTGTCAATCTCGCCGATAAAAGCGGCAAGATTGACATCCTTTACTAGTCCCGTCGCACCTGAGTCACGTTCAAAATGAATGGACTTGTCCGTGTGTGGGCAAGTCCGTTCATTCTGAAAGTCCGCCGTAACTCCGGCGAAAGTCCGTCGGAAAGACAAGCGGACTTAGCCCGCCGCAAAGTCCGGTCGTGTGTGGGCAAGTCCGTCCGTTTTAAAGTCCGGCGCACCTGGCGGACAAAGTCCGTCAGAAAGTGTGCCGGACCAAGTAGGCCAGAAAGTCCGACCGTGTGTACGCGGCATTACTGTCACTTTGACAAAGCGTATTTCATATGGGTGGTGTAAGAAACAACTGGCAGAACTATTAGCATTCGTATTGAGGTACATCTGTCATGAAATAAATATGGGGGTTGCTATTCCAGTTTCCTTCTGAAAATGTTAGATGCCTAGCTGTTACTGGTTTTAATATGTCTAAGTCACAAACCCAGAAAGAGTCTAATGTCATGTTCTGTGTGTCATATTCTCCTCCATTTTCACAGTGACAGGGTCTCGCTTTGTCATATGGTACAATATAAAAAGATATACAATGTGGTGGACGTTTGACAGTTCTTGAAGAAACAGTAGAATAAAAATGCAAACATCTAGAGGGGCATTGTTTTTTCTTTACTTGGGTTTTATTGTCCTTTTGAAGGTTACAGAACAATGCAAAGACTGATTAACTATGATAGGCTGCTAGTTGCTCACTAATCTTGATTTGTAGAAAATGTGATTACATATAGAATCAGCAAGAGCACACTTTTTCTTTAGCCATTTGGCGACAGTACATTGTGGGCAGGTGGCCACTGTAGACAAAGAGACATACCTGACATACACGAATGCGCCCCCCCCCCCACTTGGCTCCCACTGTGATTGTATACAGCGGGAGCCTGTCAGCAAGTCCTGGCCAATGATTCACAGCTGAGACCTGCTGATCACAGGCCAGAGCTCTGTGTTGGCAAACAACACAGCTCTGTAAAGAGGGAGCGATCTGTCAGTTTTTCACCCCTGCAAAGCAGCGATGAGAAAATAAGAGATCTATTAGTAAAAATAGCAAACTTTACACACATTACACATAGTTAGGCACAGATTTCACCCCTTGATCGCCCTAGATGTTAACCCCTTCCCAGGCAGTGTCATTAGTACAGTGACAGTGTGTAGTATTATCACTGATCACTGTTGTAATGTCACTGGTGATGTCAGTAGCAGTTAGTCAGTTCCCCACAGCGTCATTTAGTATCAGATTGCCCGCCGTACTATCACAGTCCCATTATAAGTAGCTGATCTCTGTCATTAGTAGTATAAAAAAAAAAATTCCATTATGCAGTATCCCACAAAACTGAGTACACCCCTCACATTTTTGTAAATACAGTGGAACCTCAAGATTGCGAGTAATGTGGTTAACGAGCATTTCGCAATACGAACAATTATTTTTTTTAAATCCTGACTCGGTTTGCGAGTGTTGCAAAATTAGCAGGATTCAAGCCTCTGCGGTGTGCAGTACCTCATTTGGCCAGAGGTGCGGGGGCACCGGTGACACTCTGAGCCGTTCAGAAATACAGGGGGTCCCCTAGTTACAAACATCCGACTTACAAACGACTCCTACTTACAAACAGAGGGAGACAACAGGAAGTGAGAGGAAATCTACCACTAGGAAGGGAAATTCACTTCTGTAAGAGCTATTATTTGGAAAAAGGTACCTCCACTGATGCTTCATCACCAAGGCTTGTTTCCACAAAAACCCAACAAAATCCAATTGTCATTGGGACAGAAAGTGAGGTGAAATCTTCTGAAGAGGAGAACACAGCAAAACAAATGTTGCAGGGGTGTTAACCCTTCCCTATGCTATCCAAATAGCTTAAAAAATGTTTTTTTGGCTGGAGCTACACTTAAAAAATGTAGTTGTTCCGACTTACAAACAGATTCAACTTAAGAACAAACCTACAGTCCCTAACTTGTTTGTAACCCGGGGACCCCCTGTACTCGGAAACACTTGGAAATACTCTGTTCCTGAGTGTTTCCGATGGTTTCCGAGTGCATCCGAGCGGTCTCCAAGTATTTCCGAGTCTCTTCGGCACCCCCCCACCTCTGGCCACATGCGGTATTGCATGCAATAAAAGTCAATGTGGAACGAATTATCTTTGTTGCCATTGACTTCTATGGGGAAACTCACTTTGATATGCAAGTGCTTTGGATTACAAGCATTCTCCTGGAACGGATTATGCTCATAATCCAAGGTTCCACTGTATTATATTATATCTTTTCATGTGACAACACTGAAGAAATTACACTTTGCTACAATGTAAAGTAGTGAGTGTACAGCTTGTATAACAGTGTCAATTTGCTGTCCAGTCAAAATAACTCAACACACAGCCATTAATGTCTAAACCACTGGCAACAAAAGTGAGTACACCCCTAAGTGAAAATGTCCAAATTGGGCCCAAAGTGTCAATATTTTGTGTGGCCACCATTATTTTCGAGCACTGCCTTAACCCTTTTGGGCATAGAGTTCACCAGAGCTTCACAGGTTGCCACTGGAGTCCTCTTCCACTCCTCCATGATGACATCACGGAGCTGGTGGATGTTAGAGACCTTGCACCACTCCACCTTCTGTTTGAGGATCCCCCACGGATTCTCAATCGGGTTTAGGTCTGGAGACATGCTTGGCCAGTCCATCACCTTTACCCTCAGCTTCTTTAACAAGGCAGTGGTCATCTTGGGGGTGTGTTTGAGGTCATTATCATGTTGGAATACTGCCCTGCATCCCAGTCTCCAAAGGGTGGGGATTTTGCTCTGCTTCAGTATGTCACAGTACATGTTGGCATTCATGGTTCCCTCAATGAACTATAACTCCCCAGTGCCAGCAGCACTCATGCAGCCCCAGACCATCACACTCCCACCACCATGCTTGACTGTAAGCAAGGCACACTTGTCTTTGTACTCCTCACCTGGTTGCCACCACACACGCTTGACACCATCTGAACCAAATAAATTTATCTTGGTCTCATCAGACCACAGGACATGGTTCCAGTAATCCATGTCCTTAGTCTTCTTGTTTTCAGAAAACCGTGGGCTTTCCTGTGCATCATCTTTAGAAGAGGCTTCCTTCTGGGGCGACAGCCATGCAGACCAATTTGATAGAATGTGCGGTGTATGGTCTGAGCACTGACAGGCTAACCCCCACCCCTTCATCCTCTGCAGCAATGCTGGCAGCACTCATACGTCTATTTCAGACAGACAACCTCTGGATATGACGCTGAGCACGTGCACTCAACTTCTTTGGTCGAACCATGGAGAGGCCTGTTATGAGTGAAACCTGTCCTGTCCGCTGTATGGTCTTGGCCACTGTGCTTCAGCTCAGTTTCAGGGTCTTGGCAATCTTCTTATAGCCTAGGCCATCTTTATGTAGAGACACAATTCTTTTTTTTCAGATCCTCAGAGAGTTTTTTGCCATGAGGTACCATGTTGAACTTCCAGTGACCAGTATGAGAGAGTGAGAGCAATAACACCAAATTTAACATACCTGCTCCCCATTAACACCTGAGACCTTGTAACACTAACGAGTCACATGACACTGGGGAGGGAAAATGGCTAATTGGGCCCAATTTGGACATTTTCTCTTAGCGGTGTACGCACTTCTGTTGCCAGCACTTTAGACATTAATGGCTGTGTGTTGAATTATTTTGAGGGGACAACAAATTTACACTTTTATACAAGCTGTACACTTACTACTTTACATTGTAGCAAAGTGTCATTTCTTCAGTGTTGTCACATGAAAAGATATAATAAAATACCTACAAACATGTGAGGGGTGTGCTCACTTTTGTGAGATACTGTATATACCATAGTTTGTAGGAGCTATAATTTTCATGCAAACACATCAATATACACTTATTTGGATTTTTTCTATTAAAAACTTTTAGTGTAATACATTTAGACCAAAATGTATGAAGAAATTGTATTTATTTTTATTGGATATGTTTTATAGCAGAAAGTAAACAATTTTTTTTTTCCAAAATGTTTTCATTTATATCACAACAATTAAAAAAAAAAAAACAGGTGATCAAATGCCACCAAAAGAAAGCTCTATTTGTGTGAAAAAAATAATATGAATTTAATTTCCTAGTACAGTGTTGCATGCCCGCGCTATTACCAGTTAAAGTAACGCAGTGCTGAATAACAAAAAATGGCCTGATCATGAAGGTGGTTAGAGAACATTAACAAGAATTTAAAGTACTTTGATATACAATAAGATGACATCAGCAAAACTGAAATGTAAACCAAAGATTGTTTTGCTTTCTATATTATCAGGTTCTTTTTCTTTACCTTTTGCCCAGGTTCACACTGCTGCGGGATTGAAATCGCGCAAGTTCAGCTGAACTCACACAATTTCATTCCCGCTAGTTATTTCCGCACAGATGTTTATTGAAATCACACCGGAAGTCACCAAAAGTAGTGCAGAAACTACATTTGGAAATCGGTGCGGCGCCGTAAAGTCT
Organism: Lithobates clamitans; assembly: GCA_037952925.1. Lineage (NCBI taxonomy): Eukaryota > Metazoa > Chordata > Amphibia > Anura > Ranidae > Lithobates > Lithobates clamitans. Next base: position 894,226 of record JBBGZY010000880.1, read on the forward strand.
GCGTCACACCGATTCGGGCGGTGCTATTGCTGGCAACAGCCGCTGATTTGGCATGCCAAATCACATCAATGTGAACCTATATGAAAGGTCAGTTTTTCTTTTGCAGCTGGAACTTTGATTCAATCAACCAAATTTCCTAAGATTGGGGAGTTGACTGTAGCAATGTGCTATTTAATGCCAACGGAGTAGATGGTAGCTTAACACCATGTTAGGTTTAAAACCTTTAGAAAAAACTGGATGCAATGGATCATATATATGTAAACAGATGATTATAGGATTTTGATGGGATTTTTTAAATTGTTTGTAGGCCTTAAATTAAGATTTGTAGGTAGCCTGGAAATAAAGTAAGCGCCAAATCTCTCTTGTGGTGGGAAATTAGCTCCCCCTCCCTTCTTAACTCCCCTCCTTTTTACTTTTATTTATTTATTACATTTTTTAATTTCCTGTTGTTTATATTGTTTTAAATAATGTTACTTTGAATTAAAGTATATGTGAACCCTAATGCCGCGTACACACGACCGGTTTTGCCGTCGGAATAAACTCCGAAGGTTTCTCCGACGGAAATCCATTCAAGCGGTCTTGCCTACACACAGTCAATCCAAAGTCCGACCAAAGTCCGACCGTCCGGAACGTGGTGACGTACAACACTTATGACGGGACTAGAAAAAGGAAGTTCAATAGTAGCCAATAGCTTCCGTCTCGTACTTGCTTCAGTTTTGGTCCGTCGGAAGAGCATACAGCCGATCAGTTTTCCCAATAGGAATTGGTTCCGTCGGAAATATTTAGAACATGTTTCATTTCTAGGTCCATCAGAATTTTCGAAAAAAAAAAGTCCGATGAGGCCTACACACGATCGGAATAGACGATGAAAAACTTCCGTCAGACTTTTTGTGTCGGACATTCCGCTTGTGTGTACACGGCTTTAGGCTCGGTTCACATATGTGCAAATTGGATGCGGTTGGTATTTAACCGCATCCAATTTGCATAACATGTGAATCAGACCAGATTTCAGTGGAGCCAGTTCACAAATGTGCATTGCAGTTTTAAAAAGGGTCCTGTGGGGGGCATGTCCGGACGTGCTGCTGGAGAGACGTGCACGAGCTGAGCTCCTCATACCCAGCACCAATCTAGTGCCATCCGCTGCCTTTCTCCACACTACAGCAGCCACAGATTATACATCTTTGTTCCCAGACCCCTACTGCTCTGGTCCCGGTGCTTATTTGGGACTTTTGTCGGCTAGATCCCCTTATACACCGAGGTTTCCTCCGTGCCACCGAAGCCCTCCGCCATCTTGGGGCCTACAGATTGTCCGGTGGTTCCTACAGCCTGAGCCCATGATCCAGAGCATGGACAGCTCATCTACACATACGGGACAGCCGACCCACCTCCGGGGAACACACGGAATGGCTCATCAGCTCGGGGAAGCCACAGGAGGACCTCCGACGGCCAGCTCCAGCATCCCGCGGCCTACCACTCTGACGCGGCCTGCAGACTTGCTTACAGACGCTCTCCTTGGACACAGGGAGTAGTGCATACTACACAATCATCCGCAGTCGAGTCCCCAGGAGGCGTTAGGCTATTTGGATCTCTATCTCTGTTTTCCCCAGGAGGGGGGCCCCACCCAGTGGCCTTCTCTTAGGATAGTCCGCGGCTTCGGCCTACCTCTGGAAGTCGATGGCCATCTTGCTACTACTTGCTACTCCTTGCTACTCCAGGGAAGCTCTCTCTCATTTGCTCCCACTGCTTTTGCCTCACAGCTCTCCTTCATCATCTATCAAAGCTTGTTTTGTCATCTTAATCACCACTCAATCTGCGCAGTAATAATATCAGTCTCAGATAATTATTAGCCCGGCAACATAATCGCTACTGTACCGGTCATTAGCTTTTAAAGGGACAGTCCCCCCCTTACAATTCCTTTTGCTTATGTCCTCACAGATTAAAATGATGGATGTATAAGGTCTCTGAACATGACAAACAAGTAAAAACGGGACTTGGTCTCTAGCCATTTCTCCAAGACCCCCGCTGACGAATCTATAGCTACAATACACACGGGGGTCACCCCTTTAGCTTTCCATAGAAGCCGTACATCCCATGGGCAAAATTGGGGATCAAAGGCACATCCATTCTACAACCCTTAAACCCCAAACCTCTTGGATCGTTTTTTAAGCAGAACATCTTCCACGGCTTCGGGAGCCCTAGAAGACATGCAGACCGTATTGGAGCAATCAGACCTAAACACCGGTACCCTTTTTGACATTGCTCCCAACCCTGCGCCAGGTTCTTCCCCTCCACTGACAGTGGAAGTTTTAGATGTTAAACTGCAATCCTTGCTCCTGGCTAATACCCACAACATCGCTCACGAAGTTGGAAAACTAGCCAGAGAATTAAGAGGGGAAATTGACCAACTAGGAGAACGCACTGATTCTCTGGAATACAAATTCGATGAGATGGTGCAGTATGTTCAGGTGCTGGAAGAGGACAATGCCACCATTAAAAATACAGTCACCCAGCTCCAGGCCCAGCAGGAAGACCTGGAAAACAGAGAACGCAGGCAAAATTTGAGATTCAGAGGTATTCCTGAGACCGTGGAAGATAGAGATCTCCATTCCTACCTCTTAAATCTTTTCAATGTGGTTGCCCCCAATATCCCCGACATCGACTGGAGCCTAAACAGAGCTCACAGGTCACTTGCTCCTAAACCTCCACCAGGGGCCAACCCAAGAGATGTGATCGTTTGATTCCATTACTATGATAGTAAAGAAGCTCTGTCTCTGGCAACCCGCAACCAATCCAGAATTGAATTCAAAGGTTCCAAGATCCAAATTTTCAGCGACCTTTCGCCTATTACTCTAACTAGGCGGAGAAATCTTCGCCCACTAACCCTGCATCTTCAATCCCACAAAGTAATATATCGATGGGGATTTCCTTTTCACCTCTCCGCATCCCGCGATGGCGTACAATATTCCTTATGAGTTCTACAAGAAAGTGACACATTTCTACGTAACCTTGGGATACCACCACTTCCTGATGAGGATCCACCGCCGTTCCCAAATACTCCTCAACTACCGAAGACCCCAAGTCGCATCTGGACCTTAGTGAGACAGAAACCAGCCAAATCAAATTTCACACCTCAGAAGCGCCAGACCTCAAGACTTCCATCCTGAACACTCTCTCTACTGGCTGAGGCTAAATACATCATTCTCAGTAACCCCCAGTTACTGTGTTTTTTGAGTGGTCAATTGCCCCTTAGTGGGTTCTTGTGCGGCTAGTTACACTACAGCTGTTCTGAATTAAAGGTTTGTTAACAGTTCATTTCTTTTGTTTTTGGATTGCAGGCAACTTTTTCTTTGGAGAATGGTGGAAGACCCTTCCGGTCCCTATGTTCAGAGACTTCCCTGCTCCTCTTTCCGACCCATGGCTCTGACCTGGGCTTCCTGGTTGCATCCGGCCTTCCAGGTTTCTACTTGATAGACATCGAGGGGTTTTTTTCCTTTTTGACTTTCATTTTCTTTTTTTTGTCTTCTTCATTTTGCTTGCACTCCCAGGTTATTTTTTTTTTTAACCTGGCACTGTTAATCTTCGCTACATTAATACCTTTCAGTTACTTTGCTGCCAATGCTGCTCAGATTCCTCTGATACTTGATATGTTTTTCTTTTATAATACATCAGGAAATTTATCCCCTATTGTGTACGGTATACAATGTCTAACGCTTTTTCTTTTGTCTAGGTTGTTATGAAATTCTTGACATATAATGTTAAAGGTTTAAACTCCATTCAAAAAAGATGACTGGCTTTGAAGGAGTTTAAAGATTCCAAGGCAGACATAATCCTAGTTCAGACCCATTTCCGCCCTGAGGGATCCCTCAAATTCGCCAGCAAACATTTCCAGACGTCTTTTCTGGCTTCCAACCCGTCTGGTAAGGCGGGCGTAGCAATTTTGATTCACTGAACATGCCCCTTACGGGTCAAATCTTCTCACCTGGACCCCCAGGGCAGATATATCATCCTGGATTGCTCATATCTCACTCAGTCCCTCACTATTGTTAATGTATATGCTCCTAATTCTGGTCAGATTAGCTTTCTGTCTTACATGTTTGACACCATAGATAAGTTCTCCCAACCCTTTATGGTGATTGGAGGAGATTTCAATGTAACTATGTCCCCGGATAAAGATAGATGTACATTGTTTTCACCTGCTACATCCGCTACAGCCAACCATCTCTCTAAATCATTTCGTAAACTAATAAGTGCTAAAAATCTCCTAGACATTTGGAGGATCAAACACCCCACTCACAAACAATACACGTTCTACTTACACCTCCACAAACTCTATTCTAGACTGGATCATTTTTTCATTTCTACACCCCTTCTGACATCTATGGTTTCCTCGGAAATAAACCCGATAACATGGTCGGACCATTCATCCGTCCATCTCGACATTCATCTCTCCTCTGCTTCCCCTAAAACATGTCACTGGAGACTTAATGAGACGCTTCTTCACACCCCTGAACCTAAAGACCTCCTGTTAAATGGTCTGAAGGAATATTTTCAACTTAATATAGGCACGGTCTCGGAGCCCTCCACTCTGTGGGAAGCACATAAAGCTGTTTTCCGGGGACAATGTATAGCTATAGGTTCCCGTCTCAAAAAAGACAAAGCAATACAATACTCGGCTATTATGTCTAAACTCCGATCAGCTGAGAAACTATTGTTAACTTTCCCCACAGTGGCTGGACTCCGGACTGTAGTATCATTACAAAACCAACTTAGATCCTTGACAATGAGCAAAATAAATAAATCCCTTTTATAGTCTAAACAAAAATTCTACGATTATTCCAATAAACCCCATAAAATGCTGGTAAACAAGTTGAAACCTCATCCCTTCCAATCTTCCCCTGATTTTCTCAGACAAACTAATGGAACTCCCACCTATTGCCCCCTTACTATGACTAGACTTTTTGGGAAATTTTATCAAAAATTATATAATTGTCTACAGACAGATCCTAACTATAGTTTTACACAGGAGAAATTCGATCAATTCTTTGAACACCTAGAGTTACCAAAAATTACGCCCGAACACCTTGCATCTCTGAATTCGGCAGTCACACCGGAAGAGCTGGAAGAGGTAGTTAAACATCTCCCCACCCAGAAAGCTCCCAGTCTGGGCAGCCTACCTTACTCTTATTATAAGACTTTCCTACCAATTCTAAGCCCCCATATGATTTCACTATATGCTTCTTTTTTCAAAGGGACTGCACCACATCCACAATTCCTCCATGCTCATATTTCTGTGATCCCGAAGCCTGGTAAAGACCCCTCCCTTCCCGATAACTACAGGCCTATTGCATTACTTAATTCTGACTACAAGATATTCACGAAAGTGCTGACTAACAGGCTTTCTCATATAATCGCTAGACTTATACATAAGGATCAAGTGGGCTTTGTTCGTGCCAGACATGCAGGAGACAATACAAGACGCACAGTTGATCTCATAGATCTCTTAAACAAGACTTCCTGTCCAGCCATAGTCTTAAGTCTTGACGCGCAAAAAGCCTTTGACCGGCTTAGCTGGCCATATCTGTTTGCTACCCTCTCCAATTATGGATTTGAAGGCCCTTTCATAGCAGCCCTAAGTGCCCTATACTCCCGTCCTTCATCCCAAGTCCAATTAGCTTCTTATTTATCACCACTTTTCTTATTGAGTAATGGAACCAGACAGGGTTGCCCTTTATCCCCTCTCCTTTTCATTCTCTGTCTGGAACCACTAGCTGCAGCTATTCGCACCCACCCTGATATAAAGGGAGTCCTACTATGCCAAAAAGAATATAAGCTGTCTTTGTTTGCAGATGATGTCCTTTTAACTCTGACTAGGCCTCATATCTCTCTTCCTAACCTCATGGCCTTGTTGAAAGACTTCAGCTCTATATCGGGAAACAAAATCAATACAAGTAAAACAGAAGCTTTACCACTATGCATTCAGCCTTCAGATCGCATTAATCGCAAAACAAAACTACTCTTTTCATTGGTGTCCATACTCCCTTAAATATTTAGATGTAAACATAACCTCCTCGTATTCAACTTTGTATCAAGCTAATTATCCCCCACTCTTTAGGGACATTGACCTACTCGTGCGACAATGGGACAAATATCCCATTTCCCTCTTGGGTTGCATCAATGTCCTAAAGATGTCTATTATGCCAAGACTCCTTTACCTATTTGACACACTCCCAATTTCCATTCCAATGTCACAACTTAAAGCTATGCAGAGAACATTTCTTAACTTCATCTGGCACTATAAAACACACAGAATAGCGAGTTCAGTAATGTTTGCCCCCAAATCACGGGGCAGGATGGGGGCCCCAGATCTTATTAAGTATTATTTTGCTACACATCTTAAGACAATCATCACTTGGTCCTCCAGAATGGCACCCAACATATGGGCAGGGATTGAAATGAGCATCACTAGACCGGTACACCCCTGTGCCATGATATGGGCAGATTTGGACTCCTCCATGTGCCAACTTAGAATTATATGCCTAGGCCCAATGCTTTTCTCCCTTGCCATATGGAAGAAATGTTCACATCAATTCTCTCTTGCATCCCCATGTTCCCCGTTGTTAAATGTCCTGTTCAATCCTGATCTACCGGACAGCCTATCATACCATAGAATGCTTCCATGGACACAGGCAGGCATTTTCCAGCTCCGAAACCTCGTACATCCCCTTACTTATACACTTTTATCTTTTGAAGAACTGCAAAAGAAACACCAGATACCTAAACAATTATTCTATTCCTACCTTCAGATTAGGCATTACTTTGCCTCTAAATCCTCTACTCTAAGTCTTAATAGACCTACTCCGTTTGAACTCTTATGTGCTCAAGGGCCGCATCAGAACCATCTCATTACTGACATTTACAAACTCCTACATAACGCAACTCCTATTACTAACATATCCCATTCTTACATGCAGAAATGGTCCCAGCTGATATCTCGCGCTATTTCTCTCCCTCAATGGCAGAAGATTTGGGAAGCTATTTTTAAATTATCACAATGTGTGAACAAAAAGAGACATCCTATAAAATATTATTGTTCTGGTATAGAACCCCTGAAATTCTACATAGGTATGATTCCTAGAATTCTCAGTTATGTTGGAGATGCCGGGGAGACACCGGCTCACATTTCCACATCTTTTGGGATTGCCCTTTGATACGCCCATTTTGGATAGCCATTCAGACCTTTATACAAGATTTGTTTAAAATTTCGCTCTCACTAGACCCTACCCACTTTCTGTTAGGTCTACCGATCCCTGGACTCTCCAAACATGCCCAAAAATTAGCCACCTTTATTTTGCTTGCTGCAAAAAGGGCTATACCCTTGAGATGGCTGTACCCTTCACAACCTACTCTTCCACAGGTACTACAAACATTAGAGCAGATATGTAGAATGGAACGCCTTACAGCAATAATACACGATTCTCTACCGCAATTCTCCAATACATGGGACCTATGGGATCATTCGAACCTTAACCCTGGTGTTAGTTCCCTAACATCCACTGACATACTACCCCTCTGAAATGCTCATCCATTAATTGCCCATTTATTGGCCTAATGTCTTTTTATTATATTACTATTATCTTGGTTTCTTTTTTTACTTTTCTTTCTTTTCCTGACCCTATCCATTATACCTTCATTAAATATATAGCTTAAGTCTAATTGCTTGCTGTATTGGTATACATTTTTTTTCTTTTTTTTTCTAAGTGATCACATAATCTCTGTTCTCAGCTGCATGAAGAGCTCAGAGAGGGGGAGGAGAAGCAGCAGGACACTGCTCTTCCCAGTGATTGGCTATATGTGTGTGCGTGGGGGGGCTGGGTTGTCAGTAGAGATGGGCTTGGGCGTGTTCGAGATTCTAGTCCCACCCCACCTGCCCGATCCAGGAAGCAAACACTGCACACCGCTAATCACAGGCAGTGAGATATTTCCCGATCCACAGCTGCACAGATCGGGAAATGTCTCACTGCCTGTGATTGGTGGTGTGCAATGTCGGCTTCCTGGTCGGATCGGGCAGGTGGGTTGGGATTAGGATCCTGAACACGCCCGAGCCCATCTCTAGTTGTCAGCATAAGCCTGACCATTGCATGACATGCAGACAGTTCTCCCAGCACAGCCAGAAAACTAAACATGCTGGTATGGATGTGCTCTCATGGTCAGTTTGAAATAGGAAAGCGGGGGGGGGGAAGCAATACAAAGAGAACAGGATACTTTTTAACACAAATGGTACAGCACATATCTGGAATATAAAATGTTAGGGTAACACATTCTTTATGGGGTTGAGAAGTATTGAAGTATGATGAGAGTGTGTATATTATCAATGGAACTCCTATATATATTGTGGCAGAGCAAGGCTCTGTCCCTATGAAAATGGGGTTAACCACTTCAGCCCCGGAAGGATTTACCACCTTCCTGACTAGAGTACTTTTTACAATTTGGCACTGCGTCGCTTTAACTGCTAATTGCGCGGTCATGCAATGCTGTACCCAAACGAAATTTGCGTCCTTTTCTTCCCACAAATAGAGCTTTCTTTTGATGGTATTTGATCACCTCTGCCGTTTTTATTTTTTGCGCTATACACGGAAAAAGACCGAAAATTTTGAAAAAAAATGATATTTTCTAATTTTTGTTCTAAAGAAAATCCAATAAACTCAATTTTAGTCATACATTTAGGCCAAAATGTATTCGGCCACATGTCTTTGGTAAAAAAAATGTCAATAAGTGTATATTTATTGGTTTGCGCAAAAGTTATAGCGCCTACAAACTAGGGTACATTTTCTGGAATTTACACAGCCTTTATTTATGGCTGCCTATGTCGTTTTTTGAGGTGCTAAAATGGCAGGGCAGTAAAAAACCCCCACAAGTGACCCCATTTTGGAAAGTAGACACCCCAAGGAAATTGCTGAGAGGCATGTTGAGCCCATTGAATATTCATTTTTTTTGTCCCAAGTGATTGAATAATGACAAAGAAAAAAAAAAAAATTACAAAAAGTTGTCACTAAATGATATATTGCTCACACAGGCCATGGGCATATGTGGAATTACACCCTAAAATACATTCAGCTGCTTCTCCTGAGTACGAGGATACCACATGTGTGGGACTTTTTGGGAGCCTAGCCACGTATGGGGCCCCGAAAACCAATCACTGCCTTCAGGATTTCTAAGGGCATACATTTTTGATTTTACTCCTCACTACCTATCACAGTTTTGAAAGCCATAAAATGCCCAGATGGAATAAAACCCCCCAAATGACCCCATTTTGGAAAGTAGACACCCCAAGCTATTTGCTTTGAGGCATGTTGAGTCCATGGAATATTTTATATTTTGACACAAGTTGCGGGAAAGTGACAATTTTTTTTTTTTTTTTTGCACAAAGTTGTCACTAAATGATATATTGCTCACACAGGCCATGGGCATATGTGGAATTGCACCCCAAAATACATTTAGCTGCTTCTCCTGAGTATGGGGATACCACATGTGTGGGACTTTTTAGGAGCCTAGCCGCGTACGGGGCCCCGAAAACTAATCACCGCCTTCAGGATTTCTAAGGGTGTAAATTTTTGATTTCACTCTTCACTGCCTATCACAGTTTCGGAGGCACAAAACCCCCCAAATGACCCCATTTTGGAAAGTAGACACCCCAAGCTATTTGCTGAGAGGCATGGTGAGTATTTTGCAGCTCTCATTTGTTTTTGAAAATGAAGAAAGACAAGAAAAAAAAATTTTTTTTTCTTTTTTCAATTTTCAAAACTTTGTGACAAAAAGTGAGGTCTGCAAAATACTCACTATACCGCTCAGCAAATAGCTTGGGGTGTCTACTTTCCAAAATGGGGTCATTTGGGGGGGGGGGGTTTGCCACCTGGGCATTCCATGGCCTCCGAAACTGTGATAGGCAGTGAAGAGTGAAATCAAAAATTTACGGCCTTAGAAAGCCTGAAGGCGGTGCTTGGTTTTCGGCTTCCCGTACGCGGCTAGGCTCCCAAAAAGTCTCACACATGTGGTATCCCCGAACTCAGGAGAAGCAACAGAATGTATTTTGGGGTGTAATTTCACATATTCCCATGGCATGTTTGAGCAATATATCATTTAGTGACAACTTTGTGCAAAAAAAAAAAATTGTCTCTTTCCCGCAACTTGTGTCACAATATAAAATATTCCATGGACTCGACATGCCTCTCAGCAAATTGCTTGGGGTGTCTACTTTCCAAAATGGGGTCATTTGGGGAGGGTTTGAACTGTTCTGGCATTTTATGCACAACATTTAAAAGCTTATGTCACACATCACCCACTCTTCTAACCACTTGAAGACAAAGCCCTTTCTGACACTTTTTGATTACATGAAAAAAATATTTTTTTTTGCAAGAAAATTACTTTGAACCCCCACACTTTATATATATTTTTTAAAGCAAATGCCCTACAGATTAAAATGGTGGGTGTTTCATTTTTTTTTTTCACACAGTATTTGCGCAGCGATTTTTCAAACGCATTTTTTGGGGAAAAAACACACTTTTTTACATTTTAATGCACTAAAACACACTATATTGCCCAAATGTTTGATGAAATAAAAAAGATGATCTTAGGCCGAGTACATGGATACCAAACATGACATGCTTTAAAACGTGCAGTGGCAACAAACTAAATACATTTTTAAAAGCCTTTAAAAGCCTTTACAGGTTACCACTTTAGATTTACAGAGGAGGTCTACTGCTAAAATGACTGCCCTCGATCTGACCTTCGCGGTGATACCTCAAATGCATGGTGCAATTGCTGTTTACATTTGACGCCAGACCGACGCTTGCGTTCGCCTTAGCGCGAGAGCAGGGGGGACAGGGGTGCTTTTTTTTTCCTTTATTATTTATTTATTTATTTTTTTATCTTATTTTTAAACTGTTCCTTTCGTTTTTTTTTTAAATCATTTTTATTGTTATCTCAGGGAATGTAAATATCCCCTATGATAGCAATAGGTAGTGACAGGTACTCTTTTTTGAAAAAATTGGGGTCTATTAGACCCTAGATTTCTCCTCTGCCCTCAAAGCATCTGATCACACCAAGATCGGTGTGATAAAATGCTTTCCCAATTTCCCAATGGCGCTGTTTACATCCGACGAAATCTAAGTCATAAAATGCTCGTAGCTTCCGGTTTCTTAGGTCATAGAGATGTTTGGAGCCACTCTGGTCTCTGATCAGCTCTATGGTCAGCTGGCTGAATCGCCGGCTGCATTCTCAGGTTCCCTGTTGAGACAGGAGAGCCAGAGAAAAACACAGAAGACGGTGGGGGGGGCATTCCCTCCCACTGCTTGTAAAAGCAGTCTAGAGGCTAATTAGCTGCTAGGATTGCTTTTACATGAAAGCCGACCGCTGGCTGAAAAGAATGATACCAAGATGATACCTAAACCTGCAGGCATCATTCTGGTATAACCACTCAAAGTCGTGAATGGCGTACCTGAAGACAAAAAAATGGTTAACAATAAAGCACAGTAAACGGTAAAGTATAAAAAATTGCATACCTGAAAAGCAAACATGGTAAAACATAATAACAAAAAACATTGCAGAATAGAATACAGTAAAAAAGAGCAGAACAATAGAGAGAATAGAGAGAGAGAACAATAAAACGACAACTATTTTTTTTAATTTTATTTTTTTGTTTGTGTGTTGGTTTTTTTTTACACTTTTTTTGTAACTGTAACTTTTATAACTGTAACCGGTTCCAGGTTCGGGTCTCTCAAAATGCGATGGCATCTTGGGAGACCCTGTGAAAGTGTGCCTAGTCTGTGCAATGCTGTACCCTACGCTAATACTCAACTGGTGAATGGTAGCGTTCAAAACATTCACCAATGCAAAGACCAGGATTGTCAGGACAGGAGGGACAATAATAGCGGGTGTCATGCCTATATCCGCGCTTGCTGCAGACACGACATCTTTTTTGGGGGGGTTCGTTGGGTAGGGGTACTCGGGAGGACATAAAGAAAATGCCTCTCATGCAGCCGACTGCATTTGGTTGGGGATGTGAATGGGGGAGGTACGGGTGCTGCAGAAGTGGTGGGTTCCCAATTAGGATTGGCGAATGCAGCAGGAAGGGCATTATGGGCACGACGGGCCTGTGTTTGTCTTTTTGGTGGCAGCGGGACACTACTTGTGCTTGTCACCTCACCAGCTTGAACTGCACTTATGGGACTCGCCACGTCACCAAGTGTTACTGCAGTGCTGGTTTGACTACAACCGGGGTGTACTAGGGCGCTGGTGCTTGCCAGTTCACCAAAACGCTACCAAAAAAACTGTTAGCGATCGTAGGGATCAGGCCTGACTCTGCGAACGCTGCAGTTATGTGTTTAGTGTTTTGTAAGTGACAGTGATCGATCGATACTGCACTTGGGTGAGCTGGGCCGGGCCGGGCGGAGGGGCAAAACGCAGGTGCTAGCAGGTATCTGGGCTGATCCCACTAACACTGCGTTTTTGGGAACCCTAAACTGTTGGGGACGCTAGTATAGATCTGATCAGATCAGATATTGATCTGTTCAGATACTACACCACTGAGGGAGGTGTACGGTGGGTGTTAGCGGTACTGGTGCTAACCTGACGCTGCCTGGGGCTGGTGCTTGCCAGTTCACCAAAACGCTACCAAAAAAAACTGTTAGCGATCGCAGGGATCAGGCCTGACTCTGCGAACGCTGCAGTTATGCGTTTAGTAAGTGACAGTGATAGATCGATACTGCACTTGGGTGGGCTGAGCTGGGCTGGGCGGAGGGGCAAAACGCAGGTGCTAGCCGGTATCTGGGCTGATCTGGCTAACACTGCGTTTTTGGGAACCCTAAACTGCTGGGGACGCTAGTATAGGTCTGATCAGATCAGATATTGATCCGTTCAGATTCTATACCACTAAGGGAGGCGTATGCTGCGTGCGTGGGTGTTAGCGGTACTGGCGCTAACCTGACGCTGCTTGGGGCGACGCATATCACCGCCGGGCGATCAGGGGGCTAAACCTTTATTCGGTAATAAACGGCGGGTGCCCTGACACTATAAAAAATAAACGAACTAACCAGCGTCACCCGTAACAGTTATACGGTGATCACTGGTGAAAGGGTTGACTAGGGGGCAATCAAGGGGTTAAAACATTTATTAGATAGTATATGGGGGTCCCTGTCGCTATAAAACGCTGACGGCGAACCTAAATATTTACGTCCCTAACTAGCGGAACCAGTGACACTAATACAGCGATCAGAAAAATGATCGCTTAGTGACACTGGTGACGGGGGGTGATCAAGGGGTTAAAACTTTATTAGGGGGGGTTAGGGGTACCCTAGACCTACAGGGGGCTAATACTAACTGCCCTAACACTTCTAACTGTCACAAACTGACACCATGCAGTAATCAGAAAAAAAAAAAAAAACACTGCTTGGTGTCAGTGTGACAGGGAGGGGGGGTGATTGGGGGGCATCGGGGGGGTAAACGGGGGGGGATCGGGGGGGGATCGGGGGTGTAAAGTATGCCTGGCATGTTCTACTGTGTGTGTGTGTAGTGTGTTGTGCACTCACATGTCTTCTCTTCTCGGCGCCGGAACGGAAACTGCTGAGCCGAGGAGAGATGACATCACATCCTCTGCCTCTGTGTACTATACAGAGGCAGGGGATGTTTCTCATTGGCTGGGAGCGATTGTGAGGGGGGGGCCACGATCGGATGGCCTCCCCCTCATCACGGAACGATCCCAGACAAATGCCGACCGTCGCTGGCACCGGGGGGGGTCCGATCAGACCCCCCGCCCGCGGGAAGGCAATCACGTACCAGGTACGTGATTTTGCCTGCCCGTGCCGCTCTGTTCACGTATATAGGCATGAGGCGGTCGGCAAGTGGTTAAAGTGGACACAGAGTCTGCATATTGGCTGAGTGCAGAGCTACAGAGTGTACATTTGAAATTGAGAAAACTGCTCTGGCAGTTTTCTCCAGGTTTTGCTAGTTCCTTATGGGGCTCTGTAATTTGGAGATCCTTCAGAGTCTTGGGTGGGACGGGATCTCCAACCCTGTGTCCGGGTCTTGTGGACAGCCAGCAGGGTGTGTGCCCAGGTGCACACAGCCCATATAACGAGGGGCTAGTAAGAGCAGAGGGTGGAGGAAGGTGAAGTTGGAGCAGTGGCTGCTAGTAAGTGTCTCTGTGTGCGTCCAAGGAGCCAGATACTGTGTGTGTTGAAGGGCTTCAAAGCTATGTGCGTCCAAGGAGCCAGAAGCTGTGTGCATTGAAGCTCTTGAAACTGTGTGTGACCAAGGAGCCTAAGACTGTGTGCATCCAAGCAGCTTGTTTGAGGGGCCTGTTCCCTATAGCAGCAATACTGCTGAAGCGTAGCCAGGTGGGCTAGCATTTTCATTTGGATTTTTTATGTTTTCATTGAAGCTTGGACCCCTGTGTGGGATTCCTGGATGGACTTTTGTTTTGTTTTTTCCTTTAATAAACGTGCGCTACCAGGCCCTTAACTATAAATGCCTCTCATGTGGACTCACTGCACCAAAACGCATCTATCCACTTGAGCCAAACAATCCCCAATGTCACAATATATAAATAGTTAAGGAGTAGGAAATAGGAATGGTGAATAGTTTTAAGTGTATTTTACAGAAACCTTTTTGTATTTTCCCTTTTTTTTTTTTTTTGTATTATATTTTTTTGCATTTGTGATTTGAAATGTAATGAAAATTTAATTGAGAAAAAAACAAGAATGGAAAGTATTTTCAATTTTAACCTATATGTGCAAAGAGCTAATCAGGCATGCAGCAGTGCAAGAAGCATACTGATAGGGGGAGAGAGGAGGGTGACAGAACGATAAGCTGTCACTGTGCAGTCAAAGGGAGGGAGTGGGGAGGAGATCTGTAAGTAAAAAGTGAAACTGCAGCAGAGAAATAACAGGTCTCCTTCCCTGCTAGACATGGTTGTACTATGTGGTAGAGCTTCAGTACTAGATAGACAGAATACAAATCCTTTGGTAGGCAATGCGACTCCCATATATTTCTTTCATCTGTGTGTTCAGCTGTTTAAAATTCAGCTGTATAATAAATGCTGCCTTCATAACTCCAATTATGTGCTTCTTAAAATATGCCATACTTTCCCTTTAGCATCAGTGCATACTGAATCTCACTGTTAGAAGTGTGTGACAAAAAAATTGTCTCAGACAGTTTGTGCTACCTCACAGCAGCCACTCACATTTTCTCCAGCATCTCCCATACTGGCTACTTTGGGGTAATACAAATTGTCCAAAGACTGACGTGAATTACTTCATATACAGTGTAATTATGCTTCATGCACCTTTTTAAATACATGTAAAAGTGACTCTAAAGGTTTTTTTTTAAAAAAAAATAACAAACATGCTATGCTTACCTGCTCTGTGCAAGGGTTTTGCACAGAGCAGCTCCGATCCTCCTTTTTTTGGGTCCCCCGCTGGTGGTCCTTGCTCCTCCCCACTGCCAAGTGCCCCCAATAGCAAGCCTCTTGCTATGGTGGCACTCAAGAAGGCTCACTCCCCAGCCGCACTCCTGTGAATGGACATTTTCCATTCACACATGGAGCGCAGCTCAGCCCCAACCCCCCCTATCTCCTTATTGGCTCACTGGCTGTGATTGACAGCAGCAGCCAATTGCTCCCACTGCTGTGTGAGCCAATGAGGGAAGAGAGACACAGGAAAGCTGATCCCCCTCATGCACAATGCTGCATCAAGATGGGGCTCAGGTGAGTATAAGGGGGGGGGGGGGGCTGGGGAGGGAGCTGCACACAGAAGGTTTTTTTATCTTAATGCATTAAGGTAAAAAACCTTCTGGCTTTAGAATCACTTTAAGCTGACCATACACCAGTGGCATCACTAGGGTTGGTGTCACTTGGTGCGGTAAAACCGAGTGTCACCCCCCCCCCCCCCCACACCTAACCGACTACAGTGCTCTGTCCTGCCGCTGCAGAGTGGCAGTAGGGCACTGAGCAGGCTAGCACATCATGCGCCTCTCATGCCCCTCCCCCCTAGCCTGCCACAGTGCTACTTGATAGTGACACCCAGGGCATTTTTCCTCTGAGCTAAGGTTCAGGAACTCAACCACGCCCCACACCTTTCCCCGGAGTAGGGGGGCAGGGGGTTGAGTGTGCCACAGCAACTGGGTGTGGGAGGATCCTAAAGGATCATTAAATACCAGGAAGGTGCTACATACAGAGTGCAGGGTGCTAGGTACAGGGTTCAGGAGGGTGCTTGATACAAGGTGCAGGGTTTTGGAGGGTGCTATGTACAGTACAGATTGGAGGGTACTAGGTGCAGGGTGCAGAGTTTAGGTGGGTGCAGAGTTTAGGTGGGTGCTAAGTACAGGGTGCAGAGTTCCACTCCCAAATCGCCATCCTTGTCAGGACTATCTTCCCCCTCCCAGCAAAGACGCCATCCCCCTTCCTGTTCAATTAACACACTTTCATTTCTCCCCTCCGGACACAGACCTCAGATACAGCGTGGCTTAATGCAGTGGGTTAGATGCCCCTCCTCCTGACCTGTCAGACACGTCAGAGCTGAGGAGGAGCCGCCTTGCAAAAGCTTCCCCCGGCTCAGTGTGACAGGCGGCAGCAAGAGATGCTGTGAGTGCCGAGAATAGGTACGTGGCCAGCATCAGTAGTACCCCGCTGCCCAAGCGAGTTCAGTGCAGTGGCCGGACAGGTGCGCTGTCACTTCCTAATACAGAAGCCTGCCTTCTGTGGTTAGAAGTGACAGTGTAGATACATTGATCTCCTTGCTGGAGACAAAAACCTTACAAATAGACAAAAAGTTTATGTCAGGTAAACAGTTTTTTAAGGTATGGCAGGAAATGAAATATTACTAAAATCACGGGCTATACCCCTTATATACCCCAATCTGGAATAATGTAAACTGTGACGCGCTGCAGAGGCTGGAAGGGTTTGAGCTATGGCAGAGGAAGGGATTGAGACTTATGGAGCAACTGTTTGAAAATTATAGCCTTAAATCATTTTCTCAATTGTCTGGGGAATTTGGGATTCCAGGGCAGAGGTTCTTCCAATATCTGCAGCTCAGACGTGCCTTACAAACCCAGGCCCGTACCACTGAATTTAAATTCAGTAACCTCACTGTTGAGGGAGAAGGATCAAAAGCAGGACCTTATCTCACGACTGTATGAGATATTACAAAACAAGTCTAAAAAATCCATATATATCCCCTCTAGGGCCCACTGGAAGCAAGACCTAGGACCATTGTCAGAGGATCAGTGGGCAATGGCTCTGGCCATGATCCCACGGGTATTGTCTTCTGCCACACAAAAATTAACACAATTATTTATTTTACCACAGAGAAATGATTTAGTTGGAAGCGCAGCGATTCCCCCCTATGTCCGCGCTTTGGAGGTACACCGGAAAACTTAATACATATGTTGTGGAAATGCCCTAAACTCCACCGATATTGGCAGGGCATAATTAAAACTATTAATGAGGTGCTTCAAATCAAACTGTCGGTAGATCCTGGAATTTGTATATTAAAAATATTGGAGAAAGCTAGTTGAAAAATACTAAAGATATGTAGTGCTGGTAGATTTGCGATCTACCATATGTTAGGTAAATTTAGAAACTTGTTCGTTAGGAAGGTTAGATTTGTCTCTGTTCCAGCTTGGCTGACGTTGTGTGTGTGTTTCCAGACTGACCGGTGGGTGTCGCTGTTATCACTGGTCAGTGTTGGAAAAGCAACGTGTCGAAGCGTATGGATGCTCTTCTGTCCCGGAGATAACTCTGTGGAGGTGGTCCTCCGAGTTGCATTCTGGGCGAGGGTATTTATGGGACAGACTCCATATGGTGGGGTTCGTTTTACAGCCACCTGCTGGCCCTCCTGGCCGACAGGTATGCATTAGAGAGCAATCTCGTGGTCCTCCGTTCCAGAGGCCCACGTCGCTGCGGTGCATGGGTGGGCCCAGAAGCTTGTCTGGGGCCTACCACAGCGGCCGAGGAATGGTCCTGAGCTGTCTGTCCAGAGTGAAGAGGCTGGACAACCGAGGAGATCCCAGGGGAGGACCCATCATGGAAGGATCACGCAGCACGCTGGTCTGGAGAGGGGCCTGGTGACTCGGTTGGAGGACATATCCTAAGTAACTATACAGCATAGTGTTGCCGGGTTGGATTAAAGGTTCAAGCACTGTGACTGACGTTCATCGCACAGACCAATACATCCTGTGGCAGAGGATAGTACAGGTTTATCCCAAACAAGTCTGTGGCAGAGACTTTTGTTCGTGCTACGTACTGGCTGCTAGGCAAGTGAGAGAGGCCTATCCAGGCGAGCAAAGGGTGTGTCCAACGAGAGGAGCGCATTCTATTGTAATATCCAAATTCTACCAGTACATTTTGTCAAGAATCTTACAGGAAGATATGAGTTTCTTCTGCAGTTTCCCTTCTGCCTCTTTCCTGCTACTTCCTTAATAAATTGTATAATAAAGCATTTAAAACGTACTCAAGTGTTGGTGCGTGTATCGTCCAGAGGTAAACTCAACGGAACCCTAGACCTGGTGCCGGTAAAATAGAGGGAAGGAGAGTGAAGGTAACGAGCCCGCTTAAACCAGCAGCTCCACCGAGAGTTATTGCTACATGTGGGGGCTCGTCCGGGATTTGTTGACCGTCAATTCTCGCAACCCAGAGAAGTGTTTTACCGGGAGTTTACGGAGAGAGCTGGACTTTGAAAAAATTCTTCAGGAAGAGAAAAGGGTAAACTGCGGGACTTTATTTCTAAATGCGTAGACGGTGAGCGCCAATGAAGGCCCGGGAGCTACGTGACCAGAACAAGTGGTAGGAGTCTACCCTACTTGCTACTGCGTGGGACGCGTGTATGTGTTTGGCGCCAGAGGAAAAGAGGCCTCGTGATCGTGCCTGAGAAGATCAGAGTGTGGCCATATCTTTTCCGGTGATGCAGCCAATCATGGGACTGAGAATGTTCCCTGCAAGCACCGTGATGAATACTGTGCTATCTGGAACTCTGCTTACAGACACTGGAGTTCGTTTGAAGCCGCAGGGGAGGTTTGTCCTGTATACCTCAGGAGATATTGAGGGACTGGGTATGATCTGCCATCGATGTGAAGGATTGGCTGTACATCTCTGTCCGTTTGGCCGATATCCACAATGTGGAGAGTACTTGTTTATGGTGGAGCAACCTACCACGTCGCCCCGTGCTTATCGGATGGATTGGGCAACAGGTATCGCCACAGTAGAAGCTGCTACTGATACAGAGAGAACACGACAGGCCACCACTTTGCCTGTTGTTGCTGACAATGTTCCGGAAAGAGACACTGCTGCTGTCGTCTCCTCAGGGGACATTACTTTGATTTCTGGGTCCACTACACCTACTCCTGTTGTACCTGCTCAAAGGAAGGTGAGATATGTGAAGGCTTCCCGCGGCCGTGGCCTACCCCAGAGGTTACCTGAACTGGAGCTATCAGAGTCCACATCAGGAACGGGTAAGCCACTGATGGGGAATGTATCTGGGGCTGTAAATAAATATCTACCAGCAGAAGAGTTGGGAGATTCGGAAATAGAATCCATGTCGGATTTTTCCGGGGATGATGACCTATTGACCTATTTGAGACTTTGACACAAGAGCTGTTATGGTCACAAGGTGAAGATGTTGCCTCTGCTATGACTTTCCCTGAATGGACAGCCCTGAGTTCTGGGAAGACGTCACCCTGTGTGGAGCCATACAGTACTGTTACTGGGACTTTGCCAAAAGTTGCTAGTTCGCCGACTGGGTCTATGGTGAGCAAATCATTGGATTCCTGTGTACCGCCTGGTATGGGGAGGGACAGATCTTTGCCCAAACTTGCACGCTTACAAGAATGTTGAACAAGCGTGTCGCTGCTGAGTATGGTTTGGAGTTCCCCTATGTGTCCCAGGATATAATGCAGGTGATTGAAACTAACCGGGAACTTTGGTACGGTGAGGCTGTTTGGGACTACTTGTCTGTGTCTAAGCCCTTCCGAAAGACTAGATGTTCTGTTAAGATGGATGAATGTTTTAGTGGATGTTTCATGCACTGGAATTTCGGTTGGCACATCTATGCTGACAAAGTGGTCATTTGCAGGCCCGGAAAGGATGATGTTGTCTATTTCATCACCACAGTGGATAAATCGGGAAAGACACTGACTTTGCCAGATCCCTGGATCTATTGGTGATTCTGGACAAAAGAACTTTGCAAGTAGTTAGTGTCAGTGTAAAGAAATCTGCGTGGTCAAGATCTACATAATCTGTTCAGTGTTTTAAATCCAAGGACTTTTTGCTAGCCGGATTTTTCTTTATTTGTAGAGATCATATTACAGGGATGGACTCCTTAAGTTTATTCCAATGTGGATAAAAGGAAGGGAGGCTCATTTAAAAAAAGAGGCTTTGCTCATGATATTGTACAATATATGTGTATGCTAAATAGGTTTTCCTTTTCAGGGTTATGTACAGTCATAGTATGGTTTTGTTTGCGGATGTGAACATAATGTTTTATAGATGTAAGTCTTATAATATCTTTCCACTGTCTTCATCTTTGTCTATCCAAGTTATAGGAAACTCAAATACCTACTCCCAGGCTTGGGAGTTACTGTTACTGTTTTTGGACAGATGTTGGGGACAGCGTCTATTGTAGTGGGGGGAGTATGTAGCGCTGGTAGATTTGCGATTTACCATATGTTAGGTAAATTTAGTAACTTGTTCGTTAGGAAGGTTAGGTTTGCCTCTGTTCCAGCGTGGCTGACGTTGTGTGTGTTTCCAGACTGACCGGTGGGTGTCGCTGTTATCACTGGTCAGTGTTGGAAAGGCAACGCGTCGAAGCGTATGATTGCTCTTCTGTCCCGGAGACAACTCGGTGGAGGTGGTGCTCCGAGTTGCATTCTGGGCAAGGGTATTTATGGGACAGACGCCATATGGTGGGGTTCGTTTTACAGCCACCTGCTGGCCCTCCTGGCTGACAGGTATGCGTTAGAGAGCAATCTCGTGGTCCTCTGTTCCGGAGGCCCACATCGCTGCGGCGAATGGGTGGGCCCAGAAGCTTGTCTGGGGCCTACCACAGCGTCCGAGGAATGGTCCTGAGCTGTCTGTCCAGAGTGAAGAGGCTGGACAACCGAGGAGATCCCGGGGAGGACCCGTCATGGAAGGATCACGCAGCGCGCTGGTCTGGAGAGGGACCTGGTGACTCGGTTGGAGGACGTATCCTAAGTAACTATACAGCATAGTGTTGCCGGGTTGGCTTAAAGGTTCAGGCACTGTGACTGACGTTCATCGCACAAAGACCAATACATCCTGTGGCAGAGGATAGTACAGGTTTATCCCAAACAAGTCTGTGGCAGAGACTTTTGTTTGTGCTAAGTACTGGCTGCTAGGCAAGTGAGAGAGGCCTATCCAGGCGAGCAAAGAGTGTGTCCCACGAGGGGAGCGCATTCTATTGTAATATCCAAATTCTACCAGGACATTTGTCAAGAATCTTACAAGAAGATATTTGAGTTTCTTCTGCAGTTTCCCTTCTGCCTCTTTCCTGCTACTTCCTTAGTAAATCGTTCAATAAAGCATTGAAAACGTACTCAAGTGTTGGTGCGTGTATCGTCCAGAGGTAAACTCAACAGAACCCTAGACCTGGTGCCGGTAAAACAGAGGGAAGGAGAGTGAAGGTAACAAGCCCGCTTAAAAAAAGCAGCTCCACCGAGAGTTATTGCTACAGATAGCGAGAAGTTTATTCCAGTCACGTAAGTTAATTGCACAGAAATGGATCTCTGCTTATCCACCGACAGTGGAGGAATGGAGATCGCAAATAAAAGAAACCATATTAAAAGAGAAATTTACTCTTCTACATAGAAATTGCCGAGGGAAGTTTGATGCTATTTGGAAAAATTGGATGGAGGTCTAGGGCCTCGATATGTGAGTTGCCATAAAATGGAGGGAGGGCTATTAGTTGATGGGACTCTCCTGAGGGGGGGAGAGGATGAGGAGGGGAGAAAGAGAGGTCTACCGGATCTGAGATGGGTGTGGGTTTTTTTTTTCCCTTAGGTTATCTGTGGGGTTATTTTATGTATTGTGTAGTTTTGCTGTATCTGGACAATATGAATGTGAAATGTGTCTGTTGTATTAATGTAAGAATTTTTTTTTTTTTTTTTTTTTTTTTTTTTTTGTAATAAAGATTACTGGATTAAAAAAAAAAAGTGACAGTGTTGAGCGGAAAGTTCCCAAGCGAGCGTCGGAGATGTCAGAACTCTCTTTCCCCATGTGCCAGCTGAAAACAGCCCTGGTGTCACCCCTCTGGGGGGTGTCACCCGGGTGCGGGTCACCCCCCCCCCCCCCCCTATAGCGAGGCCGCTGCCATACACCATGCAAATTTTGGCCAGTTTCCTTGTTGGCCCCCCCTCCTTTCCAAACATTCTTCCACTAAAAAAATCGCAGGAGACGAGCAGAAAATTATCAGCCAGACGGTGGCTGCATACAATCAAATGAAGCTGCTGTTCAGGTATTCAGACAGTCACTGCTGGTTGTTGTCAAAAGACAGTAACCAAACAGGGGAGATTCAACCATCCGCACTGTTAGCTTTAAAGTGGTTGTAAAGGCAGAAGGTTTTTATCTCTATGCATTAAGATAAAAAACCTTCTGTGTGTAGCAGCCCCCCTTAGCCCCCTTAATACTTACCCCATCTCGAACCAGCAATGTTGAAAGAGACTCGGCTGTCCGGGACTCTCCCTCCTCATTGGCTGAGACAGCAGCAAAGCGTCATTGGCTCCCGCTGCCGTCAATGAGGAGAGGGTGGGTCACGGCTCTGTGTCTGAATGGACACAGGAAGCTGCGGCTCGGCTTGGGTGCCCCCATAACAAGCAGCTTGCTGTGGGGGGACTCAACAGGAAGGAGGGACTAGGAGCACATAAGAGGGACCCGAAAAGCACAGGATCTAATCTGCTCTGTGCAAAACCACTGCTCAGAGCAGGTAAGTATAACATGTTTGTTATTTTTAACACAAAAAAACACGACTTTAGTATCACTTTAACCTTTTAAGGAATTGCATTCTTTGGATAAGATAATTAGAGATTTAGTTATAATTGCTATTCCAACAGGTGGCTGAATAGACACATACCTGATGTCTGAAATTGTAAAAAATTGGATGTCTATTTTTATGGTTTTGGAACAATATAATAACCCTGGAAATAGCATCTGTTGGATAGCTCTAAGTATCTTTTTAAGTAGAAAAAAAAAAAAAAACTTTTATTAGGTTTTGGCGGAATATCTTCCAACAGAAATGATTACAATTATTTGGTATTTCTTATCATATTGCATAGATCATAATACAACAAACATGTAAAGAACTAATAATTTACAAGGGTAACATACAATATTTTAATTTTTGCCCAGTCACCCAGAGTGGGATCTAACTGTAAGCTGGACCTGGTTATCAAGTATTTAAATTTAATAGGGATGATGAGAAGGATTTGTATGGTATTCATAGTCTTGGTATATCATATATCGCTATTCTTTAGGTAGTTAGAGACTCTCGGGTTGTTTAACCATGCTTGCCATTTTTTTTTTTTATTATTATTATTATTATTATTATTATTATTATTAGAAACATTTTAACCACTTCAGCCCCGGAAGGTTTTACCCCCTTCCTGACCAGAGCACTTTTTACAATTCGGCACTGCGTCGCTTTAACTGCTAATTGCGCGGTCATGCAATGCTGTACCCAAACGAAATTTGCGTCCTTTTCTTCCCACAAATAGAGCTTTCTTTTTGATGGTATTTGATCACCTCTGCCGTTTTTATTTTTTGCGCTATACACGGAAAAAGACCGAAAATTTTGAAAAAAAATGATATTTTCTACTTTTTGTTCTAAAAAAAATCCAATAAACTCAATTTTAGTCATACATTTAGGCCAAAATGTATTCGGCCACATGTCTTTGGTAAAAAAAATGTCAATAAGTGTATATTTATTGGTTTGCGCAAAAGTTATAGCGTCTACAAACTAGGGTACATTTTCTGGAATTTACACAGCCTTTAATTTATGACTGCCTATGTCGTTTCTTGAGGTGCTAAAATGGCAGGGCAGTACAAAACCCCCACAAATGACCCCATTTTGGAAAGTAGACACCCCAAGAAATTTGCTGAGAGGCATGTTGAGCCCATTGAATATTCATTTTTTTTGTCCCAAGTGATTGAATAATGACAAAAAAAAAAAAAAAAATTACAAAAAGTTGTCACTAAATGATATATTGCTCACACAGGCCATGGGCATATGTGGAATTGCACCCCAAAATACATTTAGCTGCTTCTCCTGAGTACGGGGATACCACATGTGTGGGACTTTTTAGGAGCCTAGCCGCGTACGGGACCCCGAAAACCAAGCACCGCCTTCAGGATTTCTAAGGGCGTACATTTTTGATTTTACTCCTCACTGCCTATCAGTTTCGGAGGCCATGGAATGCCCAGGTGGCACAAACCCCCCCCCCCAAATGACCCCATTTTGGAAAGTAGACACCCCAAGCTATTTGCTGAGAGGCATGGTGAGTATTTTGCAGCTCTCATTTGTTTTTGAAAATAAAGAAAGACGAGAAAAAAAAATTTTTTTTCAAAACTTTGTGACAAAAAGTGAGGTCTGCAAAATACTCACTATACCTCTCATCAAATAGCTTGGGGTGTCTACTTTCCAAAATGGGGTCATTTGGGGGGGTTTTGTGCCACCTGGGCATTCCATGGCCTCCGAAACTGTGATAGGCAGTGAAGAGTGAAATCAAAAATTTACGGCCTTAGAAAGCCTGAAGGCGGTGCTTGGTTTTCGGGGTCCCGTACGCGGCTAGGCTCCCAAAAAGTCTCACACATGTGGTATCCCCGTACTCAGGAGAAGCAACAGAATGTATTTTGGGGTGTAATTTTACATATTCCCATGGCATGTTTGAGCAATATATCATTTAGTGACAACTTTGCGCAAAAAAAAAATAAAAAAAATAAAAAATTGTCTCTTTCCCGCAACTTGTGTCACAATATAAATTATTCCATGGACTCAACATGACTCAGCAAATAGCTTGGGGTGTCTACTTTCCAAAATGGGGTCATTTGGGGGGGGTTTGAACTGTCCTGGCATTTTATGCACAACATCTAGAAGCTTATGTCACACATCACCCACTCTTCTAACCACTTGAAGACAAAGCCCTTTCTGACACTTATTGTTTACATAAAAAAATATTTTTTTTTTGCAAGAAAATTACTTTGAACCCCCAAACATTATATATTTTTTTTTAAAGCAAATGCCCTACAGATTAAAATGGTGGGTGTTTCATTTTTTTTTTTTCACACAGTATTTGCGCAGCGATTTTTCAAACGCATTTTTTGTGGAAAAAACACACTTTTTTTACATTTTAATGCACTAAAACACACTATATTGCCCAAATGTTTGATGAGATATAAAAAAGATTATCTTAGGCCGAGTACATGGATACCAAACATGACATGCTTTAAAATTGCGCACAAACGTGCAGTGGCGACAAACTAAATACATTTTTAAAAGCTTTTAAAAGCCTTTACAGGTTACCACTTTAGATTTACAGAGGAGGTCTACTGCTAAACTTACTGCCCTCGATCTGACCTTCGCGGCGATACCTCACATGCATGGTGCAATTGCTGTTTACATTTGACGCCAGACCAACGCTAGAGCAGGGGGGACAGGGGTGCTTTCTTTTTTTTTTTTTTTTTTAATCATTTTTATTGTTATCTCAGGGAATGTAAATATCCCCTATGATAGCAATAGGTAGTGACAGGTACTCTTTTTTGCAAAAATTGGGGTCTATTAGACCCTAGATTTCTCCTCTGCCCTCAAAGCATCTGATCACACCAAGATCGGTGTGATAAAATGCTTTCCCAATTTCCCAATGGCGCTGTTTACATCCGGCGAAATCTACGTCATAAAATGCTCGTAGCTTCCGGTTTCTTAGGTCATAGAGATGTTTGGAGCCACTCTGGTCTCTGATCAGCTCTATGGTCAGCTGGCTGAATCACCGGCTGCATTTTCAGGTTCCCTGTTGAGACAGGAGAGCCAGAGAAAAACACGGAAGATGTTGGGGGGGGGGGGGGGCATTCCCTCCCACTGCTTGTAAAAGCAGTCTAGAGGCTAATTAGCCACTAGGATTGCTTTTACATGAAAGCCGACCGCTGGCTGAAAAGAATGATACCAAGATGATACCTAAACCTGCAGGCATCATTCTGGCATAACCACTCAAAGTCGTGAATGGCGTACCTGAAGACAAAAAAATGGTTAACAATAAAGCACAGTAAACGGTAAAGTATAAAAAATTGCATACCTGAAAAGCAAACATGATAAAACATAATAACAATAAAACATTGCAGAATAGAATACAGTAAAAAAGAGCAGAACAATAGAGAGAATAGAGAGAGAGAGAGAACAATAAAACGACAACTATTTTTGTTTGTGTTTTTTTTTTTTTTTACACTTTTTTTTTTTTTTACACTTTTTTTTTTTTTTTTGTAACTAACTTTTATAACTGTAACCGGTTCCAGGTTCGGGTCTCTCAAAATGCGATGGCATCTCGGGAGACCCTGTGAAAGTGTGCCTAGTCTGTGCAATGCTGTACCCTACGCTAATACTCAACTAGTGCATGGTAGCGTTCAAAACATTCACCAATGCAAAGACCAGGATTGTCAGGACAGGAGGGACAATAATGGCGGGTGTCACGCCTATATCCGTGCTAGCTGCAGACACAACATCTTTTTTGGGGGGTTCGTTGGGTAGGGGTACTCGGGAGGACATAAAGAAAATGCCTCTCATGCAGCCGATTGCATTTGGTTGGGGATGTGAATAGGGGAAGTACGGGTGCTGCAGAAGCGGTGGGTTCCCAATTAGGATTGGCGAATGCAGCAGGAAGGGCACTATGGGCACGACGGGGCTGTGTTTGTCTTTTTGGTGGCAGCGGGACACTACTTGTGCTTGCCACCTCACCAGCTTGAACTGCACTTATGGGACTCGCCACGTCACCAAGTGTTACTGCAGTGCTGGTTTGACTACGACCGGGGTGTACTAGGCCGCTGGCGCTTGCCAGTTCACCAAAACGCTACAAAAAAAAACTGTTAGCGATCGCAGGGATCCGGCCTGACTCTGCGAACGCTGCAGTTATGCGTTTAGTGTTTTGTAAGTGACAGTGATCGATCGATACTGCACTTGGGTGGGCTGGGCCGGGCCGGGCGGAGGGGCAAAACGCAGGTGCTAGCAGGTATCTGGGCTGATCCCGCTAACACTGCGTTTTTGGGAACCCTAAACTGCTGGGGACGCTAGTATAGATCTGATCGGATCAGATATTGATCCGATCAGATACTATACCACTAAGGGAGGCATATGCTGCGTGCGTGGGTGTTCGCGGTACTGGCGCTAATCTGACGCTGCCTGGGGCGACGCATATCACCGCCGGGCGATCAGGGGGCTAAACTTTTTATTCGGTAATAAACGGCGAGTGCCCTGACACTATAAAAAATAAACGAACTAACCAGCGTCACCCGTAACGGTTATACGGTGATCAGTGGTGAAAGGGTTAACTAGGGGGCAATCAAGGGGTTAAAACATTTATTAGATAGTATATGGGGGTCCCTGTCGCTATAAAACGCTGACGGCGAACCTAAATATTTACGTTCCTAACTAGCGTCACCAGTGACACTAATACAGCGATCAGAAAAATGATCGCTTAGCGACACTGGTGACGGGGTGATCAAGGGGTTAAAACTTTATTAGGGGGGGTATCCTAGACCTAAAGGGGGGTAATACTCACTGCCCTAACACTAACTGTCACAAACTGACACTATGCAGTAATCGGAAAAAAAAAAAAAAAAAAAAATACTGCTAATGTCAGTTTGTGACGGGGGGGGGGGGGGGGTGATTGGGGGGGGATTGGGGGGGGATCGGGGGGCGATCGGGGGGGGATCGGGGGTGTAAGGTATGCCTGGCATGTTCTACTGTGTGTGTGTGTGTGTTGTGCACTCACTTGTCTTCTCTCCTCGGCGCTGGAACGGAAACTGCCAGACCGAGGAGAGATGACATCACATCCTCTGCCTGTGTGAAACGACACACAGGCAGAGGAGGATTCCCATTGGCTGGGAGCGATCGCGAGGGGGGGGCCACGATCGGATGGTCTCCCCCTCGCCTCCCGACGCTCCCAGTCAAATGCCGACCGCCGATGGCACTGGGGGGGGGTCCGATCGGACCCCCCGCCCGCGGGAGGCAGATCACGTACGGTAGGGTGACCAGACGTCCCCGTTTTCCGGGGACAGTCCCCGGATTGAGGACACTCTCCCCGGAGCCCGTCTGTCCCCGGATTTGTCCCCGGATTGCAGGGGCGGCACTCAGAAACGTAGCGGCATGCACCGCTAACACTGGCCGTTGCCCTGATCTGTGCCACGGGACTTGCGCTGTGTCCCTCAGCACAGCGGACTGAAGCCGCCTCCCCCTCCTCTCTGTTTACATTCACACAGGAGGAGGAGGAGCCCGAGGGACACACACGGCTGTGTGTATCATCCGCGCTGTTCTGAGGTCTGTAAACTTCATTTATTTACAGTATGTGGTGGACATGTGCAGGGGATTCCATACTAATAGGGGGGGCTCTGCACTGGGGGGATTCCATACTAATAGGGGGGGCTCTGCACTGGGGGGATTCCATACTAATAGGGGGGGCTCTGCACTGGGGGGATTCCATACTAATGGGGGGGGGCTCTGCACTGGGGGGATTCCATACTAATAGGGGGGGCTCTGCACTGGGGGGATTCCATACTAATGGGGGGGGCTCTGCACTGGGGGGATTCTATACTAATGGGGGGGCTCTGCACTGGGGGGATTCTATACTAATGGGGGGGCTCTGCACTGGGGGGATTCCATACTAATGGGGGGGGCTCTGCACTGGGGGGATTCTATACTAATGGGGGGGCTCTGCACTGGGGGGATTCCATACTAATAGGGGGGGCTCTGCACTGGGGGGATTCCATACTAATAGGGGGGGCTCTGCACTGGGGGGATTCCATACTAATAGGGGGGGCTCTGCACTGGGGGGATTCCATACTAATGGGGGGGGGCTCTGCACTGGGGGGATTCCATACTAATAGGGGGGGCTCTGCACTGGGGGGATTCCATACTAATGGGGGGGGCTCTGCACTGGGGGGATTCTATACTAATGGGGGGGCTCTGCACTGGGGGGATTCTATACTAATGGGGGGGCTCTGCACTGGGGGGATTCCATACTAATGGGGGGGGCTCTGCACTGGGGGGATTCTATACTAATGGGGGGGCTCTGCACTGGGGGGATTCCATACTAATGGGGGGGCTCTGCACTGGGGGGATTCTATACTAATGGGGGGGCTCTGCACTGGGGGGATTCTATACTAATGGGGGGGCTCTGCACTGGGGGGATTCTATACTAATGGGGGGGGGGCTCTGCACTGGGGGGATTCTATACTAATGGGGGCTCTGCACTGGGGGGATTCTATACTTATGGGGGGGGCTCTGCACTGGGGGGATTCTATACTAATGGGGGCTCTGCACTGGGGGGATTCTGTACTAATGGGGGCTCTGCACTGGGGGATTCTATACTAATGGGGGGGGGGCTCTGCACTGGGGGGATTCTATACTAATGGGGGGGCTCTGCACTGGGGGGATTCTATACTAATGGGGGCTCTGCACTGGGGGATTCTATACTAATGGGGGGGCTCTGCACTGGGGGGATTCTATACTAATGGGGGCTCTGCACTGGGGGATTCTATACTAATGGGGGGGGGCTCTGCACTGGGGGGATTCTATACTAATGGGGGGGGGGCTCTGCACTGGGGGGGGGCTCTGCACTGGGGGGATTCTGTACTAATGGGGGCTCTGCACTGGGGGGATTCTATACTAATGGGGGGGCTCTGCACTGGGGGGATTCTATACTAATGGGGGGCTCTGCACTGGGGGGATTCTATACTAATGGGGGGCTCTGCACTGGGGGGATTCTATACTAATGGGGGGCTCTGCACTGGGGGGATTCTGTACTAATGGGGGGGGGCTCTGCACTGGGGGGATTCTGTACTAATGGGGGGGGCTCTGCACTTGGGGGATTCTATACTAATGGGGGGGGCTCTGCACTGGGGGGATTCTATACTAATGGGGGGGGCTCTGCACTGGGGGGATTCTATACTAATGGGGGGGCTCTGCACTGGGGGGGGCTCTGCACTGGGGGGATTCTGTACTAATGGGGGCTCTGCACTGGGGGGATTCTGTACTAATGGGGGGGCTCTGCACTGGGGGGGGCTCTGCACTGGGGGGATTCTGTACTAATGGGGGCTCTGCACTGGGGGGATTCTGTACTAATGGGGGCTCTGCACTGGGGGGATTCTATACTAATGGGGGGGGGCTCTGCACTGGGGGGATTCTATACTAATGGGGGGGCTCTGCACTGGGGGGATTCTGTACTAATGGGGGCTCTGCACTGGGGGGATTCTGTACTAATGGGGGGGGCTCTGCACTGGGGGGATTCTATACTAATGGGGGGGGGCTCTGCACTGGGGGGATTCTATACTAATGGGGGGGGCTCTGCACTGGGGGGATTCTATACTAATGGGGGGGCTCTGCACTGGGGGGGGCTCTGCACTGGGGGGATTCTGTACTAATGGGGGCTCTGCACTGGGGGGATTCTGTACTAATGGGGGCTCTGCACTGGGGGGATTCTATACTAATGGGGGGGGGCTCTGCACTGGGGGGATTCTATACTAATGGGGGGGCTCTGCACTGGGGGGATTCTGTACTAATGGGGGGGGCTCTGCACTGGGGGGATTCTATACTAATGGGGGGGCTCTGCACTGGGGGGATTCCATACTAATGGGGGGGCTCTGCACTGGGGGGATTCTATACTAATGGGGGGGCTCTGCACTGGGGGGATTCTATACTAATGGGGGGGCTCTGCACTGGGGGGATTCTATACTAATGGGGGGGCTCTGCACTGGGGGGATTCTATACTAATGGGGGGGGGGCTCTGCACTGGGGGGATTCTATACTAATGGGGGCTCTGCACTGGGGGGATTCTATACTTATGGGGGGGGCTCTGCACTGGGGGGATTCTATACTAATGGGGGCTCTGCACTGGGGGGATTCTGTACTAATGGGGGCTCTGCACTGGGGGATTCTATACTAATGGGGGGGGGGCTCTGCACTGGGGGGATTCTATACTAATGGGGGGGCTCTGCACTGGGGGGATTCTATACTAATGGGGGCTCTGCACTGGGGGATTCTATACTAATGGGGGGGCTCTGCACTGGGGGGATTCTATACTAATGGGGGCTCTGCACTGGGGGATTCTATACTAATGGGGGGGGGCTCTGCACTGGGGGGATTCTATACTAATGGGGGGGGGGCTCTGCACTGGGGGGGGGCTCTGCACTGGGGGGATTCTGTACTAATGGGGGCTCTGCACTGGGGGGATTCTATACTAATGGGGGGGCTCTGCACTGGGGGGATTCTATACTAATGGGGGGCTCTGCACTGGGGGGATTCTATACTAATGGGGGGCTCTGCACTGGGGGGATTCTATACTAATGGGGGGCTCTGCACTGGGGGGATTCTGTACTAATGGGGGGGGCTCTGCACTGGGGGGATTCTGTACTAATGGGGGGGGCTCTGCACTTGGGGGATTCTATACTAATGGGGGGGGCTCTGCACTGGGGGGATTCTATACTAATGGGGGGGGCTCTGCACTGGGGGGATTCTATACTAATGGGGGGGCTCTGCACTGGGGGGGGCTCTGCACTGGGGGGATTCTGTACTAATGGGGGCTCTGCACTGGGGGGATTCTGTACTAATGGGGGGGCTCTGCACTGGGGGGGGCTCTGCACTGGGGGGATTCTGTACTAATGGGGGCTCTGCACTGGGGGGATTCTGTACTAATGGGGGCTCTGCACTGGGGGGATTCTATACTAATGGGGGGGGGCTCTGCACTGGGGGGATTCTATACTAATGGGGGGGCTCTGCACTGGGGGGATTCTGTACTAATGGGGGCTCTGCACTGGGGGGATTCTGTACTAATGGGGGGGGCTCTGCACTGGGGGGATTCTATACTAATGGGGGGGGGCTCTGCACTGGGGGGATTCTATACTAATGGGGGGGGCTCTGCACTGGGGGGATTCTATACTAATGGGGGGGCTCTGCACTGGGGGGGGCTCTGCACTGGGGGGATTCTGTACTAATGGGGGCTCTGCACTGGGGGGATTCTGTACTAATGGGGGCTCTGCACTGGGGGGATTCTATACTAATGGGGGGGGGCTCTGCACTGGGGGGATTCTATACTAATGGGGGGGCTCTGCACTGGGGGGATTCTGTACTAATGGGGGGGGCTCTGCACTGGGGGGATTCTATACTAATGGGGGGGGGCTCTGCACTGGGGGGATTCTATACTAATGGGGGGGGGGCTCTGCACTGGGGGGATTCTGTACTAATGGGGGCTCTGCACTGTGGGGATTCTATACTAATGGGGGGGGGGCTCTGCACTGGGGTGATTCTATACTAATGGGGGGGGGCTCTGCACTGGGGGGATTCCATACTAATGGGGGGGGCTCTGCACTGGGGGGATTCTATACTAATGGGGGGGCTCTGCACTGGGGGGATTCTATACTAATGGGGGGGCTCTGCACTGGGGGGATTCTATACTAATGGGGGGGCTCTGCACTGGGGGGATTCTATACTAATGGGGGGGCTCTGCACTAGGGGGATTCTATACTAATGGGGGGCTCTGCACTGGGGGGATTCTGTACTAATGGGGGCTCTGCACCAGGGGGATTCTATACTAATGGGGGGGGCTCTGCACTGGGGGGATTCTATACTAATGGGGGGGCTCTGCACTGGGGGGATTCTATACTAATGGGGGGGGCTCTGCACTGGGGGGATTCTATACTAATGGGGGCTCTGCACTGGGGGGATTCTATACTAATGGGGCTCTGCACTGGGGGGATTCTATACTAATGGGGGCTCTGCACTGGGGGGATTCTATACTAATGGGGGGGGGGGGCTCTGCACTGGGGGGATTCTATACTAATGGGGGCTCTGCACTGGGGGGATTCTATACTAATGGGGGGGGGGCTCTGCACTGGGGGGATTCTATACTAATGGGGGGGCTCTGCACTGGGGGGATTCTATACTAATGGGGGGGCTCTGCACTGGGGGGATTCTATACTAATGGGGGCTCTGCACTGGGGGGATTCTATACTAATGGGGGGCTCTGCACTGGGGGGATTCTATACTAATGGGGGCTCTGCACTGGGGGATTCTATACTAATGGGGGGGGGCTCTGCACTGGGGGGATTCTATACTAATGGGGGCTCTGCACTGGGGGGTTCTATACTAATGGGGGGGGCTCTGCACTGGGGGGATTCTGTACTAATGGGGGCTCTGCACTGGGGGGATTCTATACTAATGGGGGCTCTGCACTGGGGGGATTCTATACTAATGGGGGGGGGGCTCTGCACTGGGGGGATTCTATACTAATGGGGGGGCTCTGCACTGGGGGGATTCTATACTAACGGGGGCTCTGCACTGGGGGGATTCTATACTAATGGGGGCTCTGCACTGGGGGGATTCTATACAAATGGGGGCTCTGCACTGGGGGGATTCAATACTAATGGGGGCTCTGCACTGGGGGGATTCTATACTAATGGGGGCTCTGCACTGGGGGGATTCTACACTAATGGGGGCTCTGCACTGGGGGGATTCTATACTAATGGGGGGGGCTCTGCACTGGGGGGATTCTATACTAATGGGGGTTCTGCAGTGAGGGGGTGTCTATACTATTGGGGGCTCTGCACTGAGGGGGTGTCTATACTATTGGGGGCTCTGCACTGGGGGGATTCTATACTAATGGGGGGGCTCTGCACTGAGAAATATGCAAGTTAAAGGGTTACTCCGCAAAATGTTGTAAAACTCCTCCAGTATTTTATATTGCTTTTGTTCCTGTAACATTTGTAGTCTTAGAACAGTTAGCTATTAATATTTAATTATTTATGTTTGAAGGTATCCTACGTGTTGTTACCATGCAATCTTTTACTGTTCTGAATTGTTAATTTATTGTTCATTGTTATTGTTGAACCAAAATTCTTTGGCAAGAATAAAATACAAAATATGCATTGAAAAGTTTTATCTCCATCTTATCGTCTTAACATTTGGTAGTCGTATTCCAAAAAATTGTAAGAATCTTCTTTTTTTTTATCTCATGGACGAAATGTGAGAAATAACGTATATATCATATAATCCTTCCATAAACATATACCACATACACTGAATATATAATTTGAGGAATATATGCTTATAAAATCGTTTACCATTTGCCAAAAAAAAAAATGTCCCCGGATTTCATTTTGAAAATCTGGTCACCTTAACGTACGGGTACGTGATTCTGCCTGCCCGTGCCATTCTGCCGCAGTATATATGCGGTAGGCGGTCGGCAAGTGGTTAATATGCTAATAACAGTTCATACTGAAATTGAGTTCTTAGTCTAGTGATAACGTTCGACAGGTTGGAAGATTCTGTACATTTCCAGTTCCACATGCTTGCAATGGTAAGTCTTGTAGTTATTAGGATATGTGCTACTATTGTTCTAAAACAAAGTGGGTATATATCCAAATTTATTCCTAATAATGCTATTGCTGGTGTTGGTTCTATCAGGTTACCTGTAAGATCTGCTATAAAGGAGGAAACAGATTTCCAAAAACTTAAGTTCTTGCATGACCAAAGAATGTGATGAAGGTTTCCTACTAGTTCATTACACCTCCAGCATATAGGGGAGGTGGAATGATATATATTTTAGAAAATCTATAAGGTGTTAGGTACCATCTGTTTAGAATTTTCTGTGAATTATTCCAATGTTCAATACATGAGATGGTTTACTAGTAATTGATAGTGCTTTCTGCCATTGTTCTGATGTAAAGTTGTGTGAGAGATCCTTTCCCAATTTTAGCATGTTGGGGTTTTTGTCAATTGGAGAGGAAGAGGAAAGAAGGTTGTAAAATTGAATTCAAATTTCTGTGGGAATATCAATATTGTCTTTTAAAGTTTTTTTTTTTTTTTTTTTTATAACTTTTAGATAGGTACATTACACTAATTTTCCTTTCCACTGTTTTCTTGAAATGGTGATGGTAGGCATTTATATCTATGGTAACCTTGTTTGGTCCACTCTTAGTTGTATTTTACAGTAATCTATTATTCTTGTAGGTAATGGTATTTTAGTGTATAAATTTCCCTTTTTGGTTTTAGATAGAATGTTTCCATGCTATCAAAGTTAATTTAATAGAAAGGAGGTTTGGTATAATTAATTTTTGGGGTATTACATGTTTAGCCATAGAGAGGGTGAATAGATTGTGACTTATAGTCACTACTTTTTCTATATTTATTCATAATTTATCATTGGGGAGGAAAAACAATATTTCATTTGGTCTAATAAAGATGCATAATAATAATTTCTGATGTCTGGTAGACCCATTCCTCCTAGGTCTTTGGTGGTGGTTAGTATTGAGAATGCTACTCCTTGGTTTTTTTTTTCCCCATTCCAAATAAAACATTTTAATTCAGTGTTCATCTGCTTAAAAAATTTGGGAGGTACTAGTATTGGGAGAGAGCAGAACTAGTACAATATCTTGGGCAGTATTTGCATTTTAAATGCTGCTGTTTTACCAACCCATGAAAGCTGGACTTTTGAATTTGATGTAGGTCTTTGCTGGTTTGTTCCAAAAATTTTGGAAAACTTACACCATACAGTTTGGAGGATAGACATGTGAGTTTTATTCCTAAGTATGATATAGCTGTCTTGTCCCAGTTGTATCCATATTTCTTACTTAGTTTTTCAGATTGATCTTTATGAAGGTTCATAGGTAGTATATAACATTTATTTTGGTTAACTTTGTAGTAAGTACGGCCCTGTGTAGTGTATAGCGGTGGAGAGAGATAGACAGAGACAGTGTCATTTGATTTAAGTTAGAGTAGGCAGGTCGAGTCAGTTAGGTGTATTTTGTGTGTGTGTGTATATGTATATATAAATAAATTATCATCTCACTGCAGGCCAATAGTATGTCTGGAAGGCCAACAAGGAGAGGCAGACCGTCACAAGCCAATAAGAGGGCAAGCAGGCTCTGTGTCTAGAGGCAACAGTGCTGGTCTTGGACACGGTGCATCCTCATTAGCATGTGGCCGTGGGACACGCTTGGCCTTTTTTTCGGCAGCTGGCCGTGTTGAGCCGCAACATGCGGAAGACTTGGTCAAGTGGATGACCAAGCCGTCCTCATGCTCCTCATCCTCTCTCACCCAGGCTCAGGGTACTTTGTCTGGTAAAGCAGCTGCCAACTCGGCCTCTTCCCTCGGCTCAATGGCATCAGTCACTCCTTCCCTAGCACCACCATGTCCTCCTGAGGAGTCCCCCGAACTGTTTGACCACAGTGTTGGGTACATGCTCCAGGAGAATGCCCAGCGTTTTGAAGGCTCCAATGATGGTACTCAGCTAGAGGAAGGCAGTAACGTGAGCCCAGACAGAGGGGGTGCCCAAGAAGGACAGCAATCTGGCAGTCATGTTCCCCCTGCTGCAGCATACTGCCAGGTTTGCTCCAGTGATGAGGGAGGGGATAAGGAGGTCACTGACTCCACGTGGGTGCCTGATAGGAGGAGGCACATCACCAACGAGGCAGGATGCCCTCCAGGGGCCAGCCTAAGGGCAGCACACTGACTGCATCACACCGCAGAGCTCCACATGTGCAGGGCGCTGCTGTCTCTGCGCGTTATTCTAAAAGTTCTTTGATGTGGGACTTTTTTGAGACGAGTACATCAGATCGCACCACTGCTATTTGCAACATATGTCTCAAGCGTTTCTTGCTTGGGCACCACATGCTTGACCAGACATATCTTGACCTGCCTTGCAGTTCATTGGCAAGCTTACCTAAAAGACCCACAACAAAGAGGACCCCTCCTTGCTCATCAGCTGGGATCTCCAACCCCACTATACCTTCAGTCCTCTCTGAGACCTGCACTGAAAGGTGTAGAATTAGGTGTGTCACAGCCAAGTACTTGCCAGCAATCTGCTATCGGTACACCGACGTCAGATTGTACCAGGCAAATTTCCCTGTCCCAGCTTCTGCACCGCAGAAAAGTTCGCTCCCAGCCATCCACATGCCCAGCGGTTGAATGCTAGCTTGGCAAAATTGCTAACACTTCAACTGCTACCTTTTCAGTTGGTAGACTCTGCCCCCTTCCGTGAGTTTGTGGAATGTGTGGTTCCTCAGTGGCAGGTTCCCAAACGCCACTTTCTCATGGAAGGCGATTCTGGCTCTCTACCGGCACGTGGAAGGCAATGTCTTGGCCTCGCTGGACAGGGCGGTCAGCGGTAAGGTGCATATTACCGCTGACTCATGGTCCAGCAGGCATGGACAGGGATGTTGCCTAAGTTTCACAACGCATTAGGTGACTCTGCCAGCAGCTGGGAAGGATACAGGACAAGGTGCAGTAGTGTTGGAGGTTGTTCCGCCACCGCGCCTCCAAAATGCTACTACTGGTGATTCTGACACACCTCTCTCCTCCACCCCCTCTTCTTCTTCCTCCTCCATGGCCTCTTCCTGTGCTTTGTCCTCGGAACCAGCGGTGCTCCGTAGGCGTTCAAGGGGCTACGCAAGTACGCAGGCCAAAAGATGCCATGCAGTGCTTGAGCTGGTGTGCTTGGGGGGACAGGAGCCACACTGGGGCAGAGGTTCTGTCAGCTCTGCAGGGGGCAGGTTCAGAGGTGGTTGACGCCACGCCAGCTTAAGCCAGGAATAGTGGTTTGCGACAATGGCACCAACCTCCTCTCCTCCCTCTGACAGGGACAACTGGCCCATGTGCCCTGTTTGGCTCACGTCCCTAAATTGGTGGTGCAGCGGTTCTTGGGCATGTAGCCGGGCTTACAGGATGTCCTGAGGCAGGCCAGGAAAGTCTGTGCATTTCCGCCGGTCATATAATGCCAGTGCTCGGCTGGCTGACCTCCAAAAGGAATTTAACCTGCCTAATCTGTAACATGCCCACCAGGTGGAACTCAGCGTTGGCCATGCTGCAGCGGCTGCACACGCAGCAGAGGGCCATCAATGAGTACCTGTGCGACTATGGCACCAGGACAGGATCAGGGGAGCTTGGTTTTTTTTTTTTTTTTTTTTTTTTTTTTTTTTTCCCCCCAACGCCAGTGGGCCATGATCAGGGATTCATGCACTGTCCTGTCACTATTTGAGGAGGCCACGAGGATGGTGAGCAGTGACAGTGCATGCATCAGTGAGACTGTCCCGCTTGTCCACCTGTTGGAGCACACAATGCATGGAATAATGGACAGGGCACTTGAGGCAGAACAGAGGCAGGAAGAGGAGGACTTCTTTAGCTCTCAAGGCCTCCTTTATCCAGACAGTGTTCCTGCATGCCTGCCGATCACACAGGAGGAGGAGGAGGAGGAGGAGGAGGGGGGGGGGAGAGGAGGATTGTGTCAGCATGCAGGTGGAGCCTGGCACTCAGCAGCAGTCTTTAAGGGGTCATTTACAGTCCCAAGAAACCCATGGACTTGGTCATGGATGGGAGGAGGTGGCTGCGGATCATGTCGTCCTTGGTGACCCAGAGGACTCCGGACCGAATGCCTCAGCAAACCTACGCTGCATGGCCTCCCTGATCCTGCAAAGCCTGCGGAAGGATCCTCGTATTCCTAGTATCAAGGAGAGGGATTGTTACTGGCTGGCAACCCTCCTTGATCCACGTTAAAGGGTAAGGTTGCGGACCTTATCTTGCCGTCGCAGAGGATGAAACCTCTTCGGGAGGCCTTGCAGAAAGGTCTGTGCAATGCGTTCCCAGAGACTGGGAGGTTACAAACTCCTGTTTCTGGACAACGTGTTGCTGAGGCTTTGGTCAGTCAAAGAAGGAGCGGTGGAGAAGGTGGCCGTCTGACCGATGCGTTCAGACAATTTTTTTTTTTTTTTAGTCCACATCCCCAAGGTATGATCAGTTCCAGCAACCATCACCAGTGTCTGTTTTACATGGTGCAGGAATACCTAGGGGCAAGATCTGACTTGGACACCTTTCCCACCGAAAATCCTCTGGATTACTGGGTCTTGAGGATGGATCACTGGCCAGAGCTTGCACAGTATGCAATTGAGCTACCGGCCTGTCCTGCATCCAGCATTCTTTCGGAACGCACATTCAATGCTGCTGGAGGCTTTGTAACTGATCACAGGGTGCGCCTGTCCCCTGACTCGGTCAATCGGCTGACCTTCATAAAAATGAATCAGTCTTGGATCACCACCAGATACATAGCACCTGATGCTGATGTAACCGAATAATTTTTTTTGAAATGTCAGATTCCTTCAAGACTCCCTATGCTGAGTGACTATCCTCTTCCTCCTTAATGATCATGCTGATATTTTTGGTTCTGGGCGCCGCCACCAGTGGCTAAGGCCCAATTTTTCTGCCCCTGTTTAACAGGGGCGTGTATTTACAATTTTTGATGCAATACTTTGCAGCAGGGCTTGTTCCTGCGCTCCAACTAGAGTATCTGTGAGGTGTTGCAGTGTTGTGGCACCAGTGCCTAAGGCCCAATTTTTCTGCCCCTGTTCAACAGGGACATGTAATTACAATTCTTGATCTAATATTTCACAGCAGGGCCCGTTTCTGTGCCCACCAAGAGTAACTGAGAATTTACAGTGTTGTGGCACCAGCACCACCATCACCAAAGGCCCAGTTTTTCTGACCCTGTCCAACACGGGCATGTAATTACAATTCTTGATCTAATATTTCACAGCGGGCCCTGTGAGGGCTTACAGTGTTGTGGCAACACCAACACCTAAGGCCCCAATTTCTGTAGAGTATATAGGGCAGGCCCCTACTTTTAAACATCTAACTTATAAACGACTCCTACTTGCAAATGGAAGGAGACAACAGGAAGTGAGGTGAAAACTACCCCTAGGAAGGGAAATTCTCTCTTGTAAGAGTTAATATTGGAAAAATGTTTCTCCTTTCCACTGATGGTTTATCACCAATCCTTGTTTCACTAAAAACCCCAAATTTTCAAAAAACATTTGTCATTGGGACAAAGTGAGGTGCAATCTTCTGAAGAGGAGCACAGACAGCAAAACAAATGTCACAGGGGTGATAACCCTTCCCTATGTTTTCCAAAAAGCTTGCTAAACACTTTAAAAATGTACCAGTTCAAAATTACAAACAGATTCTACTTAACAAACCTACAGTCCCTGTCTTGTTTGCACCGCCTGTATACTGCTGTTCAGAGGGCCTGGGGCCCCACGCCTTTCCCTTTTTTTTTTTTTTTTTTAACTTTGGTGCGGGGTTCCCCTTAATATCCATACAAGACCCAAAGGGCCTGGTAATGGTCTGGGGGGGGGGGGGTACCCATGCCGTTTGTCTCACTGATTTTCATCCATATTACCGGGACCCGACATAAAGCCGTAAGCAATTTTAAATGACTTTTATTCCTTTTAAAAATGTCATTTTGTGCAGGGACTGTTCTAAGCACAGGAAACACGCGCCACTTTACAGGCATACTATAGGCATCCCCCAGGTACAATATTTAAAGGAATATTTCCCTTTTTTCACTTTAGGCATCATTTAAAATCACTGCCCCCGAAAAAATGGCCGTTTTTTAAAAGTTTTTTTGTATTGATAAATGTCCCCTGGGGCAGGACCCGGGTCCCCAAACCCTTTTTAGGACAATACCATGCAAATTAGCCTTTAAAATGAGCACTTTTGATTTTAAATGTTCGAGTCCCATAGACTTCAATGGAGTTCTAAGTTTTGGTCCATTCGCAAGTTCTGGTGCGAACCGAACCGGGGGGTGTTCGGCTCATCCCTAGTAGTAAGACACGTTACTGTATTGGTCTAATAACTTATGAAAATTGGATAGGGATATATCGGGGTTTGTCAATGTTAAGATGATATTGTCTGCAAAGAGCTCCAACTTGTGGTCACATTGCCCTATTTTTATGCCTTTGATAAGCTCAAAGTATCTTAAACTGTGACATAAGTATTTGACCAAATATTCATTATAATAGATGGATTCTTAGCAAAAGACTCTCTTCATCAAGGATTGAAGATATTGAAATTAATGTGAATTTGTGTTATGTTTTAAATGCAAAATAAATCATATTTGAGAGCAAAAGCAAATGAACACCTTACCTGTTCCTTCATCCAAAACATGACCAGTGGCTGTCCAGAACAGGTTGATATGTCCGTTTTCTATTTTAGCCTCTAAATCTGATATCTTTTCCGGTTTAAAGATATTTTCCTTCTGATATAACGCGGCATCAGTCACCTCAAATGCTCCACCTGAAGCTGTTCTAATAAATGCCCCCAGATTGAGACCATCATCGTCATCATTAACTGTTACCTTTGAAGGATTCAGCGTGATTTTACCTGCAATTTTAATAGATGTTAGAAAATAGAAATAATGCTATAATCTTGAAATTAACCCAAGCTTTCAAAATCTATCAGATATACTTCACGTTTTAGATAATAACACTTTTTTTCAGATTATTAATTAAAACTTAAACTTTTTATAGAGTGGTCAAGTGACTACTTGCAGTGCACTGTGAGGCCAGGGCAGTGGGTGACAAAAACCAACAGCCCCAAGTCCATACCTGTAACATCACTAAACCTTTCCCAGACTTTAATTCCCAGAAGTCATTGCCAAATTCTTCTTCTACTTCTGTAGGCACCAAGTGTCTCCTTTCAAGGTCTAAATGGGGATACTAGTAGCCATGCTGTGTGCCATTATTGTAGCCTTGTTCTCACAGTGAAGGCTGTGACAATGCAAATCCCTGCTTTTGTATGGCAGGAGCAGGATATGCAAACTGCAGAAAGATGGTGAGGCAAAATTTCATTAATAGCAAAAAGAAAGTCCTATTAATGTTAGAGGGTAGTTGAGCTGCTACATATTTACCGTAGCTTCCTTCTAGTTAGAGTATGCTGCTAAGTAAATTAATTTAGCTCCTCTGTAGGTACAGGAGCAGGGGGTTGATTGCTTTGGGCTGTTCGGTGTTTTACAGTTTGCTGTTCTGCTACTTCCCCCTGATTTCTAGATGTTTCCAGCAGCATAGTGGGAGGGCTGATCCAGTAGCCTGAATGTTTGTGGATCCCTAGCCAATTCCTGGAGAGGGTAGTCCAGTAGGTGGCTAGGGGGTCTATAATATTTAGAGTCCTGGCAGTCAGGGAGCAGAGTTCCAGGGTCCAGCCACCTGGAAGAGACCCCTGTGCTGGAGGCTCTGCCCCTGGGGCAGAGAGGAGAAGTAGAGAAGCCTCGGGAGTTTGGTGCAGGCATTAGGGTCCCAGTTAACACTAGCTGGGGACCCTGCTGAAAAAAGAGAGACTTGGTCAGCCTTTGGACAAATAACCAGGCTATCAGTAGTAACAAAGCTCCATTTTCTGGGACTGGGTAAGTAATTGATCCCACTACTCATTGGAGAAGTGACTGTGGGATGATTCACACTAAAAGTCAGTACTGGGTGTAGCCAGGAGTAGTCTTGGGCAAGTAGTTCGGATCGAGCACAAGTTTGGCCTGAACATCGCCTGTTCAACAAACACACGAATTTGCAGATGCTCGGCGGGATGTTCACCTGCCAAGCACCCCACAATGCACTGTGTGCTGCACATTACATTCTAGGGCCCTAATTGGATGAAGCAATGCACCTGACCAGAGGCTTTCCCCATTTATGGCACAGAGCACTGTCAGAGCCCTGACTGGACAAAGTCATGATGACTGGGGGTGGTGCCAAAGAAAGCCGAATAAGTTTCGGCTAATTCACCACTTAACCGATCCCCCTTTTGGAAATGATAACGATTTCATTGACCCGGACGTCTGCACCGTGTCATACACCTCGTTTGATGCGGCGGTTCGATGGATCAGGCGCTATGGAAAAGGGGCACTGATGGCAAAAGCTGATATTGAGGCGGCGTTTAGGCTGCTCCCCAGTACACCCGGACAACTTTTGGCTGTTGGGTTGCCAATGGCAGGAACAATTTTATGTGGACAAATGCTTACCTATGGGTTGCTCCATTTCCTGCGCCATGTTTGAAGTTTTCAGTTCCTTTTTGGAGTGGGTGGTAAGAGAGGTGTCCGGGCTTGAATCTATGATACACTATTTAGATGATTTCCTATGCATGGGCCCACCTTTTTCCAGTGTGTGTGTGTGTGTGTGTGTGTGTGTGTGTGTGTGTGTGATTTTATTGTCAACGTTGCAACACATTGCAGAACGCTTTGGAGTTCCCCTGGCCGCTGAAAAAACTGAGGGCCCCACCACAGAGATTAGCTTTTTGGGCATTGTTATTGATTCAATGGCAATGGAATGTAGGTTACCGCAAGAAAAGTTAGTGGACTTGCAGACGGAAATACGGCGGATCCATGGGATGAAGAAAATAGTTGCGGGATCTTCAATCTTTGCTTGGTAAGTTGAACTTTGCTTGTAGAATCATACCCATGGGTAGGATCTTTTGCCGACGGCTGTCGGTGGCTACAGCTGGGGTAAAAGCACCGGCCCATTTCATTAGGCTTACTAAGGAACATCGTGAGGACTTAAAGGTATGGTATCAATTTTTGTCGGAATACAACGGGAGGTCGGTGTGGATGTCTGGTCCGGTAAGTAACTTCGATGTGGAGTTGGTTACTAATGCGGCGGGATCTACTGGATATGGGGCATTTTTTAAGGGGCAATGGAGCGCGGAACCATGTCCAAAATCCTGGGTGGAAGCAGGTTTCCTTCGTAACTTGGTACTACTGGAATTGTTTCCAGTAGTACTGGCTATAGAATTATGGGGAAGGGCCTGTCAGAATTTAAAGTTGAGGTTGAACTGCGATAATATGGGAGTGGTGCAGGTAGTCAATTGCTTGTCAGCGTCTTCTCAACCTGTCATAAGACTATTACGACAGTTGGTATTACGGTGCTTGCAATTGAATATTTTTATATACGATGTGCATATACCCGGGATTGAAAACACGCTGGCTGATTCACTGTCTCGCTTTCAGTGGGACAAGTTCAGGGAATTGGCTCCGGCTGCAGAAAAGGAGGGGATTCCTTGCCCGGATTGGATCTGGGAGCTGGCCTTGGAGTCGCCGCAGGATGGATACAACAGTCTGCGAGTGAGTCCACATGGTCGGCCTATGTGAAGGTATGGCAGGAATGGTTGGGACTTGTACGGGAAGCCGGAGCAGAGGATGACAGGGGAGAAATGAGATTATTGATCCTTTATTTTGTGTCCAGGAACATGGAAAATGGGGTGGCGGTATCATCTATTGGTAAGAAGTTGGCGGCACTGTCGTTTCTGTTTAAGTTGCAGGGGACGGAGGATTGGACGAAGGATTTTTGGGTACGGCAGGCATTAAAAGGGTACCGGAAGGGGCACAAGAAAAGACAACCGTAGACCGGTCACTTTTGCCAACCTGTTGGCAATTTGTGAACAGCTAGGGTAGGTGTGCAGCTCAAGTTATGAATGTTTACGGTTTACAGCGCCTTTTTTCGCTGGCGTTTTTTGGGGCGTTTCGGGTAGGGGAGTTGGTCAGCCCGTCCAAAAAGGAAGTGGGGGGTATTTTGGTACAGGATGTGCGGTCATGCACGGATAGGGTGTGTTTACGGCTGAGGAGTTCAAAAACAGATCAATTAGGAAAAGGCATAGAGGTCTGGCTGCATGCCTTGCCGGGATCGCCAGTGTGTCCGGTGAGGACGGTTGGTGATATCGGGAAGATTAGACCGGTAGGTGAGGGTCCATTTTTATGCCATGAGAATGGTGCTTACCTATCAAAGTTTTAATTTGTGGCAGTGTTTCGGAAATGCTTATCGATGATCGGTTTGGATGGGAAGGCATACGCCT
Organism: Lithobates clamitans; assembly: GCA_037952925.1. NCBI lineage: Eukaryota > Metazoa > Chordata > Amphibia > Anura > Ranidae > Lithobates > Lithobates clamitans. Next base: position 939,129 of record JBBGZY010000880.1, read on the forward strand.
CACACTCCTTCCACATTGGGGCGGCTACAGAAGCTGCCAGATGCGGGTTGGATGAGGCAGCTGTGCGGAGGATCGGTAGATGGGAATCAAAGAGATTCCGTTCATACATTCGCCCTCAATTAGCAGTGGAATAATAAAAAAAAAAAAAAGTATGTTGTATAAGTTTGGTTTTTACACATAGGTAGTGGGGTTTTTGTTTGCTGGGTTTGGTAATATCACCCTGCCTTGTCTTTTCGTTTCAGATGGAGTGTCTCCACGCCTCGTCTGGATACTTGGACACTCCTATGTTTGTTGGGGGGGCAAGGAGAGGTGATGTCAGACCAGACGGGCGCCAGTTAGGCATACCGCGAAGGGAGGCTGTTATCAGGTGGCTGGGGAGACCAGGAATGATGTGGGGCAGAGTGGTTTCAGAGGTGGAACGATTTGTGTGGCTAGATAGACCTCCGGATGTGTTGGTCATACACACTGGAGGTAACGATTTGGGAGTGAGGACAGTCGAGGAACTGACAGAGGATGAAAAGGCGGATCTTTTGCACTTGCACACTAATTATCCGAAAACTTTGTTGCTATGGTCTGATATTGTGGCACGAACTTTCCCAAGGCTCGTATACGAGTTAACAAGGTGGTGGGGAGGTTTTTGGTTCAGCAAGGGGGCATGGTGATTCGCCACAGAGAGCTTGAGATAAATGTAGGCCTTTATTTGAGAAGGGATGGGGTTCACCTCACGGATGTGGGGATGGATCTATGGACCATGGGGTTGCAGGAAGGAATACAACGGGCCTTGAGGGTATGGAAGGGCCCTTAAGGATAAGGTTTCATCCTTTCGGGCTGTGGCTGGTTTGTTGTTGGTCGGTGATGGTAGCGGTAAATAAAAGGTTAAAAAGGGGTGGGGGGTCAGCAATAGTATGGCCCCTCCTGTGTATTCCTGAAAGAAATACCGGTATGTTGCACTGCGGGAGGGGGTTGTCTCCGAGCAGCACAGTTGGAGGCCTTATCAGTTTTTGAAACGTGTTCCTGCAGTGTACTTTTTTTGTGGTGAAACTGGGGTAGCTCCGTCATTGACCAACAGATTGTTTAAAACATGTTTTATCTGAGGTTATATGTTATTTATATATTTAAGTTAATATTGGAGGTATTTTATACAGTTGTTTAATAAAAGGCTGTTATGGCCATTTATACTCCAGATGAAAGGCGTGGTCTCATTATTTATTTAAGTTGGTAAGAGGGTGGAGTATGGGTGGCTAACAGTATGGGATAAAATGGGCACATCTGGACTACACTAGACAAGTGCTAAAACAAATCCCTTAACACCTCCTCGGGGGGGGGGGGCGCCTGAAGGGCTGCAGGCTCCAGATCTTGTGTCACATGGCTTTGCCTTCTCTAAGTTGCCCTCCCAAAGCCCCCTGACCACCCCCTCCACTCTGCATGCTATGCCTGCTGCTGAGCTCCTTTCCCATTACAGCACTCTATACTGTTCCTCCTCTGCAGGGCTGAAATCACACTCCTTTACAACACAGCCAGTTAGCCATGATCTATACAGGGTGTATCTGCCTACTGCAACTACACTGCCGTTCCGACCAGGGATTTCACAGGTCAGAAGGGCAACATAAAAGCCAGATACACCCTGTGAACACTGACAGACTGTGTGTAAAGGAATGTGATTTCAGGTGTGTGTGAGGTCCTGTCATGATTTTTTTTGTAGCCGACGAAAGTGCCAAATCGTGGATTTGGTCTCTCGGTGGGACGGGAAGAGCGGCAGGAGGGGGGACGTCCCCTTCCACTCCTTTAGGACCGCCTATTCTAAAAACTGGTATCCTCCCGGTATAACCCCTTTAAAGCCGAGGCCTGCATATGTGAGTACGGTCGGCGCTAAGGGGGTTATACGGTGCCTTGAAAAAGTATTCACACCCCTTGAAATTTTCCACATTTTGTCATGTTACAGCCAAAAAGCGTAAATGTATTATATTGGGATTTTATGTGATAGACCAAAGTGGCACATAATTGTGAAGTGGAAGGAAAATGATAAATGGTTTTTAACTTTTTTTTACAAATAAATATCTGAAAAGTGTGGCGTGTATTTGTATTCAGCCCCTTTTATTCTGATACTCCTAAGTAAAATCTAGTGGAACCAATTGCCTTCAAAAATCACCTAATTAGTAAATAGAATCCACCTGTGTGTAATTTTAACCTCAGTATAAATACAGCTGTTCTGTGAAGCCCTCAGAGGTTTGTTAGAGAACCTTTGTGAACAAACTGCATCATGAAGGCCCAGGAACACACCAGACAGGTCAAGGTCAATAATGTTGTGGAAAAGTTTAAAGCAGGGTTAGGTTATAAAAAAAAATATCCCAAGCTTTGAACATCTCATTGAACACTGTTCAACCCATCATCCAAAAATTGAAAGCGTATGGCACAACTGCAAATCTAAAAAGACATGGCCGTCCACCTAAACTGACAGGCCGGGCAAGGAGAGCATTAAACAGAGAAGCAGCCAAGAGGCCCATGGTAACTCTGGAGGAGCTGCAGAGACCCACAACTCAGGTGGGAGAATCTGTCCACAGGACAACTATTAGTTGTGCACTCCACAAATCTCGCCTTTATGGGAGAGTAGCAAGAAGAAAGTCATTGTTGTAAGAAAGCCATAAGAAGTCCGTTTGCAGTGTGTGAGAAGCCATGTGGCGGACAGAGCAAACATGTTTTTCTTCAGGAGGTGCAGGGAAGCTGGTCAGAGTTGATGGATGGAGCCAAATACAGGGCAATCTTAGAAGAAAACCTGTTAAGCCGCGTACACACGGTCGGACTTTCCGGGATACTTGGTCCGGCGGACCAGAGTGTGCCGGACAATCCACCCGTGTGTAGGCTCCGGCGGACTTTTCCGGCGGACTTTTTCCCAAAAGCCCGCCGGACCTAGATTTGAAACAAGTTTTAAATCTTTCCGTCGGACTCAGTTTCGGGCAGAAAGTCCGCTCAAGTGTGTGCTGGTCCGACGGAAAGCCCGCTCGTGTGTATGCTGGTCCAACGGACCAGATACAACGCGAGGGCAGGGTATTGCATCTCGCGCTCGCTGCAATAGGAAAAACAAATTTTCCTATTGCGGCGAGCGCGGGGCATACCAGGCCCTTAGGTCTGGTATGGATTATAAAGGGAACCCCCTACGCTGAAAAAACGGCGTTGGGTCCCCCCTAAAATCCATACCAGACCCCGATCCGAGCACGCAGCCTGGTTGGTCAGGAAAGGGGGTGGGGATGAGTGAGCCCCCCCCCCCTCCTGAACTGTACCAGGCCACATGCCCTCAACATGGGGGTTGGGTGCTTTGGGGGAGCGCCCTGTGGGGCCCCCCCACCCCAAAGCACCTTGTCCCCATGTTGATGAGGACAAGGGCCTCTTCCCGACAACCCTGGCTGTTGGTTGTCGGGGTCTGCGGGCTTATCGGAATCTGGGAGCCCCCTTTAATAAGGGGGCCCCCAGATCCTGGCCCCCCACCCTATGTGAATGAGTATGGGGTACATGGTACCCCTACCCATTCACCTAGGGAAAAAGTGTAAGTAATAAAACACACTACACAGGTTTTTAAAATATTTTATTAAACAGCTCTGGGGGGGATCTTCCTCCAGCTTCGGGGGTCTTCTTCCGGCTTTGGGGGTCCCTCCGCTTCATCTTCTCCCGGCGTCCTGTTGGTTCCTTTCCGCTCTCTTCTCCCGGTGTTCCAGTTCTTAGGCCGGTTCCTCTGCTGTCTTCAGGTAGCTCTCTTGCCAGCAGAGGTCCGGGCTTCTCTTCCCCCAGATGTTGACACGACGCTCTCTCCGGCTGGACTGCTCTCCGAGGGCTGCGTTGTGACTTATATAGGCGGAGACCCTGCCCCCTTTTAATGTCACAGTCCCTGGGCATGCTGGGACTGTGATGTTTTAGGGGGCGTGGTCAACATCACACGTGACTACGCCCCCTAAAACGTCACAGTCCCAGCATGCCCAGGGACTGTGACATCAAAAGGGGGCGGGGTCTCCGCCTATATAAGTCACAACGCAGCCCTCGGAGCAGTCCAGCCGGAGAGAGTGCCGTGTCGAAGAGAAGAGAAGTCCGGTCCGGACCTCTGCTGGCAAGAGAGCTATCTGAAGACAGCAGAGGAGCCGGCCGAAGAACTGGAACACCGGGAGAAGATGAAGCGGAGGGACCCCCGAAGCCAGAAGACCCCCCCCCCCCGGAGCTGTTTAATAAAATATTTTAAAAACCTGTGTAGTGCGTTTTATTACTTACACTTTTTCCCTAGGTGAATGGGTAGGGGTACCATGTACCCCATACTCATTCACATAGGGTGGGGGGCCAGGATCTGGGGGCCCCCTTATTAAAGGAGGCTCCCAGATTCCGCTAAGCCCCCCGCCCGCAGACCCCGACAACCAACGGCCAGGGTTGTCGGGAAGAGGCCCTTGTCCTCATCAACATGGGGACAAGGTGCTTTGGGGTGGGGGGAGCCCCGCAGGGTGCCCCCCTCCCCCAAAGCACCCACCCCCCATGTTGAGGGCATGCGGCCTGGTACGGTTCAGGAGGGGGGGGGCGCTCGCTCGTCCCCACCCCCTTTCCTGACCGGCCAGGCTGCGTGCTCGGATCGGGGTCTGGTATGGATTTTAAGGGGGACCCCACGCCGTTTTTTCGGCGTAGGGGGTTCCTTTATAATCCATACCGGACCTAAGGGCCTGGTATGCCCCGCGACGGGGCTCGCAAGGTGTCAATCTCGCCGATAAAAGCAGCAAGATTGACATCCTTTTCTAGTCCCATCGCACCTGAGTCACGTTCAAAATGAACGGACTTGTCCGTGTGTGGGCAAGTCCGTTCATTCTGAAAGTCCGCCGTAACTCCGGCGAAAGTCCGTCGGAAAGACGGGCGGACTTAGCCCGCCGCAAAGTCCGGGCGTGTGTGGGCAAGTCAGTCCGTTTTAAAGTCCGGCGCACCTGGCGGACAAAGTCCGTCAGAAAGTGTGCCGGACCAAGTAGGATAGAAAGTCCGACCGTGTGTACGCGGCATTAGAGTCTGCAAATCACCTTACTGGGACGGTGGTTCACCTTCTAGCAGGACAACGGCCCTAAACCTGCAGCCAGAGCTACAATGGAATTTGTTAGATCAAAGCATATTCATGTGTTAGAATGGCCCAGTCAAAGTCCAGACCTAAATCCAATTGAGAATCTGTGGCAAGACTTGAAAATTGCTGTTCACAGACGCTCTCCTTCCAATCTGACAGAGATTGAGCTATTTTGCAAAGAAGAATGGGCAAAAATGTTACTCTCTAGATGTGCAAAGCTGGTAGAGACATCCCCAAAAAGACTTGCAGCTGTAATTTCAGCAAAAGGTGGTTCTACAAAGAATTGACTTGGGGGCTGAATACAAATGCACGCCACGCTTTTCACATATTTATTTGTAAAAAAAAATTGAAAATCATTTTTATTCCACTTCCCAATTATGTGCCACTTTGTGCCCAGTGATCGGGAGCAGTGATCTGTCATGTTCTAGTAAGCCCATGCCCCCTACAGTTAGAACACACTGAGGGAACACACTTAACCCCTTGATCGCCCCCTAGTGTTTAACCCCCTCCCTGCCAGTGACATTTACACAGTAATCAGTGCATTTTTATAGCACTGATCTCTGTATAAATGGCAATGGTCCCAAAATTGTGTCAAAAGTGTCCGATCTGTCCACCGCAATGATGCAGTCACGATAAAAATCGCAGATCACCGCCATTACTAATAAAAAAAAAAAAATTAATAAAAATGCCATAAATCTATCCCCTATTTTGTAGACGCAATAACTTTTGTGTAAACCAATCAATATATGCTTTGCAATTTTTTTTTTTTACCAAAAAAATGTAGAATACATATTGGCCTTAACTGAAGAAGAAATTTAGTTTTTTTTTTTTTTTTTTATATATACTTTTTGGGGATATTTATTATAGCAAAAAGTAAAAAAAATATTGCTTTCTTTTCAAAATTGTTGCTCTTTTTTTTTGTTTATAGCACAAAAAATAAAACGCAGAGGTGATCAAATACCACAAAAAGAAAGCTCTATTTGTGGGAAAAAAAAGGACATCAATTTTGTTTGAGTACAACATCGCACGGCCACAAAATTGTCAGCTAAAGCGACGCAGTGCCGTATAACAAAAAAGGGTTTGGTCAGGAAAGGAGTAAATCCTTCCGGGGCTGAAGTGGTTAAGCATCATTAAAATCACTGCTCTTTTAAAAATAAATTTTGCATTGATACATGTCCTCCATGGCAGTACCCATGCCCCCATACCCTTTTATGGCCAATAACTTGCACAAGCCTTCAAAATGGGGACTTTTGATTTTTAGAGTTCGGGTCACATAGACTTTAACCACTAGCCGACCAGCTCACACAGATATATTGCGGCAGGTCCTCACTCCTGCGCAAATCAACGTACCTGTACGTCGGTCCGTGCAGGAAGGATAGCAGGCACGTGCAATGCCCGCTGGTGACCCGCGATCGCAGTGAGGGGAGACAGAACAGGGAACTGCCTATGTAAACAAGGCGATTCCCCGTTCTGACAGGTCACATGACAGAGATCTACTGTTCCCAGTGATCTCTGTCATGTTCCAGTAAGCCCACCCCCCCCCTACAGTTAGAACACAGCTAGGGAACACACCTAACCCCTTGCTTGCCCCCTAGTGTTAACACCTTCCCTGCCAGTGTCATTTTTAAAGCACTGATCAATGTAATAATGTCACTGGTCCTCAAAAAGTGTAATTTGGGATCAGATTTGTCCGCCACAATGTGGCAGTCCCCCTAAAAACGCTGCCATTACCAGTATAAACAATAAAAAAATAAAAAGTCCCTAAATCTATCCCGTAGTTTGTAGACGCAATAACTTTTGCGCAAACCAGTATACGCATATTGAGATTTTTCTTTTTTTTTTTTACCAAAAATATGTAGAAGAATATATATCGGCCTAAACTCATAATAATAAATAAGTTATAGTATAGTAATAAATTAGTAATAAAATAGTAATAAATTTGTTTTTTTTATATATTTTTTTTGGATATGTATTATAGCAGAAAGTAAAAAAAATAGTTTTTTTTGTTTATAGCACAAAAATAAAAACCGCAGAAGTGATCAAATAGCACCAAAAGTAAGCTCTATTTGTAGGTAAAAAGGACTTCAATTTTGTTTGGGTATAGCATCGCACGACCGCACAATTGTCAGTTAAAGCGATGCAGTGCCGTATTGAAAAAAATGGCCTGGTCATTAAAGGGGCAAATATTTCCGGGGCTGAAGTGGTTAATAGGGTTCTGGGTTCAGGTCCACACTTTATCCATATTCGGGAGTTCTGGTGCAAACCGAACATGGGGGTGTTTGGCCCATCAACATTTTCCAATCACTTCAAAAACAATATTGATACAATTGATGAGGACACCTCCACCATACAGATACCTTCCCCACTTAACATGCCTTGTCTAACAGCACGGTCAACACTTTCCTCTTTTGAGCTGTCTACTACTTAAGAGGTTATCAAACTTTTCTCAGATGCACACCTAACCAACCGTCCCCTGGATCCTGTTCCCTCGCAACTACTATGGTTACCCTCTTCTTATATCCTATGCTCTCTCTCCTAGTTATAACCTTTTGTATAACTTGCCCCACTGCTGTGTCTCTCTGCTCCAAACACACAACTCCTCTCTGACATCTTCAGCTAAGCTGACAGTAAGCAGGTCTGAAGGGGAAGATCCTGCCCTCTTCAATTAACCCTTTCTTAACCTGCCCCAGACTGACCCTCTGCAGTAGATGTGTGTAGGTGTATATATATATGGGGAAGAATGAAGGCCTCTTGAGCCCCTCCCTAGGGAAAGAGAGCCTTGACTGATGGGGGCATGGCTAGGTACGTGACAAGGGGAACGATTGGTTTGGACATGTGGGATGGGATGGGATGGGCCTGAGCTCAGGAAATCGTGTGCCCCAGGGAATTCTGGGTCTTTCGGAAGAGTCGTTGGAAGAGCTGCTGTGGACCCTGCACTCTCTACCATGGACACTGATCTTCTGCTGGCCGGGGTCCACAAGCTGGCTCTCCAAGGTCAGGCCAAAAGGATATTTTCTCTCCTTACTTCTGGAATGCCCCCCCCTCCTGTCACACTCCTACCCCCGGGGTCTCAGGCTCCTAGGGTCAGGGGACGTTCCCCTCCACCCTCCCGCCTTAGCCCCAGTCCCTTCAGACATTCTTACTTCCATCCACCCCTCCACTTTCCCCTGTAGCCCTGGTTGCCACGGTTCCTGGCTCCCCCCCCTTCCCGCCTCTGGGGTCAACCCCGGCGGGTTACCCCCCCATCTGTCTGCTCCGCTGGCTGGCACGCCTCTCGTCCGGTGTTCTGCCATATACTGTCCTCCTATCGGATAGTGTCCGCTCCGTACTGCGCAGGCGCAGCGCTTGCGCAGTACGGAGCAGAAGGAGATGCCGAAAATGTCCGAAGTTGATCAGCTGTACACGGCGCTTCGGCAGTTCTTAGCGATGGCTGTGTAAGAGGGCCCCTCGCGGGCTCGCTTCGCTCGCCACGCTTCGGGCACGGCCTCGCTGCGCTCGGCAACTATTTATTCTCACTCTATGTCCACTTGGATAGTAGGGAATGAACCTGGACATAGGGTGAGAATAAAAGCGCAGGCGCCGTGTACAGCTGATGATCAGCTGTTAAACTTCGGAGCCTTTCGGCGTCTCGTTTGTCCTCCATACTGCGCCTGCGCAGTACAGGGAGGACACTATATGATAGGGGACTGTATTTGACAAGACACCGGCCCGCTCCAGGAGTCCTCAGGCGACTTGTGTCCCTGTCGGCTGCCCCCCCTCCACCCCTGCCCGCTCGTCAGCGCGGGCGGGAGCTGCAGCTCATACTGTCTCTCCTCACATCCCCCTGTCACAGCCAGCCACTGTCCCTGCCCCCCCCCTCCGCCGGCTATCGGCGGACTGGGGGATGGGGGGGACCAGACAGAGATTTTCCCGTGATGCCAGGCGCTGGGCACGCCAGCACGGAGCTGCTGAACTGGCCATGCATCCTCCTCCCTCCTCCACACTGCACGGATATGTCTCAGCCAGTGTGTCTCCCTGCGCCCAGCAGGGAGGGAGATTAAAACATGGCTCCAGTCCACACTGCAATGTCTCCTGTGCAGCCACATCCCCCTGCACCCGGCTGGGTGGGGGATGGCAGGGCTGCACAGACTGTTCACCCCCTGCCACTGACCCCTGCTTGCCTGCATCCCCCTGCACCCAGCCGGGTGGGGGATGGCAGGGTGACAAATGCCGTTAACCCCCTGCTTCTGCCCCCTGCCGTCCTGCATCCCCCTGCACACAGCTGGGTGGGGGATGACAGGGCCGCACGGGTTGCTCACCCCGGCCACTGACCCCTGCCTTCCTGCATCCCCCTGAACCTGGCTGGGTGGGGGATAGCAGGGCGGCACACGCCGCTCACCCCCTACCATCCCGCATCCCCCTGCACCCAGCCGGGTGGGGGATGGCGGGGGCGGCACATGCCGCTCACCCCCCTACCGTCCCGCATCCCCCTGCACCCAGCTGGGAGGGGGATGGCAGGGCTGCACAGGCTGCTCACCCCCTGCCACTGACCCCTCCATCCCGCATCCCCCTGCACCCAGCTGGGTGGGAGATGGCGGGGGCGGCACATGCCGCTCACCCCTGCCGCTGGCCCCTACCGCCGCACGTCCCCCTGCACCCGGCTGCGTGGGGGAAGGCTGTGCTGCTCAGGCCTCTCACCCCCTGCCTCGGACCTCTGCCTTATCACATCCCCCTGCACCCACTGGGCGGAGGATGGCCGGCGGTCGCCTGCTCCCCTCATCACTGACCTCTGCCCACTGTCAGCTCCCTGCGCTTGGCTGGGCAGGAGATTCCAACCAGACGTCTGCTGACACAGCTTTGCCTGGTTCGCCTCCCTGCGTCCGGCAGGGCGGGAGATGCCCATTTGATGCCTGCCGTGGCGGCCTTGCCCCTGCCTGCGGCTTGGCACCATCTTCCTGTGCCTGGCAGGGCGGGGGATGCGCACGCCTGGGATGTGGGCTGCACCTGCCACGAGTCCTACATCCGGTTGCTCCAGACGCTGCTCGGTTGCCGTCCTCGGCCCCCCGGGCTCCTTGGGTTCGGTGGCTGGACCGCCACCCCTGGACCTTTCATTCCACCATCCTTCGCCCTCGCCAGCCATCAACATTCCCCAAGAGGATGGACGTCGCCTGCCAGCTCCTCCCACGGATGATCCTGCACCGGGCATTCCTCCTGGACCTGCCGTTGGTCGCTCTTCTTCGGCAGCACATCCGCACCTCAGTGAGTATGATTGTGATTTGATTTGGGGTAGGAACAGTGACGCTGCTGTATCGGGTCTGCCGGACGAACGCATTGTTATGGTCTGTCTCGCATGGGTGTGTCGGGTCCGGCATGCAGTTCAGCGTCGCAAAGTTATGGATTTCCTCACTTTAATCGACAAATCCCGCCGGGTTGACATTGCGGCGCAGGGCAAAAAAAAAAATTTTCAGCGGCTCCCTCGGACGTTTAGGAACCTCTCTGCAGGGGTTCTGTGCTTACGCCGGAGTGCTTTGCAAGCGTTTTCCGGAGTTAGCTGCATCACTCTTTTGCTATCTTGATCTCATTTGGGGTGCCTGCAAAGTGTACAGAGTATAGTCACAGTGGTGTAGTGGATAGCACTCTGCCTACCAGTGATGAGGTTTACTGGTTCGGAACCCAACCATGACACTACCTGTCTTGGAGTAAGGACCAATGGTAAAGTTTGTTGGTCAGTGTTGGTTCCACTAAACGACACCCAGTTTCGCAAAAAAAAAAGATTGTCAGCACGGGTAGCCTGTGTTTTTTTGCTCATGTGCCCCCACAGGCCTTCATCCTTTCAGTCCCCAGCCGGCACTCCGGAGCGTCGTCTGCCCCCCCCCCCCGCCAAAAAAGAGAAAAAAAAAAAAGTCTATGCTGGCTGTAACAATGAGAGCCACTGCAAGTGGTACACCGTGTGCCGTTTAACCATGAGTGCTCACTTTGTGGGAGTGCTCATCCAGTCAGCCGGTGCTCCTGAAAGGGAAAATAACCTCTTTCCTGGGCCGGGGGCCAAGCCTGACATTTCTGAACCGGGGGACCCCAGTGATCGTCTCAGAGATGCTTCCCTGGCTAGACCGGTATCCCCCCCTTCATAGAGAGGCCTTGGTCTTGAGGGATGTTTTGGACCATGATTTTGGATCCCCTTACTCAGCCAGCGGTGAGTGCCAGCAGCTTCTGTCTGTTTTTCAGGACACCTGTGAGTGTTTTTTACCATCCCGATGGCAGCTGACAAGACAGAGGGCCCTGTGACGGTTCTGGCCTTCTTGGGTATCGCAATTGACACCGTGGTGATGGTTTTCCGGCTGCCCAGTGACAAGCTGGCCAGGCTACTCTCCCTGGTCCGCTTGGCAATGGGGGCTAAAAAAGAAAAACGGCAGTTGAAACAACATCAGTCTTTGCTGGGTCACTTGATCTTTGCCTGTTGCGTCATCCGCATGGGAATGGCTTTCTGTAGATGCCTGGTGGGCCACAAAAGGGGTGGCTGCCGCTCACCATTACTTCCGTATCACCAAGCCCACGCGGGATGACTTGGATGTGGATATCCTTTCTCCAGTCCTACAATGGCCAGTCATGCTGGTTGATGGAGGAGGTACCGAATTCACAGCTCCAGCTATACACTGATGCGGCAGGCCCCTGTGGTTTCGGTGCCTTTTATCTAAGGGGAGTGGTCTGCTGAGTGTTGGCCGGCCTCATGGGCCCGCATGGATCTTTTGCGCAACCTTACACTGCTGAAGCTCTTTCTGATTATTGTCGCCATTGAGCTGTGGGGCGAGCGGTTCCGAAATCACCAGGTGGTTTTTCTGGTCCGATAACATGAGCATGGTGCAGGTTGTTAATAAGCAGTCTGCCAGATCCCCTTCTATCGTGTCGTTGCAGCGTTTTTTGGTTTTAAAGTGTCTTCAGGTTTAACGTATGTTTTAGAGCTAGTTATGTCCCTGGAACTGCCAATGATATTGCCGATGCGCTCGCTCGATAGTTTCCGAGCCCTTGCCCTGTCGGCTTCCCTGGAGGCAGGGGCGTCGGGAGGGGGTGGCTAGCCGTGGCTGAAGCCCCGAATGTGACCCCGAAAAGCCCCGAGTCTCGGCCATCTATTTTATCATTATTAGCCCCGAGTCCCCCATGAAAGTGCAGCGCCGCACTGCGCATGAGCGGCGGCCAGGAGTCGGGGCGTGTGATGTCACGATAGGCAGCAGCGGCACGCACCGTGATGACGCGTCAGCGTCACGCACGGCCGGCCCCTACCTTCATAAAGCAGTGGCCGGCGGGAGACAAAGCGCGCGCAAACATCGGAGACATCACGTGACCAGCAGCCGCCGCGCTCAGCCGCTCACCACCCCCCGGCCCGGACTCAGAACGAAGGCAGCCGCCCGCCAGCCAGGCTGAGCCAGCGTGCGACGCGACCGACCACTGCTGCAGGCCAGAACAGGGCCAAACAAGGTGACACTGACGACCTGCTGACCTCCGGACTGCTAACTGCTGCTGAGTCTGGCCTCAGTGCGTGGCCTGACACAGACAGTGCTCTGCTCAGGCGGCCTAGCCTAGGCCTATACGCCCACGCCGCGCCACGCACTTGACTTCAAGAACGAGAACTGACTGAGTGAGACAGTGTCACTGTCAGTGAGTGAACTGAATGTGAGTAGCACAGTGCAGTGCACTCACTGTCTGACTGGCTGGCTGCCTGCGCCTGACCTGCGGCCTTGTTGTCGGGTGGGAAAGGCGCGCAGCGGTGCAGTCTCAACAAGTCATCATCATCAAATCAATTCATACCTGCTGCGCTGCCACTGCCAGTGGTGGACTGGACGAGTGGACGGACTGTCTGTAGTCACACTGGTCGTCATCATCAAGTAACTCATCATGCTTCATGAGATGGGGCCCAGCAGTAGCGCACTACAGGTAACTATATATGCAATGCATGCATGCAAGGAGAAAATGCTGCTTAGTTATATGTTATTATGTCTGATCACATTGATTGATGATAAAATAAAATCCGGACCTATATAGTATATAGTCTAATTTAAATCACATTCACAGACTGCACTGTTTATTAAAATAAGTTTGTAAAAAGTCTTTATAGTCTGAAATTAGAACATTACCACCTGCTACTGGTGGGCCAGTGGGCCGGCTACCTAGATTACCTGTACTGTACCCATTTGATTTAATATAATATATACTTCAATGGATAAATGGAGAAAATGCTGGCTTGATGTCTGATCACATTGATTGTAAAACGGAATCCTATAGTATAATTTAAATCAGACTGGTCTGGTGTTTATTATATTTTGT
>JBBGZY010000880.1:955000-1085000 GCA_037952925.1 Lithobates clamitans
CACAAGTGCTGTAAAAGAACATTTCCTGGGATTTTGTGAACTGAAAGATTTAAGTGCAAACTCAATAACAGAATCTTTGGAAGATTGCCTCACAGTTAATGGTTTAGCCAATGTCCTCTGTGTTGCTCAAACGTACGATGGAGCTGCAGTTATGAGTGGCGTAATTGGTGGTGTACAAGCAAAGTTTCAGAAAAAACATCCTGAAGCTATTTATGTTCACTGTTATGCCCATGAACTAAACCTTGTACTCTGCTATACCTGTAAAGCAATCCCAGAGGCTTCAGATTTTTTTCAAACACTAGAAAACCTTTATACTTTTTTTAGTGTTTCTTTTACACAGCACCAAAAGTTCATTGATGTTCAGGCGCAACTTGGACTAAAAGAAACAGAACTAGTACAGCTCTCAGAGACACGTTGGTCTTGCCAGATACGTTCCATTACTGCCCTAATACGCAACTTTACAGCTGTTGTGCAGTGTCTTAAAGAGGAGAAATCTGCCATAGCCACTGGCTTGTTGATTAAATTACGCAGGTTATCAATGCGTTACTGCCTTTTTGCATTTGAATTGTTACTGGGTACTACAGAAGGTTTCCATAAGTTGCTTCAGAAGGAAAACCTAGATTTGTCTACTGCGTTAGAGTATAAAAAAGATGTTTGTACTTCATTAAGATCTCTAAGAACCAATGCCAAATCAAGAGATATACTTCAAAAAGCTGTTTCTTTGTTTGACACTGACACTGAGAATCCACAAACAGCCAGGCAAATTAAAAAACCAAGAATGATGGAAGACTTTGTGTATGAAGCCAGACCAACACCACGTGATCATTTGTCAAGTGAAGATGAGCTTAGAACAAAAATCTTTTACCCTTGCTTGGACCGAATGCTCTCTGAACTTGACCATCGTTTCTCAAGCATTAAAGAAACTTTGGTCAAGGGCATTGAGGCATGCAACCCACTTTCTTCATCTTTTCTGTCAGAAGACATAAAGGCACTTGCACAACATTACAAAATTGATCTGCACTATGAAGAAGTAGTTGTTGCTAAAAACTTCTTTGAACGCAAAAAACAGGAAGGTGTGGTACTAACAGTACAGCACATTTGCAAACTTTTGGATCCTTTAATGTTTCCAACGGTTAAAAAAATCATGCAAATTGTCCTAACAATTCCTGTGAGCAGCTGCTCTTGCGAAAGATCATTTAGTGCTTTGAGACGTCTTCATACATGGCTCAGAGGTACAATGGGGCAAGCAAGGCTTCATCATCTTGCAGTTCTTTCCATTGAAAAGGGCGTTTTGGAATCGGTGTCTGATGAATGTGTAATTGATCATTTTGGTAACAAACGATCACGAAGGCATACCTTGGTTCTATCAAGAGATTAACCATTAAAAGCACTTCAGCTGCCTCAGTAAATTGAATTTGCTCCTGGCTGAAAATAATATTCTAAACTATACCTATAGTAGGGGTAGGGTAGCTAAAGAATAACAGTTAATGGTGGTTGGCTGTTTGGGATGCTATGTACAGTATCTCACAAAATAAGTACCCATACACCTCACATTTTTGTAAATATAGCTTTTCATGTGACAACACTGAAGAAATTACATTTTGCTACAATTGAAAGTAAAAGTAGTGAGTGTACGGCTTGTATAAAAGTGTAAATTTGCTGTCCCCTCAAAATAACTCAACACACAGCCATTAATGTCTAAACCGCTGGCAACAAAAATGAGTTTACCCCTAAGTGCAAATGTCAACATTGGGTCCACTCCAAAGTCTTAATATTTTGTGTGGTCACCAATTTCTCGCACTGCTTTAACCCTCTTGTGCATGGGAGTTCACTGGAGCTTCAAGGTTGCTACTGGAGTCCTCTCTGGCTCTTCCACTCCTCCATGACAACATCACGGAGCGGAGCTGTTGAATGTTTGATACTTCCGCTCCTCCACTTGCAGTTTGAGGATGCCCCAACGATGCTCAATCTGGTTTAGGTATGGAGATATGCCCAATTTGGGGGTATACTCTTGCCAGCAGTTTAGACCTTAATGGCTGTGTGCGTTATTTTGAGGGGACAAATTTACACTGTTATACAATCTGTACACTCACAAATTGTTGCAAACTGACATTTCTTCAGTGTTGTCAGATGTAAAGATAGAATAAAAGATTTACAAAAATGTGAGGGGTGTACTCTTGTGAGATGCTATATGTACCCCTTTATTGCAAAATTATTTCCTACAGTAAGACAATGTCTGAACAAGTACAATTGTTAGTGAATTTAATCGAATGTATGCCATAGTAGCAGACAAAGCAAGGAAGGGATAAAAGAAGGCAGCAACTTTGTATCTGTGCAAGCAATGTTCAACCAGACACAAGTGCTGTCAAATCTTTCAGTTCACAAAATCCCAGGAAATGTTCTAAGTGCAGATCCAATAATAGAAAATCTTCAAAAGATTCTCTGGCGTATCACTTGTGTAGACAATCTCTTCTCTGTCTTACTCAGACATCAAAAATTAGTTACCGAAAATGGAATATTGTAATACTATACTACAGTTTAAAAATGATGGCACTTTACAGTATGTTTACTATATGGTTAATGAGTTGTTGTAATATTTGTAGTTTTACTACAACAAATTGTTTGCACTTTTATTTAAAGTTTTAAACTGGTGTATTTTCAACTCATGAAGCAACTTGCACTTTTTTTTTTGGTTTGTTTTTCAAGAAACTCCACATTGTAGTGAATCAAAATACAAATGGCAAAGATCAAGCTATGGATACATACTACTAGTACTACAGTCGATTTTGGAGAATTTCTCCATATTGGTTATTTTTATCTCCATTTAGCATTTTGATCTTTGCTATCGTTTGGAGTTTATTGAATAAACCACTGTTATGTGTTAAATAAGTGTTATAACAAGTGTCCTAAATATCGACAAAGAAACCCATGCCATGTTTAGGGTATTCTCTCCTTCCAGTATACCTCTATGAGTCTGACCCTAAAAGTGGGATAGTTCTATCTATACTATAGTCTATAGTACCAAAATAACTTTAGCTTAATGAAACATTTTTTGTGTATTATTAATCCTGCCCCTGCAATCTGTCTCACTGCTCAATTCTCTGCCATTTAGCTGTTAAATCACTGAATATTTTTTTATTTTTTTGTTTTTCAGCCTAGTCATAACCCTGCCTTGTGTGACTAACACAGCTTCCTTAAAATTTTGCTGTCAAGAGACATCTAATGTTTAGACTTCCTTTACTGTACATTGGGGTTGATTTTCTAAAACTAGAGTGCAAAATGTGATGCATCTGTGCATAGTAACCAATCAGCTTCCAGGTGGTATTGTGAAAGCTGAACTGAACAAGCTGAAGTTAGAAGCTGATTGGCTACCGTGCACAGCTGCACCAGATTTTGCACGCTACTGTTTGGTGTTTAAAAGTTATCTCCTGCACTGTAATTTGCCTTTAGGGGACACCTCCCGTATCGTATGTGCTTAAGGTTAAATTTACAGAGGAAATTAAAAACCTCTACAGTGAGCAAATTCTGATGGGAAAATTAAACCCTTTTTTTTTCATGGCTGTGTCAGTCACATGCAGGGGAGGTGTAACTAGGGCTGCCTGCATCCATTCAAAGGACAGAAACAAAAGTGTTTCAACGCCTAAATGGCAGAGAAACTAAAGGTGTATGGGTGTGGTGGTCTATACACAAATGGATTAAGCTAATTTTGTTGCCTCTTTCCTATAGTATCCCTTTTAGTAGTGAATGGACGTGTGTAAACTGCCTTTTATGGATAGTTTTGGACTTCAAGATTTTAAACTGATGTTTATTTCACATCAGTCAGTACCTTGTACTTTTTTGGTTGTTTTTTTCACTAAACTCAAAATTCTAGTGAACCAGAACCAAAAAGGCAAAGATCAAGCTAAAATTGGCAAGCTATGGCTACAAGGCGAGTTTGATAATTTCTCCATATTAGCTATTTTTACCTGCATTTTGCTCTTTGCTATAGTTTGGCATTTATTGAATAAACCCGCTATGTGTTAAATGAGTCTTGTATAACACGTCACGTGTCTTAAATATTGCCTATGACACCCATGCGGCATGGGTTCATTGAGGTTGACTGGAATGAGAGAATAACCTAAACATGGCCATGTCCATGCCATGTTTAGGGTATTTTCTCCTTCCAGTCTACCTCTATGACCCTTGGGCCTTGTTCACACCTATGCATTTTTATTGTTTTTTTTGCATTTTGCAGATTTGCCCTACAGTCTATTTAACATTGTTTCCAATGAAGCACACTCTGTAGTGCAAATATGCAAAAAGCACTAAAAATGCATAGGTGTGAATCAGGCCTAAAAGTGGGATAGTTCTACAATATTTAAAAATATACTATAGGCACCAAAATAACTTTAGCTTAATGAAGCAGTTTTGGTGTATGAATCATGCCCCTGCATTCCTACATGCTGTCTCACGGCTCAATTCTCTGCCATTTAGCAGTTAAATAACAGATTTTTTAGTTTTTTTGTCTTTCGGCCTGACTGAGCCTAGTCATGCCTTGTGTCAGTCACTCACACTGCCTCCCTAAAATTTTGCTGTCAAGAGACATCCAATGTTTAGAATTCCTTTACTGTACATTGGGGTTGATTTTCTAAAACTAGAGTGCAAAATGTGGTGCATCTGTGCATAGTAACCAATCAGCTTCCAGGTGGTATTGTGAAAGCTGAACTGAACAAGCTGAAGTTGGAAGCTGATTGGCTACCGTGCACAGCTGCACCACCAGATTTTGCACTCTGTTTTGTGTTTACAATTTCTCATCTGATTCATGCACTGTAATTTGCCTGTAGGAGCCACCTCCTATATGTTATGTGCTTAAGGTTCAATTTACAGAGCACTCAGAGGAGATTAAAAACCTCTACAGTGAGCAAATTCTTATGGGAAAATTAAACCCTTTTTTCATGGCTGTGTGAGCTGTCAGTCACATCCTGGGGACGAGGTTTAACTAGGGCTGCCTCACCTGCATCCATTCCATGGACAGAAACAAAAGTGATTAAACGCCTAAATGGCAGAGAAACTAAAGGTGTATGGTCTATACACAAACTGATTGAGCTAGTTTTGTTGTCGATTACTTGTAGTATCCCTTCTAGTAGCGAATTGATGTGTGTAAGCTGCATTTTATGGGTAGTTTTTGAATTTTATATTTAAACAGATGTGTATTTCACATCAGTGAGTACCTTGCACTTTTAAGTAGTGAATTGATGTGTGTAACCTGCATCTGTTTGTATTGGATGTTGATAACTTTGTTTTAAGTATAATAAAAAGACAACTTATTAAGACATTTTGTATGCTTTTTTTTTTTTACTTGAGACAAGTTGATAGTCTGAATTTACTCTTCTGCCAATGTGTTTTGGTGTGTGCATTTAACAAAGGGGATGTGTGTGCGCAATGCCCAAGCATATATTCTATTTTGCTCCCTGCATAAGATTACTACTGACTTAAACATAGGTTTTTATAATACTCGTCGTAGGTGAGGTCAGTGTATGTCAGTTAGCCAGGTCAGTGTAGTGTATGTATGTCAGGTAGGTAGGTAAGGTGAGGTCAGTGTATGTATGTCGGGTAGGTGAGGTCAGTGTAATGGTCAGTGTGTCAGTTAGGTGAGTTTAGTGCCCATCATTGATGGGCAGCACTGGTAAGCCAGGCAGCAACCAGCAAGTTAGCTTACCCCCCACCACACAACCCCACCACCCAGCCAAAAACACCCGCGACATGACAACCCCGGATCCCCCCATGGTGCCACCATCGGCCTTCGGGCTGAAGCCCCTGGTCTTTTTGACACCTAGCAACGCCCCTGCCTGGAGGGCCTCCCCTGTCCGGCCTACTTGTGGAACCTCTTTTCTGATATTTGCTAGACCTCCTCCGGGCGTTGCGTGTGGGACGAATGGGTCCAGGTGTCGGGGGGGGGGGGGGGGGTTGAGTTCTCATCTTGTCTTCACAGAAAAGACACGTGGCTTTTTTTTTCTTACCTTGTTCATTTACTTCACAAACGTTCTTCCAGATCCACGGTTTCGTCGGCTATGTCTGCTTTGTCTTTTTGGTTTCAGCTCCTTGGGTGGAGGACATCACAAAAGCATTCCCTGTCCGTCAGGTCCCGCGGGGTTGGAGATGTGCGACCCATTCCTCCGATTCCCATTTTTGCCCACTATTCTCTCCGGTATCCTTTCTCTGTTGCCGTCCGTTTGCTTCTCCCATTCGAGACCCTTCTCTTCCAAGTGGCTTTCTCGTGGGCGTTTTTTGGGGCCTTTCGCACCGGCGAACTGTTTTTTTTTTTTTAAATCCACCTCCTCCACGGGCAGCGTCCTGGCAGAGGTTGTTACCTTCTCTGAGCGCTGCGTGTCGGTTTTGTTGCGCACATTAAAAACCGACAGTTTTCCCAAGGGCAGAAGGGTTGTTTTGCACCCTTGCAGGGGCCCATTCTGCCCTTTTTCTTTGGTCTACCCTTCCTGTCTGTACCCCCCCCCCGGCCCCTATTTTCTTTGTCCACGCCGATTCCTCCTCTCTTGGCAGGTTCCATTTTTCTGCGGGTTTTTTTTCGTTGCTGCCTCGAAAAACTGGGTCTCCCTTCACGTGACTTTGCGACCCACTTCTTTCAAATCAGCGCTGCCACCACGGCTTTGGGTATGGGTTTTTTCTGATAATGATTTCAGCGTTTGGGTAGGTGGGAATCGTTCCGTTTTTCCTTCTACATTTGCCCACACCTGTTGTTTTAAATTTCAGATCATTATCCGCCCATGGTATGGATCGTGGGAGATTCCTTCATTTACTGGGCCGCTCATTGGGTGGAAGTTCGGAGCTACGGGAAGAATTGGGGGTTTATTACCTGTGATCTCGCCAGGATCTGCTAGCTTGGGTTTACGCTGGACTCAGGTCCTTTCAGAGTGTTTACATCTTCGGTCCCACGTGTCCTAGCACCATCATCTTGATTCTCACGCTGGGGGTAATGATGTGGGTTACAGACATTCTGTGGACTTGTTCTCTACCATCAAGCGGGACATTGCTCAATGTTATGCAGTTTACACCAATTTGGTGCTCATTGGAAATTGTGCCTCGCCTGCTGTGGGCCAAGGAATTACCTGGCCCCCGGCTAGAACACTTCCGTCAGTAGTTGAACGCTCAGGTCGCCAAGTTTGTTCGGCAAATAGGAGGGTTCGTCATCCGTCACAAGGATCTGGTGGGTAATAATGATGACCTGTTGAGACTGGATGGCTTTAAACCTTAATGACATTGGGTTGGACATATTCAACCTTGGCCTGCAGCGAGGTGTGGAACAGGTGCTGGCTGCGGTGGGGCGCTCGTCAGTTATTAACTGACGGGCGGGTGGCGGTTTTCTTGACCTTGCCAGCAGTTAAAGTTGCCGTAATGGGCTATGCCCTTGATGGAAAATTGGAAGTAGGCTGTCTGTCCAGCACTTATGGTAAGGACAGGCCCCACTTTACTCTTTGGTTAAGTGCTCACAGTACGATTGTGACTGGCACTGGTTAAATATGTTCACATGTTATGTGTTGGAATTTAATAAAGCTGTGGCCTTGCCCTTTCCAACCTAATGGTTGTTAGTGTCTTATTTAATGGAGTAAAGGGCAAGGGTGGTGGGGGATTTGATCCCTTGGTGTTACGTTAAGTGGGACCTAAGCCCATTGCGCCTCAGCAGTCAAGTATTCAGACCCGCTTACATTTTTCACTCTTTGTTATATTGCAGCCATTTGCTAAAATCATTTAAGTTCATTTTTTTTCCCTCATTGATGTACACACAGCACCCCATATTGACAGAAAAACACAGAATTGTTGACATTTTTGCAGATTTATGAAAAAAGAAAAACTGAAATATCACATGGTCCTAAGTATTCAGACCCTTTGCTCAGTATTTAGTGGAAGCACCCTTTTGATCTAATACAGCCATGAGTCTTTTTGGGAAAGATGCAACAAGTTTTTCCCACCTGGATTTGGGGATCCTCTGCCATTCCTCCTTGAAGATCCTCTCCAGTTCTGTCAGGTTGGATGGTAAACGTTGGTGGACAGCAATTTTTGGGTCTCTACAGAGATGCTCAATTGGGTTTAAGTCAGGGCTCTGGCTGGACCATTCAAGAATAGTCACAGAGTTGTTGTGAAGCCACTCCTTCGTTATTTTAGCTGTGTGCTTAGGGTCATTGTCTGTCTTGTTGGAAGGTAAACCTTCGGCCCAGTCTGAGGTCCTGAGCACTCTGGAGAAGGTTTTCATCCAGGATATCCCTGTACTTGGCTGCATTCATCTTTCCCTTGGTTTCACACAGTCGTTCTGTCCCTGCAGCTGAAAAACACTCCCACAGCATGATGCTGCCACCACCATGCTTCACTGTTGGGACTGTATTGGACAGGTGATGAGCAGTGCCTGGTTTTCTCCACAGATACCGCTTAGAATTGAGGCCAAAAAGTTCTATCTTGGTCTCATCAGACCAGAGAATCTTATTTCTCACCATCTTGGAGTCCTTCAGGTGTTTTTTTTTTAGCAAACTCCATGCGGGCTTTCATGTGTCTTACACCGAGGAGAGGCTTCCGTCGGGCCACTCTGCCATAAAGCCCCGACTGGTGGAGGGCTGCAGTGATGGTTGACTTTCTCCCATCTCCTGACTGCATCTCTGGAGCTCAGCCACAGTGATCTTTGGGTTCTTCTTTACCTCTCTCACCAAGGCTCTTTCCCCCCCCCGATAGCTCAGTTTGGCCAGACGGCCAGCTCTAGGAAGGGTTCTGGTTATCCCAAACGTCTTCCATTTAAGGATTATGGAGGCCATTGTGCTCTTAGGAACCTTAAGTGCAGCAGACATTTTTTTGTAACCTTGGCCAGATCTGTGCCTTGCCACAATTCTGTCTCTGAACTCTTCAGGCAGTTCCTTTGACCCCATGATTCTCATTTGCTCTGACATGCACTGTGAGCTGTAAGGTCATATATAGACGGGTGTGTGGCTTTCCTAATCAAGTCCAATCAGTATAATCAAACACAGCTGGACTCAAATGAAGGTGTAGAACCATCTCAAGGAAGATCAGAAGAAATGGACAGCACCTGAGTTAAATATGAGTGTCACAGCAAATGGTCTGAATACTTAGGACCATGTGATATTTCAGTTTTTCTTTTTTAATAAATTTGCAAAAATGTCAACAATTCTGTGTTTTTCTGTCAAGATGGGGTGCTGTGTGTACATTAATGAGGAAAAAAATGAACTTAAATGATTTTAGCAAATGGCTGCAATATAACAAAGAGTGAAAAATTTAAGGGGGTCTGAATACTTTCTGTCCCCACTGTATATAGGTATGTGTGTATATGTGTATGTATGTATGTAGATATGTATGTAAGGAAAGTGGAATCCTTTCTCCTATAGCTACTCCTGCTCCTTCTGTCGCTTTTCAGCTATCCTCACCTCAGCTGGCCGTCCCATTTCTCCACAGATCAAGAGTCAGTTACTGCTCATACAAAGACCCTCAAAAACTAGGGTGGGGACCACAGTATCTGTAACTTTTCAGGAAAAGAGTGCCCTTTCGTGCAGATTGCTTTGATTTGCTTTAGCCCCGCACGCCCACGCTCTCAAAAGAGCTGGTCTAAGGCAAGGCGGACTATCTTCAGAGGAGCATAGCCCAGATTGTGCTACCACTCAGGAGAAAAGTTCCAAGGAAGACGTCTTTGCTCCTCTTCCCCAGACCCAGTGCCCCAGCAAGAGTCCTGCAGGGCCTATGGCGTAGTATCTATGCCCAGTAGGCTGGTGAGTAGACACTTCCTGGAGAAGTATGCAGCTAACAGATAATGCCAAATGTCTTCATTATTGATAAGAGTGGCACAAGATTCTGTTTTGAACTCACCTTAACTACCTGAAGCTGTTACACTTGTATTGGAAACTGTTGGAGACTGTTGCCATAGGAGACAGCGTTCTTGTCCGTGCAGATGTGGCATTTTGCTGGATGCTTTTACCTGCATGGGTGTCCTCCAGTAGAAGTCTGGGAGTCTGCCGGGTTGGCATTGCACAGACACATTTGGATGCCCCCAAGGAGAGTAGTAATGTAGTGCACAGAGCGAGCTAGTGGGTGTGGCCAAATTGCCCTTGCTGACATCATCACCCTTCAGTGATGCCAAACAGCCGCCTACATCGGCAACAGATTTGTGTATGACTATCTTGCTTACTTGGGAAGCCACAGCCTGGTCTGGGTAATGTGTTCGGGTTTCAGGTGGGCTGAAACCCTGACACATGATTCAAAACCCGAACTGTCCAGGTGAATCCTGGACAGGTGGCACACCCTAGGTGGCGCCCATGAATCTACTTTGCACTGCACCTACTATGCCTTACGACCACTCTATGTGGAGGGATGTTGACAACTCATGGCTCTGGAGGTTCTCATTGGACTGAAGGAGACCTGGGTCCTTGCTACATATATTACAGATGCAGCAGTCTGCTACTAAAAATATGGAGGCTGACCAGGAAGTCCCTTCTAGTTGCATGTCTAACCACTGGAAGAGCACCCTGGCACTTTGGCAGCTAGGGAGGCCATATGGTTGAGTCCCTGGGCTGTGTATTGCTTCCTAGAAACAAAAGTGGGGAAGCATGGAGGGGGTTCGAGGAAAAATGCACGTATAAACAGGCTTTCAAAACTGTATACCCTGAACAAGCTAAAGGTCAACCTGCTCCTACATATTGTAGCATCTGCAGGTGCTGGCAGACCAGCAATAACCAGCCTATGTACTGGGTGAGTCTAATGGGAGTGGTTTGGTAATTGTTGCTGCTGCACCTGCGGGACTCTGGGGAGAGTGACAGGGTCTGCATCCCTTTGGACGTAAATTCCTATTGGGAATGTCTTGCCAAGGATGGCATTTTTGTAGCAGTGGATGCCGGGAGTCTGACTTGGTGCAGACTTCTGGGGAGATCAGTGAGCCAGTCACGCAAGTGCATGCCCAGACTCTTAAGGTAAGACCTAGAAGGCACGCCTCACGGGTTTCTGGACAGCATGTTGTACAGAGCCTTGGATGAAGGTATCAGGCACTAGTGGTCACTTCAGGAGATTCCTCACTGCTCCTCCTCCAGACCATTTCTCTCCCATGGAGCTGCCAAGTCCACCACAACAGCGGGTGGGCTGCTACAATACTTACAGACACCTCAGACTCAAGAGGGATTGCAGGTTTTCTACCCAATCCTGTTTGGAGTTCGCAGGGGAGGTTGGTTAGTGTCCAGTTGCAGATCGAAGAGGTCAAACCCATTTGGGCCCACTTTGAGATCTTTAAGACTGAGTCCATTAAACAGTATAACCACATGGCTGGAGGCTGTTGCTGGATCGTCAGGATGCCTATCCTATCCTTACACCTTAGAGGGAAAGCAAAGCCAACTTTCTCCATCCCAATGGTTGGTGTACCTGGGGGTGCTCTGCCAGTTCCTCTGTTTTATTTCCATCAGAGGAAGTGGTGACATTCAAGAACAGAATTCTGAGGATGAATACTTCCGCTTGTTTGATGGCTTCTCAGTGCCTCAGTCATCTGGGCACAACGTCATCATGCATATAGATGATTCCTGGGGTGCATGGGCACCTGCGCAAATTTCAACTAGAATTCTTAGTGCAAGGGAGGAAACAGGATCGAACACAGTTAATAAGTGTTACTTAGTATGAGTAGCGATCCGCTGTGATGGAAAGACCTGGAGGAAGTCTTGGTCCTTTAGGACCTATAGACTGGAGAATTGCTATGAATCATGTCTGCAAGACAGGCGGGAAGATGCACTGCGAGGGACTTTCGGTCAAGGCAAGCAGAGATTCCCAGCCAAGGAGGGTAATCTTGAATGCGCTGGGGGTTCAAACAGCCCTTTTAGCACTTTGGCCTTACTACACAGAGTCAAGGAGGGCCATCTCCTTGCAGTTTAGCAACAGGGCAGCAGTTGCCTATATTCAGCTCCAGGGTGGAACTCGCGGGAATATGCTATTGAAAGAGGTGAAACCCATAACGCCTGGGGCGGAAGATCACCAGCAAAATTCCGGAAAGCAGTTTGCCTCCCAGCGGATTTTTTGAAGAAGTACAAGCTTCCCAGAGCACAACGAGTGGGTCTACGTCCCAGGTCTTCTCTGAGCTGGTCCACAGGTGGGGCCTAGCACAGACAGACCTTCTCGTTTCCCACAGTAATCACAAACTTTGGTCTGACTTTTTTTCGTACCCCAAGGCACAGGGGGCAGATGCTCTGGTCTCTCCCTGGGACTGCACTCTAAACTATATATTTTTCCCCAACATTTCCCGTAAATGAGATTCCTCTTGAGACTTTTAAGGGAGAACATAGTTGTCATAGCCAGTCCTTCATATTGACCAGGAGGCCTTTGGTTTTCCCTGGCCATTCATTTCAGGATACAGAAGACATTTCCCCTCAAAAACATACGCAGACTGGGGCTGCAAGCAGGGGCACTAAAGGGGGAGGATGGGCAACTCCGGTTGCTCCAGTTTCACTCCAGAGTGATCTCTACTTTGTTGTGTGCGAGAAGACATTCTACTTACAACATCTAGGCCTAATTCTGGAACAAGTTTGCTTTTTCTTGGTAGGGTGAGATATTGATCCTACTGCCATTCCAGTCCTGTCAGCTGTTCTATACTTCCTCCAGGCCTTAGCCTATCCTCACATAGCTCACGAGTGTGGGCTATATCTGCAATAACACATTTAAATGGGCCAAGAATACTTCAGTTTGCACAACTTTTGAGGGCAGCCGCGAGGAGTCGATCACCAAGGAAGAAAGGTGGGGGCGTGGCCAAGATGGAGCTGTGAGATGACGTTTGGCAGAGAGCTCCGCTGAGATCCTAGGCTGTTTCCCCTCCACAGCAGCCAAAAGAACTTGAATCCCAGCACACATCACCTACATGCACCGCCGCTCAGCCCGGGCTCCACGAGGAAAGGGTAAGAAACTGAAATTTCCCCCTGTGACGGAGGAACCAGAGGCGGCCTGTGCCGACCACGTGGGAGCTGGGAAGCACGCCCTCACTGACATGGCATCCCAGACTGAACAACCGGGATAATCCCCTTCTTCCCAGCCGGGCTGATGTGCTGGCAGCTATAGCAAACTGCCAGGCTTCCATCACCGCCCTAACCACTAAGGTGGATGTGGTGCAATTGGATGTGGGGCTAACAAGACTCCATATGGATAAAATGTGCTCCAGACTGACTACTGCTGAGCAGCGCCTGGGACATGTGGAGGATACTGTGGAGAGCAATGGAGCTGATCTCCGTGCCCTCCATACCAAAATCAGGGCCCTGGAATATAAATCCGAGGACGCTGAAAATCGCAATAGGAGGAACAACCTCCGTATTGTTGGCATGGCGGAAGGGGCTGAGGGTCAGCGTCCGACAGAATTTATTGAGGAATTACTCCGCACCCTTCTTCCAGCGGCCCAGTTCTCGCCCTTCTATGCTGTTGAGAGGGCCCACCGGATTCCACCCAAACCGGGTCCTCCTGGAGCGCCACCGCGCACTTTCATTCTGAAACTTCTAAATTTCAGGGATAGAGATGAGGTGCTCAGAGCAGCCAGAGTTAAGGGAGAACTACAATAACAGAATAACAAGATCCTTATATTCCCTGATTATTCAGTTGAAACTCAAAAACTGAGATGCTCTTTTGATCACGTTAAAGCAGCCATGTGCCTTAAGGGCATTCGCTACAGCATTCTCTTCCCTGCACGTCCCTGGGTTCAGGACGGGGAGACTACCAGATTTTTTACCTCCCCCCGGGACGTTACTGCATGGCTGGAGTCGCTTCCTCCACATGGCTGACTGATGACTGCTGAATCCTGCTATTTACCTCCTTTTACATGCTGCAGGATGAACATATCCCTCTAACAAGTGAGTCCCTGTTTTCACCTGTTGTGCCTTTGTTTGACTAACTGTTGTAATCTCAAGTACAGTGCCCCTGGCAAGACCAGGTGATCTATGACTCTAGGAAAGCCAACCTATGCATTATGGCTTGATATTGCCTTAAATTACTTAAGCCAGCATACTAATGTAGGCCTGGTCAGAAAAATAGGAGATTGGCTGCATTTTGACACAGCACTGCAAGTATACAACTTTCTCCCAAAGGATTCAGTGTCTTTGTCATTGAAATTCCTAGTTTGTAAAAGCTTGTTCACTAGCGGACTCTAGTGCTAACTTTCTGTACTGCAAGCTCAAGTTTCATCTTCTTTACGAGCATTCGGAGGTACATACCAGCTGCCATACCTACCTTTCATTGACAATCAGTCTCTGGCGAGGTCTGATGATCCTGGATATGTCCCGGAAGGATATGTGCCTCTGACACCTATGAGCTGTTACAAATTGATGGAATAACTCTCCTTGTATGTTCTGGCAGCGTGGTTATAACCAGAGGAATCTCCCCTTATTTTTATTTTTATTTTTTATTTTTATTTTTCTTCCTTTTTCTTTATGAAGGCGAGGATGGGAATAGCCTAACAACTTTTTATTGGTTGTTTTTTTTTCCCCTGCTTCCTCTTGGCAGCGGAGCCTCTCATCACTTTATGTGGACAGGTCAACTCCACTAAGTGACTGCACCCACTGGTTCACGCTCCCTGACATTGGGTGTTTGATGTTTGGGGAACAAAGCATTCCTAGGTTGGGGTGGGGGATGCAGGGTGGGGGGGGGGGGGGTTGTTGATTTTTTTTTGTTAACTGGTTTGTTTTTTACAGTTGCTTTAGTTTGTCTATACTTAAAGTTTTTGACATGGAGCTATACGTGATGCTGTATGTAATACTGGGATCAGATGCTGCCCCCTCGAGCTGGTCACTCACTACATTTCTTCCATATCCTACATCTAATGGCTGAGTTTAAAGTAATTTCATGGAACATGCGGGCCTTAGCACTGCTGTGAAGCGCTCCCTGGTGTTCCGCTTCATACAAAAATATAACCCACAGATCTGTATCCTACAGGAGACACATCTGCAGGGCAACAAAACTATCTGCCTTAAAAAAGCCTGGGTTGGCCTAAATTATCATTCCACCTACTCTACGTATGCCCGTGGGGTCAGCATCTTGGTTCATAAGACACTACCGTTTAGGCTTCTGGAAGTCAGAACTAATAGGGAGGGAAGATTTATTATTGTGCATGCTAATATATATGATAAAGATGTAGTGTTAGTTGGAATCTATATCCCTCCACCAGCCACTGGCAGGATCCTTCACGAGATCATGCAAATTTTGGTGCAGTTCGATACAGCTCTGGTCTTTCTCTTGGGGGATTTCAATATGGTGCCCTCGGTGGAACTTGACAGGCTACACCAGTCAGCTCGTGGCACTCTGGATCTTAAGCAATGGGCTGAAACTTTTGCCCTCACTGACGTGTGGAGGCACATGCACCCAACGTTGAGGGTATACACTTGTCATTCCTCCTCGCACAAAACCCTATCTAGAATAGACCTAGTATATGCCTCTGGCCATGCATTGCAATATGTTCAGGACCTGTCTGTGCTTCCCAGGGGAATTTCCGATCACGCACCCTTATGCCTGACGCTGACTTTGACTACTCCCCCCGGAACCCGCCTATGGCGACTCTCCAGATTCTGGGCTAACGATGAGAGGCTGCAGGAACCCCTTACAGCTTCCATCTGCAACTTTTGGATGGATAACACTGACACTACCACCCCACCTATTTTATGGGACTCCTTTAAGGCCTGGGCTAAGGGGGAATGCATGACTAGCATCGCTCGTCTCAAGCAAGAATCCGCTCGTGCCCTGGAAGAGCTTGAGACAAAGGCCACCGCATTAGAAGCTGAATTTGTTTCTGCCCCAGGAGATGACCGATATAGAAACAGAAACACGCCCTGCGCAGTCTCTCCACAGCTAGAATGGCCCAAACTGACAAGGCTCTACTATATTCGGCCCAACGAGTATTTAAACATGATGGGAAGAATGGGAAACTTCTAGCATGGCTGGCTAAGGGTAACATACCCTTTACCCCCATAAGTTCCATCAGAGATAGTTCTGGCCAGTTACTCACAGCACCCAAAAATATTAATAACCGTTTTAGAGAGTACTTCCAGGCAGTATACTCCTCTCGGGCTATTACTTCTGACTCTGCCCTGTCCTCATTTCTTGACTCACTGCCCTATTCCAGTCCTGTCTGAGGAGGCCAAAGAGGGTTTAGAGGCAGATATTACACTTGAAGAGATTCAAATAGCCATGGGACATCTCCGAGGGGGGAAGGCACCTGGAGCGGACAGCCTACCGTCCGAATTTTACTCAAATTTCACCGAACTCTTGGCCCCTAAATTAACTTCACTCCTTTCTAAATTCGCAACATTAGAGACCCTACCTGATTCAATTGATTCATTTGGAGTGGTGGGAACCCTAGGTTGGCACGTTCCACCCTGTGGTTGCCTGCCCATTTGGGAGGCTTGGCTCTCCCCAATTTCCAGATTTATTTCTGGGCCGCTATGTTGGTATCGGTCCACTGGTGGTTTCAGGGCTCCAGAACCAACGCCGTGGTCTGCCTTGAGGCGAACTGCTTGGGCTCACTTACCGATCCTTGTAACTTTCCCTACCGAGGTCCGGGGGCATACTTTGAGGTCCCTGGGCCTACCCGGGCAACATGGAGGGTGTGGGTGGCTGCTAGGCGTAGATACCTTAAACCGGGCCAATTGTCCCCAGCACATCCTCTGGGGGAATCCAACGCTAAAGCACTTTCATACTATTCCGGACCCGTAGATTTGGGCTCGGTATGGCATTATAACTCTGGGGCAGATAATGCCCAGAGGAGAGTTGATCCCTCTGTCAGACATAATGGATACATTTCAGTTACCCCAATGGATGAGATTTAGATACCTACAGCTCAGACACGCGGCTAGGGCTCAATTTCCAATAAAACCTCTACTTCAAGCTGTTCCCGTTGAGGAACTTCTCATTTCTGGGGATATCTCCAAACCTCTCTACCCTATATAATGCACTCCTAGACAAGGACTCCCCCAAGATGGAGAAATTATGGAAAAGATGGCATGAAGACATACCATCGTTGGATAAAGAGGGATGGGAAGACTGTCTGGACTATGGCCCTAAGCTAGTGATAGCATCTAAAGACAAACTCATTCAGGTTAAATTTATTCATAGGGTTTACTACACTCCTCAGAGACTTCATCGTATTTTCCCTGATAAAGACCCCATATGTCCCAAATGTAAGATTCAAATTGGAACCTTCCTCCACATGTTCTTGGAGTGCCCCATCATAGCGACCTACTGGACTGCGATATTTAGAGAAATTAATTCCAGGTTACAAATGTCCATCCCAGCCTCTCCTGAGCTTGCTCTATTGGGGGTCCATGACCACGAGCAACGATCTCATCATCGAAAATTACTTATCTCCTATCTTCTCTTTTACGCTAAAAAAGAAATCCTTATGAAATGGATTGACTCCTCTTCCCCGTCTCTCCCAGCCTGGGAAGCACAGATTGCGGCAGCTATACCCATGTATAGAATCACATATATTAACCGGGGGTGTCCATGGAAGTTCGAAAAGGTTTGGGCTCCGTGGATATCCTCCTAATGCCCTACAGTGTTGTCATGTATATAGTCTGCTGGTGGAGTGGGTGGGACATCAGGGTGCTAGAGGATTTATCCTCCTTTTGGTACTGATATTTCCTATGCAACGAATTCTAGCCTGTGTACCAACTTGATCTGTAAGTAGCCATGTATACCTTGCATAAAGTGTTATGTACTATGTCAATTGGTATACTGTACTTTCTCCCTTATGTGACAATAAAGCACCTTTGTTTGTTAAAAAAAAACCAAGGAAGAAAGATCTATTGGAGTTGCTGGATCTCATATCAGTTTAACCGTTTGTTCCAACAGAGCAATGTTCGGTTCAGGCCATCACTTACAAGGCAGTATCAATTGCAAGAACTTTAAGCAGAAGGTTATCAGAGATTCAAGCTCTTGGAGCTTCGAAGTAAAAAAAAAAAAATATATATATATATATATATATATATATATATTCCTTTCTTTCAAGAAAGTGTAGAGTTGGGTCGTGTAGATCATCCTGCATCAACGTAGCAACAGCCTGCTATTTAACAGACAGCTGAACATTAACTTTCCAGAACATCACACAGGAAAGTCACATGTACTTTTTCAGAACTTTAAAGTAGTATCTGTCCACAATTGTCCCTTGCAGGTCATCTAAATAAACCTTTTGTCATTCCAGCTGGGAATCATCAAGAGAAAGAGGTTACTGCCTGGATCCTAGCAGGCTTGGTTGTGCATAAAGAACTAGGGGACGCGAGCCTACGTCAGTGGCGGTGGAGCACTCTACCAGAGCGGTTGAAGCCTCATAGGCAGCACATTCAAGAGAATCTATGGTGCCCATCTGTAGAGGGGTATCGTGGTCGTTCCAACATTCCTACTCAAACTTGACGGAATAGACCCGGGGGGCCTTGTCATCGGGGGACTTTGTAGGAGGGGCTATTCAGTCCTCTGTTACATCCTAATTAGAAGATTGGTTTGACAAGCAGATCCCACCCTGTCAGCTAGTGTTTTATCACTAGTATGCTGCCATGTTGGCGTCAGGAAAAAGGAAAATTGTATCAAATACTTACCGTAATTTGCCTTTCCTGACGCCAAACCATGGCAGCATATGGTCCCACCCTTGTACGTTTCTGTATGTAGCTAATTACAGAGAATGGGGTGGGGCCTAACTAGGCCTTTCATTTATGCTATTCACTGGTCCTGAGGGAGTGGTCAAGAGGCGGAGCTCTATCACTAGTATGCTGCCATGGTTTGGCGTCAGGAAAGGAAAATTACAGTAAGTATTTGATACAATTTTCCGTTTTCACAGCACTGTATATCTGGGTGCCTGCATTTGATTTCTAATGCCATTTTTTCATTACCTACAGTTCAAAAATAAGTGGTAACAAAATGAATGAGATGCAATTAGACCACACAAGTGAATTAAAGGTAATCTTACCATTTTCTACAAAACCAGGGACATACAGAGAGTGACTTTGGCGCAATGTCAAACGGCTTTTACCCTTTACTCCTTCAACTCGCACTTTTAGGCTATATCTCCCATTAAGCCTAAAGTTAATAAAGTATTTTGAGTACACTCCATCATTCTTCACAATATCAGCACCTAAGACAAAATAAAGAAAACATACGAGAATTTTAGGGGTAGTCCACCAAAAACTTATAATTAAAGCGGAGCTCCACCCAAAAGGGGAGGCTCTGCTTGTTTGCGTCCTCCCCCCCCTCCGCTGCCACATTTGGCACCTTTCGGGGGGAGGAAACGGGTACCTGTTTTTGACAGGTACCCCTCCCCACTTTTGATAGACCTCGCCACGCAAGGTGCCCCAACAGTTTGGCCCCCTCCTCCTTCCACTGCCGCAAGGCCATTCAGAAAGCACAGTGCGCTTTGTGCATGCACAGTAGGGAACCAGTTTCCCTTACAAGGAATGACGGTGGCAGCACCCGAGAGCCGATGAAAAAATTGGCTGGGGTGCCAACATCGCGGGATCCCTGGACAGGTAAGTGTCCTAATAATAAAAGTCAGCAGCAGTATTTGTAGCTGCTGACTTTAAATTTTTTGGTGGGGGGGCTGGAGCTCCTCTTTTAAGCTGTGGTTAGATACTGGCATGCTAATTCACCTAATAAGATTGATGTCTCATAGCTCTCTAGGTACAGGTGATTTATGTAGACTGTTCAGTATTGCACATGAGGCTAGGAATTTCTCTAATTGTTTCATAAGCAGCACATCAGCAATAGAGCCAAGAGATAGCATGCCTTGAAAAAGTATTCATACCCCTTGAAATTTTCCACATTTTTTCATGTTACAACCAAAAATGTAAATTAATTTTATTGGGAATTATGTAAAAGACCAACACAAAGTGGCAAATAACTGTGAAGTGGAAGGAAAACATTTTTTTACAAATAAACATCTGAAAAGTGTGGCGTGCACTTGTATTCACCCCCCCCCCTGCGTCCTGTGGACAGATTTTCCCACCTGAGCTGTGGATCTCCGTACCTCCTCCAGAGTTACTATGGGCCTCTTGGCAGTTTAAGTGGACAGCCATATCTTGGTAGGTTTTGCAGTAGGGTTGTCCCGATACCGATACTAGTATCGGTATCGGCACCAATACCGAGCATTTGCCCAAGTACTTGTACTTGGGCAAATGCTCCCGATGCTTCCCCCGATACCTTGAGAGTCAGCAGTGATCGGCGCGTGGGGGTTAAAAGCTTTCCCCCCCCCCGTGGCTTTCAGCTGCTTTAGTGACATACAGCGGTGATCGGTGCTTGTAACTCCCCCACACGCGATCACTGCTGACTGTCACTGCATCCTCCGTGCCCCCTCCGTTCCGCTGTCCCCCTCCGTTCCGCTGTCCCCTCCATTCCTCTGTCCCTCTCCGTTTCGCTGTCCCTCTCCGTTTCGCTGTCCCTCTCCGTTCCGCTGTCCCTCTCTGTTCCTCTGTCCCTCTCAGTTCCGCCTTTCTCCTGTCCCTCTCCGTTCTGCTGTCCCTCTCCGCTGTGCTGTCCCTCTCTACTGTCCCCCTCCGTTGTGCTGTCTCTCTCTCCATGTCCCCCTCCTTCCTTTGTGAATGGACAGAGTCAGCTGACTCTGTCCATTCACATAACTGAAACATTGTGATTTCCTGTGATTACGATGTCTCCGTTTATGAATGGAGAGGAGCCACTGTCTTCTCTCCATTCATTCTCAGTGCAGCTGAGGCTGCAGAGAAAGGGACTGGGGAATCTCTATCCTCGGTCTCTTTCTCTGTCTCAAGGGGGAGATATCAGGGGTCTGTTAAGACCCCTGATATCTCACCAAAGCCCCCCAACAGGGCTGATTGAAAAAAAAAAAAAAACATATTGCCTTAAATAATAAAAAAAATATTATTGTAAAAAATAATAAAAATGTAAATAAAAAAAACACACAGACACCGTTCACCCCCCCCCCCCCCCTAAAAAAAAAAAAAGAAAGCATTGTTAAAAAACAAACAAAAAAAAACACTGTCACATGACATTAAAAAAAAGTATCGATATCGGCAAGTACTTGAAAAAAAGTATCGGTACTTGTACTCGGTCCTAAAAAAGTGGTATCGGACAACCCTAGTTTGCAGTTGTGCCACACTCTTTCCATTTTCGGATAATGGATTGAACAGTGCTCCGTGAGAGTTCTAAGTTTGGGATATTTTTTTATAACCTAACCCTGCTTTAAACTTCTCCACAACATTATCCCTGACCTGTCTGGTGTGTTCCTTGGCCTTTGTGATGCTGTTTGGTTACTAAGGTTCTCTAGCAAGCCTCTGAGGGCTTCACAGAACAGCTGTATTTATACTGAGATTAAATTACATACAGGTGGACTCTATTTACTAATTGGGTGACTTTTGAAGGTAATTGGTTCCACTAGATTTTATTTCAGAGTAAAGGGGGCTGAATACAAATGCACACCACGCTTTTCAAATATTTATTTGTAAAAAGAACTGAAAAACATTTATTATTTTCCTTCCACTTCACAATTATGTGAAGCTTTGTGTTGGTCTATCACATAAAATCCCAATAAAATACATTTACGTTTTTGGTTGTAACATTACAAAATATGGAAAATTTCAAGATGTATGAATACTTTTTCAAGGCACGTTATTAGTACAAGGGGTAGAAGGGGTCAGTGGATATTACTTTGAAGATTCCCTTACATTAGCTTAGAATATCAGTGTCTCTGTTTTTTCAGCTCTTGATTTAATCTAAAAAGTCTGAATCACTTCTTTATTTGGCACCAACTGGTGCAATTTTTACTACAGTTTTTTGATTGGGTCTGGGTGTTTAGGGCTTTCTTACTTTTTATTTAAAAAAAATGTTATGCTTCACATTTAAGTTTATGACTCATGTAGGTCATATGTAAACTCCCAGATTTATAATATTAGCATAGATGTCTCTCTTTAATATTATATATTTTTCATTGCCATTTACTTGGGTTACCACATGGTTTACTAATCCAGTGTGCTTTTTATTTTTGGCTCAATTTCTTAGGCTCCATCCACACCTGAGTGTAGCACAGCCACAGGTGCTGCAGCACGTTTTTTTTTTTTAATAGCTTTTTTGTTTGCTTTTTGCTGGGGTCATTGATGGGGGTGGAAGGTCAAATTGGCAGCATTGGGCTAGCAGCGGGGGGGGGGGCGCGCAAGTCAGTTGGTGGTTATCAGTATCAGCTGTGCTAAAGCTCTCCCTCCTTACATGAGGCGCTGGACCAGAAGTCTTTCTTGCTGTCTTGTGGCAGCTTTACAGTGCCTGAACACAAGGGCCAACCTTTGCGACCTTGGTAGTTCCACCATTGATAGATTTTGCTTAGCAATAGCAGTGGTAGAAAGGTACTATAAAAATGCATGCTTTCCAACCTTTGTCTGATCATGCGCCATATTAACCTATATATACAAAATGAGCCACACAAGTGTAAAAAACAGCAATCAAACTTACTTTGATAATTGTATCTAAACTCCACTGTGGGTTGCAGATATTTTGACTGTTGACTGTTCAGTTTGTCATTAACCAACTAACCTCATTTGCTCTGCATGAACATGAACATTTTTACATTTATCACCAGTATTTGATTCATGTAATAAAAAAGCATATTTACAGTTACCTGCTCCATTATCCAGAAGCTCCAGGACAGTGGGTGCTCCAGATACGGGTTCAATAATCGCTGTGACGTTTGCTCCCTTCACTGGTAACATACCTTGACTCACTGACACATAAACCACCAATGGATAGGGGAAAACATTTTTATCTCTATTCATATGGGCTGTGACGGTAATTGGAGGCACATTTTTATCAGCTGCTTTTGAATTCACAATTAAACCTATGGATTGAATTTGTGCCAAAGTATTGCAGAGACTGTAATCCCACGGTCCCCTCTGAGGAAGAAAGACTAGAGTTATTTTATATTTCTAGAATTGTTACGTATATTAAGGTAGAGCTCCATTAACAACTCAATTAAAAATAAATGATTCGAATGGGCTGAATATGTTTTTTTTATATATATTATTATATATAATATTTATATAATATTTTTTTTATCTCCATGCTCTTGTTTCAACAATCTTTTGGACAGAAGTCATAGTTAGTACTTAACTTGCTCTCCTATATGCATATTCCTGCTTTCCAGAGAAATCACATAAACTCTCTGGGCCCATTACCCCCTGGAAGCAGAAAGAATCAGCTGCATGAGCCTGAACAAGTTCTCACCAAAACTTTAAGCTGTAAATCAGTCCACCCTGCTCAACTGATCCTTGCTTAGTGTACCTCTACTTCTGAACAACAGTTTAATGGCAAGAAATCAACTATTCTAATGCAATTATATGCCCGTGTAGCCATCCTACGAACCTCAATAATAGTGAAGTGAAAAGCTATTGAGTTATGGGCAAATTCATAGAGTTGAGCATACCTGCAGCCTCACTCTGCAGAGGACAGACCAGGGGAATCACTAGGCTCTGGTTTTAAGCTGATCGGCTCCAGATCTCCAGCCAAGTGGACTAACTTTTAATGTCAGTTAAATAAATGCATTGGATATTTTTTTTTTTTGTATTGGATATTTTCTTTCTGGTAATATAGGAGAAATGGCAGGAAGATAGATGATCAATCTTATGTTAAAAGGTTAGAAAGGAAAACAGGAGCGTACAAAGAGATTGAAAAGATATAGAAAATAGAAAAGGACAAGAGCCTGGTCACTGTGACATTCCACAATCTTACACCATAGATGAGGTGTCCATGGATGCTTGGATTTCTTCATGGACCCTAATAACAATTCTAGGGAAAACAACAGTATCAGTAAGTTGAAAACTATTACTCACCTGGTGATGCTGCTCTTAGTCTACTACTAAACGTACACTAGAAGAAAAGTCAACCAATTAGATGACTCTCTCCTTATCTTATTTGCACCTACTTTTCCAACAAAACAAAGACTTTGTTTGATACTAACTACATGTGAAACAGATACACCTTGCTCCATATGTAGTGTAAGAATGCAATCAGGGCAGTTAAAAAAGACCATGAGAGACACATAGCAGGGGAGAGTAAAAATAATCCCAAGAGATGTTTTTAATATATTAACAGTAAAAAGGCCGGTCGGAACACTTAGGCCCCAAAAAGGACGAGGAAGGGAAGATGATTACAGATGACAGAGACAGCAGCTGTACTAAATGCTTTCTTCTCCTCAGTCTTCACAAAGGAAAAGGAAGGGTATAACCACCACGACTGTATTGCTAGTAACACATCACAGGATCTACCCTTGTGGCTAACAGAGGTTGGAGTCCGGAAAGGATTAGAGAAGCTTAACATATACAGTACCTCACAAAAGTGAGTACACCCCTCACATTTTTGTAAATATTTTATTATATCTGTCCTGTATGGTCTTGGCCATCGTGCTGCAGCTCAGTTTTAGGGTCTTGGCAATCTTCTTATAGCCTATGCGATCTTTATGTAGAGCAACAATTCTTTTTTTCAGATCCTCAGAGGTGCCATGTTGAACTTCCAGTGACCGGTATGACAGAGTGAGAGTGATAACACCAAATTTAACACACCTGCTCCCTATTCACACCTGGCACCTTGTAACACCAATGAGTTAAATGACCCCGGGGAGGGAAAATGACTATGTTGAGTTATTTTGAGGGGACAGCAAATTTTCACTGTTATACAAGGTGTACACTCACTACTTTACGTTGTAGCAAAGTGTCATATCTTTAGTGTCACATGAAAAGATATAATAAAATATTTACAAAAATGTGAGGGATGTACTCACTTTTTTGAGATACTATATAAATCCCCAGGACAAGATGGCTTACACCTGAGAGTCCTTAAAGAACTCAGTCATGTTATAGCCAGACTGCTATTCCTAATCTTTTTGAACAGCATACTGACAGGATTGGCACCAGGTAACTGGCGAAAAGCCCACATGGTACCAATATTCAAAAAAGAATAGAGATATATTGCTGAAAACTGCAGGCCTGTCAGTCTAACATCTGTAGTATGTAAACTATTTGAGGGGATGATAAGAGACCATATCCAAGAATTTGCTGATGAAAACAGTTATCATTAGCAGTAATCAGCATGGGTTTACGAAAGGTTGCTCTTGCCAAACCAACCTTTTAACATTCTACGAGGAACGATAATCCTGACACTGTATAAAATTCTGGAGTATTCCGTCCAATTCTGGTCACCAATCCTCAGGATGTACTGGAACTGAAGAGAGTCCAGAAAAGGGCAACTAAATTAATATGGGGACTGGAGGACCTCAATTAAGAGGAACGGCTACAAGCGCTAAATTTATACTCCCTGGAGAAGAGATGCTTGAGAGGAGATATGACAGCGATATACAAATATCTCAATGGTGATCCCAGTGTAAGTATGAAACTTTTCAGTCCCAGGGAGTGTAAAAGGACACTGGGCCACACGATGAGACTGGAAGAGAAACTTTTTTAACCTTAAGCTGCATAGGGGGTTTTTCACTGTCAGGGCGGTAAGGATATGGAAATCTCTTCCACAATTAGTGGTGTCGGCAGGAAGTATGAATAGTTTTAAAAGACCCTTGGTTGTGCATCTTAGCAAAAACAATATACGGGGATATGGGAAGTGATTTTCTACACACACACCAACACAGGTTGGACTGTATGGACTGTTATGTAACATTTGGGAATAAATTGTAATTTATGACGTTCCCATGTACGCCCTTATATTATATACAAATAAGCCATATCACGGTGTCAAGATTTGTGTTTGCTTAGGCACCTTATCATTGCGTATGAATTTGTATTAGATATAATGACACACTTTACACTTACCTCTGCTGTTCCAGGAATTTCAAGCCTTGATGATTTAGAGATTGTGTCAATGGTGAAATTTGCCGCAGTATATATTCGTCCTGTGGGAGTTTGTAACCTCACATTTGGTGATGCACTTTGCCAAGTAATTACAAAGAAAGTATAATTCCCTATTGTGTTGTCAATGACTATGCTGCCATTCAAACAGTCTCTTGAATTAAGGGTTGACACCTTGCTTTCAAGCTGAAAGAAATATATAGTGGTAAATATATTTATAATGAATTTCAAGTAAACAGATACTTATACACAAAATATTATAAAATAAAGCAAATACAAGAAAGATGCACGTAATCATGACATTTACCCACTATTTAGACTCCATAGTGCTCATGACATGTATAAAAATGCTTTATTTTTATTCAAACTTTACTCTTTCCATGCATGCTTAGGGTGCACTTATAAAAATCAAAATGCAGATCTATTCACTCTGCAAAACTGCATGTAATTCTGTCATTCTGTGTGAATGCTGGTAAAGTCAAATGTTACTAGGCAGTTTTTTCTCCTGGGCAGATGTTATATCGGGCAGCACAGTGGTGTAGTGGGTAGCACTCTCGCCTAGCAGTAAAAAGAGTCGCTGGTTCAAATCCCAACCACGACACTACCTGCCTGGAGTTTGCATGTTCTCCCTGTGCCTGTGTGGGTTTCCTCCGGGCACTCCGGTTTCCTCCCACACTCCAAAGACATGCTGGTAGGTTCATTGGCTTCTGACCCTAGTATATGAATGTGAGTTGGGGACCTTAGATTGTGGGCTCCTTGAGGGTAGGGACCGATGTGAGTGTGCGATGTATGTGTGGAGCGCTGCGTAAATTTACGGCGCTATTTGGGTATCCTAAATAAATAGGGATAATTGTAGACACGCACCCACACTCATTCAGGATGAACTGGATGGACTGGTGTCTTTATTCAACCTTACTAACTATGTAACTATGTTCTTTTTAATAAGAATTGCATTAATCATGAAAATTTCACAATACGACCACTAGATGGAGTTAACAATCATAGTAAATAGGTATTTACCATATTTCCTATGATATACAGTATATTTATATTAGCTCTGCAGTCTGTATTGTCCTTATTTATCTATTTATAGATTGTTATAGGAAAATCTATCTTCAACTCACTAGACTATTTAAATAAACACTTTATTGTATATCAAACATAGACTTTAAAAGGTACCAACAGTAACCATACATTTACACTACAAACAAACACTCCTAAAAACATGCAGCTACTACACTCACTTATGCGTTAAGTAGTATCAAATGTAAATAACCTGCTATGAATATACATCAACAAAGAATAAGGCATCAAAACTTGATATAGATATATATATATATATCTATATCTATAGATATAGATATAAATATATTATGTGCAAGGTAATATATGTGCTGATTCTATAGATGGACAATATAAAGTATATTGCTAGCCATAGATTGAGCCTGTATGTGCACAGATGATCCCATTGTGTATAGATGTGAATCCATTGGCTGTAAGTGGTAACGCCAGAATGCCAAGTGTCACAGTGATGAGTGTAGAGAAATCTTGCTCTATGATATACTGGTTGTGCCTCCAAGGGTCCCTGGCGGGGCACTGTGGTCTAGAGGGGAATGCTCATTGAAGCTCATATGTGTTTCATAGCTTCATAAGCATGGGTTTATGTCCAAATTAGATGACCAAATATATGCAAGATAAGGAATGTTTGTAGGTTAATGGTTATCGTTGGTACCTTTTGATATATACAATAAAATATTTATTTAACCACTTGCGTACTGGGCACCTAAACCGCAATCCTGCCCAGACCAATTTTCAGCTTTTAGGACTGTCATCCTTTGAATGACAATTGCGCAGTCATGCTACACTGGACCCAAATGAAATTTTTATCATTTATTTCCCACAAATAGAGCTTTCTTTTGGTGGTATTTGATCACCTCTGGGTTTTTTATTTATTGTTAAAAAAGACTGGATTTAAAAAAAAAAAAAAAATACAAAACCGTTTTATATTTTGTTAAAAAGTTTTGCAAACAGGTAATTTTTCTCCTTCATTGATCTACGCTGATGAGGCTATACTGATGGACACTGATAGGCTGCATTGATGGGCACTGATAAGGCAGCACTGATGGGCACTATTAGGCGGCACTGGTGGGCACTGATGAGGTGGCACTGAGAGGTGGCACTGATGGGTGGCACTGAAGGGCATTGATAGGTGGCACTGAAGGGCACTAATAGGTGGCACTGATAGCTGGCGCTGATGGGT
This sequence comes from Lithobates clamitans, assembly GCA_037952925.1. Classification (NCBI taxonomy): domain Eukaryota; kingdom Metazoa; phylum Chordata; class Amphibia; order Anura; family Ranidae; genus Lithobates; species Lithobates clamitans. Next base: position 983,102 of record JBBGZY010000880.1, read on the forward strand.
GGCAGTGATGGGCACTGGTAGGCGACACTGATAGGCAGCACTGCTAGGTGGCACTGATTGTCACCACTGGCGGGCATTGCTAGGTGGCACTGATGTACTGGTGGGCACTGTGGGCACTGATTGGTGGGCAGTGATTGGTGGGCACTGATGGCACATATGAGGCAGCTTCGCCTCTCCCTGCTCGGGACCGATGTCCCTTCAACAGAAGCTGGTGATCAGCTTTTTTTTTCTCTCCTCACACTGTCAGTGTGAGAAGAAAAAAAAAAAGCTGATCACGTGGTAAGGGGTCGGGATCAACCCCTTACTCTGATCTGTGATCACCCGAGTCTCGACTATTTGTTATTTTTACCTACAGGTAAGCCTTATATGAAATATCTCCTAAACATGCACTGTTTAAGAGATATTCACCCTGCATGCAGCCGCTGAAGTCACCGGCGCATGCGCTCTGAAGGCCCGGCATACCGTGCCAGACCTTCAGATATTCTTGCCGAAACCGAGGGCTCCCGATCGCATGTCCAGGAGAGACGTCATCACGGCTTCAGCCACTCACAGTACCAGAGCCCGCAAACCGGGAAGAAAGGCCGGGGGGGAAGATGTCAGCCCTCTCAGCTTTGACCAGGCGCCGCTGAAAGGGCTTTGTTCTAAGGTATTTCATAATGTGCTAGTATACTAGTACATTATGCCATTGTCTTAGTTTTTTTATTCTGCAGCGGTTTACTACTGCTTTAAATTGATTCTTGAGATCCCGAGAGACATACAAAGGCTGCCATTGCTGCTTCTCATTTTGAAAATGCTATTTGACTGGCTGTCATCTATTGTTTAACCACTTGACAACTGGGCACTTAAACCCCCTTCCTAACCAGACTAATTTTCAGCTTTCGGTGCTCTCACATTTTGAATGACAATTACTCAGTCATATAATACTGTACCCATATGAACTTTTTGTTCTTTTTTTCACACAAATAGAGCTTTCTTTTGGTGGTATTTAATCACCATTGGGTTCTTTATTTTTTGCGCTATAAAAGAAAAAAGACTGAAAATTTGGTAAAAAAATGAATTTTTCTTTGTTTCTGTTATAAAATTTAGCAAATTTGTAATTTTTCTTCGTAAATTTTGGCCAAAATTTATACTGCTACATATCTTTGGTAAAAAGAAGTACAAATTGGTGTATATTATTTGGTCTTTGTGAAAGTTATAGTGTCCAAAAGCTGTGGTGCCAATATCTGAAAATTGATCACACCTGAAGTACTGACGGCCTATCTAATTTCTTGAGACCCTAATATGCCAGAAAAGTACAAATACCCCCCCAATGACCACTTTTTGGAAAGACGACATTCCAAGGTATATAGAAAGATGCATGGTGAGTTTTTTGAAGTTGTCATTTTTTCCCACAATTCTTTGCAAAATCAAGATTTTTTTTAAAAAAAATTTCACAAAATTGTCATATTAGCAGGTTATTTCTCACACACAGCATATGCATACCACTAATTACACCACAAAACACATTCTGCTATTACTCCCGAGTATGGCGATACCACATGTGTGAGACTTTTACACAGCATGGCCACATAGAGAGGCCCAACATGCAGGGAGCACCTTCAGGCGTTTTGAAGCACCCAGGCCAATTGTCAGGTCACCTAAGACCAGGTGACAGATGCGCTCTGTAGGAGTCAGAAGTGCACCGCTAAGGTAGTGGACCCTAGGACTGACTGCTGCGGATTGAACCCTGGAAGGTTCAGGATGCAGGTCTACAGGATAACTAACATGGATCCCAGTGGGAGCTAGAGCATAGATTCGCAAGGGCGCGGAGTCTAAGAGCCAGCGGGTGTTCACCAGAACCTCTAGTGGTGAGGAAGGACTGCACTGCAGTCTGGGTCCAGGTTGCGGCCCCCAGGGTCTCGCAGCTCACGCTCACCGTAGACTTATAGGAGAAGAGGAAGGAGGCAGCAAGCTGGAATGGCAGGGAAGTAAGGGGTAAGCCAAAGGTCAAGGCAACTAGCAGACAAGGATAAACATAACACGCCAAAGGTCAGGGTAACAAGCAGACAGGGAGAGTCGAGAACAGTCCAAAGTCGGTAACAGGAATCAGACGTAGGAAACACAGCAAGTACACACGGAAGCTAACACACAATGGTTGATCAGCACTGCTGGCTTGCAGTGCACAGGTTAATATAGGGTTCCCTGATAGGGCTTGGGGTGGGGGCCATGCTTAGAGGAGAGGTTATAAAACCAGTCAGGTGAGAGGCAGCTGGTCTTTAGAGATGAACACATGGAGACAGGTAAGCTGACAGAGAAAACTATTGCATAACCATGACACCAATTCTGACATTTCTCTCCTACATGTAAAAATCATCATTTATTTGCTAGAAAATTACATAGAAGCTGAAAACATTATATAGGTTTTATTAGCAAAGACCCTAGAGAATACAATGGCGGTTGTTGCAACTTTTTATCTCGCACGGTATTTGCGCAGCAATTTTTTGAACGCTTTTTTTGGGGAAAAAAAAAACTGTTTTGTGCTTTAAAAAAAAAAACAAAACAGTAAAGTTAGCCCAATGTTTTTGCATAATGTGAAAGATGAAGTTACGCCGAGTAAATAGATACCTAACATGTCACCCTTCAAAATTGCACATGCCCGTGGAATGGCGCCAAACACTACTTAAAAATCCCCATATGCGACGCTTTAAAAATTTTTACTGGTTACATGTTTTGAGCTACAGAGGAGGTCTAGGGCCAAAATTATTGCTCTCGCTCTAACGTTTGCAGCGATACCTCACGTGTGGTTTGAACACCGTTTTCATATGAGGGCGGGACTTACGTGTGCGTTCGCTTCTGCATGCGAGCACATGGACAGGGGCGCTTTAAAAAAATTTTTATCTTTGAGAATAATGCAGCAAAGCATTGTGGGAGATGTAGTCTGGAGGAGGAAGTGACTCTGTTAGCTGGATCAGCCCTGGACTACAGGACAGACAATGTAAAGCACACAGAACTGCCTGCTGGGAGGAGTGATAAAAGGAGAGGCGCAGCCTGTTTTCAGCCTCTCTGGATGCCATTCAACACCTGCCAGCAGGAGGTCTGTGTGTGACCAGGAGTGAGAGACTGCGGCCTATACAGCAGAGAGCCAGATCGCCTGCCTCTGAGGGATCTTGGAGGACAGCCCTGCTATTCTAGCAAGTGGACCGGCCTGCGCTTCAGAGCAACTGGAAGCTACCTGCACTTCAGTCCATCGGGAGTTGCAGCACGGCGTGGCGGCGCCATCTTCAGGCGGAGACACTAAGAGGGTATTCCGGACGGAGCCTCACAGTCATTGGAGTCTATTGTGGTGAGAGGCCACCTGCCCATTCTAGTAGAGATTACAGTATTGCTGAGTGAGTTCTTTCTACAGACTGCTGGTGAGACTTTTAGTTCCACGGAGGTGAATCTACTTCTTCTTCACAGGTAGCATACAGCTGGACTTTGGGGCCTTGTCTTTCTCCCCTGCGCTGTAAGGTCAGTACTGTATTGTACTCGCATGTAAAGAGGAATCTACAAGTTGTGATATTTCTTCAGTTAAGCAATCATCAGCACACCATGTGTTCTACAGTAATTTCCTTGTCAAAAGAAGTTTATTGAGTATACAATGTTATAAAGATACATAAAGTAAGTTTACAAGGATCTATAAAGTAAGCTCATTGTTTTACAGTAGGGTTTATATAGGTAAATATCATGAAATTTCAAATATTAAACATTGGGTTCGCGTAAACCTAAATTAAAGATATATATCATTTCCTTAGTTACTTTTGTAGGTATTTAAATGATTTATACCTACTATACATATTGTTTACAAGTAGAGTGTATATAGGTCAAATAAATTCTGATAATGAGCTTTAATCGTAAGGTGGAGAAAAGGAAAGAGAAAGAAGAAAAAGGGTTGAAAGGTAGAGGTATGGTCCACAAGGTTGTCCCGCTCGTCCATTTATTATTCTTTTTAGTTCTCTTTGAAGCCTTAGAATGGGTGTCTCTGTAAGTCATTTAATCTGTTACCATGGCAACAGAACAGAGTCATTGAAATTTGACAGGAACTGTTGTTTTATCCAAGGGTGCCAAAGTTTTTCAAATTTTGGAATTTGATTTTGATCGATGGCTACCATCTTAGCATGGGACATTGTATTATTAATTCTGTGAATTGTTTCTGCTAGTACCAATGTAGGAGATTTCCATGCCTTGGCCACTGTTTGTTTTGCAGCCGTTATTAGTTGGATCATAAGTTTGAATTGAGAGAGTGTTAACCATTCCGGTTTTAGATTAAGTAAAGTTAAATATGGATCTGGTTGTATTATTTTTTTAAATATGTTAGATGCAATCACGAAGACTTCCTTCCAGAAGGTTTGGATTACTGGGCACGTCCACCATATGTGTAAATATGTGCCTATTTCTGGGCATACTCGAAAACAAAGAGCTGAGGTATTAGGTGAATATTTTGCCACTCTAGCGGGTACAAGGTACCAGACAGTTAGGACTTTATAATTTGTCTCCAGTGATAAGATGTTGGGTGAAGATGACTTAGATGTGAGCCATATGTTAGACCAGTCTGTGTCTTCTAAAGTTCGTCCCAGGTCCTCCTCCCACCTCTGAACGTAAGAGGGTCTATTAAGATTTGCTACTCCATATAATTGATTATAAAGTGATGAAATTGTACCTTTAGCAAATGGATCTTTTGTACAGATTGATTCAAAAATGGATAATTGGGATAATGGTGTATCCCCCTTTAGGAATGGTGTATAGAAATTTTTGATTTGGAGATATCTAAATATCTCAGAGTTTGGTAGATCATATTTTTCTCTAAGCGATGGGAATGAAAGGAATGATTTAGATGCTATGAAGTCATTTAGTGTCTGAATGCCTGATGTTGTCCAAGCTTTAAAAGAATTTGGGTAGATCCATGCCGGATAAAAGGCCGGATTTCTGATAAAAGAAAGGAGAGGATTGTGTGGAGATTGTAACTGATATTTGGTTTTTAGTTTATCCCAGAGAGATAAGAAGTGTTTAGTTATGGGATTATGAATTTTAAAGCGGTCTTTAGGATCAAGCCATAATAAATTTGATATTAATAGAGGGTCATTTTCTGAAGCCTCTATAAATACCCATAATGGGATTTCCTGTTTTGCATGGTATTTGGACAGACTGGCCAAATGTGCTGCTCTGTAGTAGTTAGTAAAATTAGGGTATCCCAGGCCTCCTTTATTTTTGGGAAGATGTAGTGTGTGTATAGGTATACGTGGTTTAGAAGAGCCCCATATAAACGAAGTTGCTCTTTTTTGTACTATTCTCAAAAAATAGGAAGTAATTGGAATAGGGAGGACTCTGAATAGATAAAGCAATTTGGGTAGAATAGTCATTTTGATTGCATTAATCTTCCCTATCCAGGATAAAGGAAGTTGCGACCATTTTTTATTAGATTTGTTATCTGTCTTAATACAGGAGGATAATTGGTTGAGAATAAGTCAGAATGAGATGCTGTTAAATGAATTCCAAGATATGGTATTGATTTTTCTGCCCATGTGAATGGGAGTGCAGCCCTAGCTGGGATCAATTCCATGTTTGTGAGTGAAATATTAAGCACTAGGCATTTCTTAGGATTAATCATAAGGCCGGATAGGGCTGCAAATCCATCAAGAGCTGGTATTAAGTTAGGACCAGAGACCTGTGGTGATGATAGAAAAAGTAATATATTGTCTGCAAATATACATAATTTGTGTGTAATACCTCCTACTTCAATGCCAGTTATAGTTTGGTTTGTTCTGATGTATTGGGCCATGGGTTCGAGTATAAGGGCAAATAATAAGGGAGATAATGGGCAACCCTGTCGGGTACCTCTTTCGATATTAAAGGCTTCAGATTTGTATCCAGCATATTTTATATAGGCTTTGGGTTTATTATATAATGCTTTGATCCATGTTAAAAAGTGGGGTCCAAAACCCCATTTTTGTAATGAATATTGCATATATTGCCAGGATACTGTGTCAAATGCCCTCTTAATATCGAGAGATAGAAAACATAAAGGGATTTTCTGTTTTTTAGCAATATGTGCCAATAACACTGCCCTGCGTATATTATCGCCTGCCTGTCTATTTGGCATGAAGCCTACTTGATCTCTATGTATTATTTTCCTATAATGCTATTGAGGCGTTTTGCTATTATTTTTGCTAATAATTTAATATCGAGGTTTAACAGAGAGATAGGCCGATAATTCACACAGGAAGTATCATCAGAAAGGGGTTTTGGGATCATACAAACAATTGCCATTAGTGTTTCTTGCCGAAAAGAATGTCCATCTAGAAGTTTGTTAAAAGTTTCAGTGAGAATGGGAGAGAGTATTTCTGAGAATGTTTTATAGTATAAAGTCGAGTAGCCGTCTGGGCCTGGTCTTTTGTTAAGTTTTAGGTCTTTTATGGCGTTAGCAACTTCATCTATAGTTATAGGCTCATCCAAACTGCTTTTTTGATTCTGAGATAACTCAGGTAAGTTTATTTTTGAGAAGAAGGATTCAGCCTCTGTAGGATTAAATTCATTGTTTGTCTTGTATAAAGTTGCGAGATGTGAGTGAAATTTATGGACTATTTTAACTGGATTACAAGTGTAAACATTTTTTGATAATTTCAAACGTATTGGTTTGAAAGATTTGTTAGTTGAATTTAATGCCCGAGCCAAATATGTACCTGGTTTGTTTGTATTCATGTAGAAATTGTGTTTGGAGCGTTTGAGGGATTTATCAACTGACTCAGTGAGAAATAGATCGTATTCCAATCTAGATTTTTCCAGATGAGATTTTGTACTCTGAGATGGATTATCTTGAAATGATATGTAGGCTGCATTAAAATTGAGTTCTAGTTTTTTTGCTAGATTTTTGCGTTCCCGTTTAAATAGTGCCATTTGTCTTTGTATTGTACCACGCAAGACAGGCTTATGAGCTTCCCACAGTGTTATTGGGGAGATGTCTGTTGTATTATTAATTGATATGTATTCCTTTAAAGCTTGTTCAATGGCCATCTGATGTAGTGGGTGTTTGAGCATTATGTCCGGTAAGTACCACGTTGGGTCATGCGCTTTTGGTATGGCTGAGGCTATAGTAGTGTATACTGCATTATGGTCAGATCACGGAACCGGAATTATATCTGATGCAATAATTTCTGGTATCATTCCTATTGTTAGAAAAATATGATCTATTCTGGTGAAGGTTTGATGAGGGTGCGAGAAATAAGTGAATTTCTTTTTCATTGGGTTACTTTCTCTCCATGAATCTACCAGATTGTATTTGGAAAGAAGTTGAGAAAAAGGTAATCTAGAGGTTATTTTGGATGGTGTAAAAGGTGATTTATCTAGAAATGGGAGGAGGACCTGGTTCGAATCCCCACACATTATCACTGTTCCTATTTTGTGTGTATTAATCACTTGTAATATATGTGAGAGGAATGGTGTAGGTTGTTTGTTAGGAGCGTAGTAGGAAATCACTGTGATTGCTGTATCCATTATATAACCCATGAGTATCAGGTATCTACCTTCTAGGTCTTTAATTTCTGATGATAAGGTGAATGGTGTGGATCGGTGAAATGCAATTAGAGTTCCCCTTTGCTTGGTACAGGCAGAAGCCGTGTAAATTTGTTGATAAAAAGGAGAAATATATTTTGGAGTAGAATCTTTAGTGAAGTGTGTTTTTTGGAGGCATACTATGTGAGCCTTCTTGTTATGGAAAGTACGGAAGGCTTTGGTCCTTTTTTGAGGGACTATTATTCCCTGAACATTCAGGGAAAGTATATTCAGTGGTGCCATGGCAATAGATCAAATAGTTTTGACTTACTTTTTGTTATGCAGAGCTGACTGCACAGATCAACCTGTGTGGACTGAAGAGATGAATAGATAGAAAAGAAACCAGTGAATTCTGGAGTAAAGAGTAAACAAACAACATATGAGATTAAATGATACATTGTATAAATTATTTTTTGCAAGTAATCACAATTTACCCGTGAAAGAGAATAAATATCTCTCTCAGGGGAATAAGTGCCTTCGTCACACTCCCACATAATATGGTTGGGAGAATGAGGAGGGCTAATGGGGGTACACGGATCTTCCGCTTACAGGAGAGAAGTGCTATGTCAAAAGACATCAAAATGATGTTTCATTAATTGGAGTGCAGAATATAGTTTTTGTTAAAATTATTTATTCCAGGGTGGTTGTATATGGTTAGTCTTGCCCTAGGCTAAATAATTCAGTTAGAAAGGTACTGTTAATAACTTTGGTATTGATGAAGATAGTTTGAATTATTTTGAGATTTTAACCCTTTTAGAGTAAACAATTACATATTTTATTCATATGTAACTGTTTAGATATGTTAACTCATAAAATTGAGGCTGTATTGCTTCAGATTAGAATAAACAAAAACATAATTCTAGGAACTAGTTAGGTAATAATATATTTGTTTTAAGAAAAGAAAGAAAAAGCTTCCATTACTTCTGGATTATTGAACATATTTGTCCTAAAAAGTAATAAATCTATTGTTATTACCTGATAATATATAACTGAACAAGAATTTCCTTATTTCACTTATATATTCTAAGGCTATATGAATCAGAAGTAATAAGAAATATAACTGGAATGTAACATGATCCCACACAGTGTGTGACTATCAGAATACAGTTACATTCAGTTATAAATATAGGTTTTTTAAAGAGAACCATCTCTTAGTATAATAAATGAAGAGATATCAGGAATTAGGATGTCAGTCCATTGAATCTTCTTGGTCCATGGATGATGTGGCATAACGGCCTCTTTTGTGAGAATGATGATTCCCATTTTGTTCTGAAATTTTCTGGGTGCTGCCTGAAGGTGAAGATGACGCCATTCTTCTGCGTGTGGGAGAGTTGCTGCTTGTGGGTTCTGTCAGATTTAATTTTCAAAGGCTTTGTTGTAGTTCATCTGCTGATCTGCTTCTGTAAATTGTACCTTGGTAGTTAAATCTGACTGAAAAGGGGAAGCCCCATTGATACATATTGTTGTGGCGTTGCAGTTCCATTAGTTGGGGTTTCATGGATCGTCTTTTAGTGATAGTAAGTTGGGATAGGTCAGCAAAAATTTGATAATTGTGTCCTTGAAAATTAAGTTCCTTTTTTTCTCTCGCAGCAATTAGTATTTGTTCTTTCGTTCTGCAATAATGAAATTTTGTGATTATATCACGTGGGGGTCCATCTTTCTTTTTGGCTGTGAGGGCTCTGTGTACTCTGTCCAGTTCTAAACGTTCAATAGGGATATCTGGCTTTAGTTCTTGTAATAGAGCAGTAATAGTAGATTGCAGGTCTGTCACAGTTTCAGGTATTCCCCTTATGCGCAAGTTTGAACGTCTGGCTCTATTTTCATAATCTTCGAGCTTAGTTTGAAGTATTAAATTCTCTTTTTTTAATTGTTCCAATTCTGTTATATTTTCTTGGGTTGTAATTTCAATTTCATCCATTTTTATTTCTAAGGCTGCGGTGCGGTTTCCCAGCTCTCTTATTTCTTTGGTTAGGCTTTTTGTTATTTGGTCTGAGGTTTGTTTTAAAGCCTTATGAAGCATCTTTTCAAATTGTAATAATATTACTGGGGATACTGAGGAGGCTTGTGGAGAAGTTTGTGAGAGGATTTGTTCTGTATCTGACTCAAATGGAGAGTCTTGCTGTGACATTTTCTGTCTGTGAGAGCGCCCTGATGCTGTATCTTGTGAGGTGACTGGAGCTGCTTCAGCTGCAGTGAGTGCCTGTGAGCTCTTTGTGAGGTGATTTTTATTTCTGCCATGGTTTCCTCCCAGTACCATATTTCCTGCCCAAACTTTCACAGTTTGTTCCCTGGGGCAAAAAGGTTCAAATGGATACCTTTTGAGCCTGCAGGCTCCGCTTTGTCCTTCTCTTCTCTCCTCAGCGGTGTGGAGCTCTAACAATGCATGTCTGCTTCGCTAGGCTCCGCCTCCTGCCCCCGTTCTACAGTAATTTCTTTCCCCTTGTTTCTGTGGATTACAAATTACAACAATATACTGCGGTTTAACCATCAGGCTAGCTGAAGACATCTGGAATTTAAAGAACTTTCACTATCTTCTTTTTTTACTAAGCATTGCTGCTCTACTCACAAGTTGATCTCTGAATTATAGCTTAGGGGGAGCCATTTGTGTATATGCGTAATTTTTACAATGTGTTACTGAATGTAAAGATTATATACTGCATTTTGGTCTTTGTGTTGAGGCCTCAGTGGGAAGGCATTTAATATATGTCTTGAAGATATTGAGTACCTATCTTTCTGTGCACCTGTTCACATATACCCCTTTCAGGTGATTATAAGGTTATATGTTCTGTATATGTGCATTAAGTGATAACTGTTGTCAATCATAACTTGTGTTCATTCAGGTTTTTCATTGTGTTCCATTACTTATTTCAGTAAACCTTTTTGAGTGGTTCAGTGATATTGTGTGAGTTTCTTATTGCTAACACCACATTGCAGAATGGAACCCAAGGTGTCAGAGGTAAGAGTTACCTGCAGAGTTGGGGTAGCCAGTGGGGTATAGAGTCAATAAGTAGCCCCCATGGGGGTACCGCTACATTTACAGGTCCCACCGAGATACCCCATCTGGGGCACCCGAGCAGATCAGTTGACTTGTCCAGGGTGGAAGAAGTTATGGACTCTGCCACTGTGGAGCCAGGAGCATGGGAGTCAGTTGGAGTAAACCACAGTTCTGAGGCTACCAGGAGTCCGGTGGTTTGACAGAGAGGTACGGCAGTTGATGAGGAAGGTCGTCCTAGAACAGGGGTCCTACCTCTTGGACCTGAAACAGGAATTTGAGGAAGATTGTAGCTATGTCCTTTTAGAATGGAAAGAGAGTATTCCGCAGAGTTCCAGAAGAGGGTTGTGAGCCTAGCAAAAGGTCTGGATGACCATGTGATCCCAGTACAGTTGCCAGAGGAGATTGGTGAGAAGTCTTCTGGGTTACCACCAGTGAAGCCTGTTGCAGGCAGCCCAACTGCCGGTAGTCCAATTGCAAACGGCCCAGCAGTAGGAAGCCCAATGACGGGGATGCCTCCCACCTCATTCTATCTATACATGAGTCGCCTAGTTGACAGCCTGATATCCCTGATGACCAAGTCCGCCCATCAGGGATATCGGAGGCTACCGACCTTCTCAGGCCGTGTCCCCAGACCGGACAGGGAAGAAGAATTTGATAGCTGGATGGATCAGGCCATGCAAGCACTAGAGAAGTGGAATGTGTCGGGAACAGTGAAAAGACAGCGAATTAGCTAGAGTCTCCGCAGTCCAGCAGCAGATATCATCAGGAGCTTAAAGAGGGGGAAACCAGATTGGCCCAGTGTCCACAGAAGGAAGTGAATGCTGAACTGTTGGCAGAGTTGGTGAAGATATTACAGAAATGGCTGAAAGACGCCGGCAGAAAAACTCCAGGGGGTCTCAGTGAGGGAGCCAACTGAGAACCCCAATGAGAAATGGAGCTCCAGAAAAAAAAGGAAGAGAAGGGCCAGAACAAGGCCGCAGAAGAAAAGAGTGACACGATCACCCAGGCCATCTCCACAGTCAAGTAACCCGGCACTGGGGTCAGGGAGCCAGGCGCAGAGGGTCAATGTTTTGCCATCACCTAGGGCCACAGTTAGGTCCTATCAGAACACCCCTAAGAAAATTTGTCAGCCTAGCCCAAACAAAAGCGGCCTGGCGACACCACCTAGGGTCACTGTTAGGTCCCCACAGAGTGCATTAAAGGAAAGGATCTGTAATCTTAACCGCACTCAAGATAGTGCTGCCAGTTTCCCGGAAAAGTTAGTGGGGCCGTCCCTGATCGTGCCTGTGCAAAAAGAAGGCGTCTACACTAGAGCTTTACTAGACACTGGGGCCCAGGTCATGCTACTATACCGGGATTTCTATGACAAACACCTGAGCCACATTCCCCTACGCAAGCTACGAAGAACTTGAGATCTGGGGAATTGGAACTGCTAGATGCCCATATGATGGCTACATCCCTATCCGGATATCCTTTGGGCCAGCAGCTGTCGGGAAAGAAGAGGCTTTCAACACCTTGGTTGTCGTGTGTCCCAGAACACCTGGGGCCGGGCGAAATTCCATACTAGTAGTAACCAATACCGACTTAGTGAGAAGACTTTTATCAGTACTGAGCGAGGATGGATCCACCAAGAATAAAATTCACCCGCAGTTACTGAAGGCTTGTCGACTTGTGGCAAGAGTGAAGAAGGCCCCTGAGGCAGGAGTGGGGCGGTTGTGGAAGTTAGAGACCAAAGAGAGGGTACTACAGCCTGGGGAAGTTGCTCATGTGAAGGCACCATCAAGTTAACTTGGGACCAACCAGGCCCCTTTGTGGTTGTCATAAACCAGATGTGACCAGAACTGTGTGACTGCGACAGAGTGAACCAAACATAAGGTAAAAGTAAGTGATTTTATTAAGATAAATGCATATAAATGTGACTACACCACCAATACAAAACAGAGTGAGAAACCCAAATAACTAAAACGGTGACAACAAACCAACTAGTATATATATAACAAAAGGGATACCAGAATCGTAGTTAAACCAGGCCAGGGTCATAAACGGAAGGTCAGCAGATGGGGGGCAAGGGGTAAACAGACAGGGACAAGGTGGAAGAGATCAGACTGCAGAACAAGGATCCAGGGATGCAGGAACAGACAGGATCAGGTACAACAGGTTCAGGATACAGGAATCAGGGATCAGGTTCAGGGTCAGGATAACAGGTAACAGGATGCAGGTCTGGGCTCAAGGACAATACCAGGGCAAGGTGTGTGTGCACTTGCCAGGTATTTATAATATTACCGGCTATCAAGCTCAGGTGATGCCTGACTGCAGAAGGTAATATCTGCTCCACACTGCCAGGATCCATCCGCTGGTAGACGCCAGTACTGCGGCCCAAAGATAACATAACACCAGCAGAGGAAAGCTCTCCTGACAGTTCCAAACTGCCAGGAGACACCTGCTGGTGGACTTCAGTACTGCACGCCAAATAATAGATATTACCAGCAGATGGAACCTTTCCTGACAGTGGTGCTAGAGACAGATGAGCAAGCCAGACCTGTCCAGAACAGGAAGGAAAGTGCCTATCAGCTTGAAGAATGTAACTGATCAGCCTATTACATTGGGAGCCCGTATACTGGTGGGGCAGGTGAGTGCCACCACCCATGTACTCCCCAAGGAAGCCAAAGATTTGAAGAATGGCCAACAGTTACAGATAGAGTTTCAGCGATGTGCGGAGGTCTTGTCCCCTGCTTGGCAGAAAAGGATGAAGTCTCAACTTATGAGATGGGAGAAGCTGTTTTCCAAAGACGATTTCGATGTGGAAGGTGCAAGAAGTGCTCAACATAGAATTCGTCTTCAGGAAGACAAACTCTTCTGAGAGCGGGCCAGGAGAATACCTCTCAGTGACCTGGAAGACTTAAGAGGGTGGCTGGCAGAGTTGAAAAGGTCAGGAGTCATTCAGGAGTCTCGGAGTCCCAATGCATCCCCCATCGTGGTAGTAAGGAAGAAAAATGGGTCGTTACACATGTGTATCAATTGATACACATGTGTAATCGGCCTTGAATCGGCAGACCATCCCGGACCAGTACACCACACCCCGTACTGAAGATGCTTTGCAGTGCCTTACTAGAGCCAAGTGCTTAACTTGAAAAGTGTGTATTATCAGATTCCCATGCACTCGGAAGATCAGGAGAAGATAGCATTCATTTGCCCGTTAGGATTCTATGAGTTTAGTCAGATGCCTCAGGGCCTGTCGGGGGCTCTTGCAACCTTCCAACGTCTGATGGAAAGGACAGTAGGAGACCTGAATCTCGTAGAGGTGCTGGTGTATTTGGATGACATCATCGTGTTTGGGAGGACACTTAAAGAACACAAAACTCGACTAGAAAAGTTATTCTCCTGCCTCCATGAGGAAGGACTGAGGTTGTCACTGGAAAAATGCCAGTTCTATAGAACCTCTGTCACCTATTTGGGCCATGTTGTCTCTGCAGGAGGAGTCGCCACAGATCCACAGAAGCTGGAGGCTGTCAACACCTGGCCTAGACCAAGAACTGTAACCGAGCTGAGATCTTTCCTGGGATTCTGCTCCTATTACCGACAATTTGTGGCCAACTTCGCAAAGATTGCTCGGCCCCTTAATGAGCTGTTGCAAGTGGTCATGGGAGAAGGAGGAGCCAGAGCCAAGAAGAGTGGTGCTCACGATAAAAGGAGAGTCCGTACAAAGCCAATGGACCTCTCCGTGTGAAAAAGAATTTTGGCAGTTGAAGAAGAGTCTCACAGAGGCCCCTGTTTTGGCCTAAGCTAACCCTGGCCTGCCCTATGAGCTGCACATAGACACTAGTAGAGAAGGATTGGGAGGAGTACTGTATCAGGAACAAAATGGAGGATTGAGACCCGTGACCTATGGGAGTAGGAGCCATACCCCATTGGAGAAGAATTACCCCGTCCAAAAATTGGAATTTTTGGCACTCAAGTGGACTGTGGTGGATAAGTTGAGAGATGTATGCAGCTGAGTTTATTGTCAAGACTGACAACAATCCCTTAACTAACATCTTGAACTCGGCAAAACTGGATGCCACAAAACTGGTGGTTAGCAGCTTTGGCAGGGTTCCGGTTTAGTCTGAAGTATCGGCCAGGAGTTGGAAACTGAGATGCGGATGCTTTGTCCCACAGGCCTCATAGGAAGGAGGAAGACCCAGAGGGATGGACTTATGTAACTGAAGGAGTACGAGTCTTGTGTCAGGGCCTGGATCAGAAGATGAAGGGAGGAGTGGCTGCTGAATACATTGGGGTTCACCCCTCTGGAATACCAAGACGCTACTGCGGATTGACACAGGTGAGAGGAGAAGGCCTACCCCAACTGACAAAGAGAGATTTGAAGAGAGACCAAGAGCAGGACCCATTGGGTCATTTGGTGGTGCAGGCTTTGAACAAGCAGGATCCCAGACTGTTGCTTAAAAGCCTCATAAAGGGAGCAAAGACTTTGCATAGGGAATGGGACTGATTACAAATCAGAGACGGAGTGTTATACAGGCGTTGCCTGTCTGCAGACAAGGAGGAGAAGTGGCAGCTGTTCCTCCCAGAAAAACATCATCCTACATGGTGACCATGGCCACTTAGGAACAGAAAGGACATTTCACTTGATTAGAGACAGATTTTATTGGCCCAATATGAGAGGAGAGGTAGAGAGTTACTGTCACTCCTGTCTGACTTGTATCCAGTGGAAAACTTTGCCGGTTAGGGCCGCCCCAATGGGTCACTTACAGAGTCAGGAGCCATTAGATCTGGTCTGCATTGACTTATCCTATTAAAGATCAGAAGGCCAGCACTGTGGCTAAGCTACTCGTGGAGAAGTATTTCATGCACTATGGGTTACCCGTACAAATCCATTCAGACCAAAGGAAGAGACTTTGAGAGTCGACTAGTCCATCATTTGTGTACTCTATTGGATATCAAGAAGTCTCGTACTACACCGTATCACCCTCAAGGGGACCCTCAACCTGAACGATCCAATCGGACTTTGCTAAACATAGGGCTATGTGGACAGATTACAGAAGAACTTACGACAAGCTTATGAGAAAGCTATGGAACATGTTTCTACCAGAGAATCTCGGAATAAACGAAACTTTGATTTGAAAGTAAAGATACAGGACTTGAAACCAGGTGACCGAGTGTTACTGAAGAATCTAGGGGTACTAGGAAAACATAAGTGGGTGGATCGATGGAGGCCACAGCCCTATGTTGTGTGTAAACAACTCCCTGGCCTACACGTGTATTAGATCAAACCTGATGGGGCGAAGGGACCATTAAAGATGTGGCACAGAAATCACTTGTTACCATTATCAGATGCAGTGAGCGTGCCTCAAGCACCTCTACAGCCCCCCTCAAAGCCAACTCCACCTCGAACATGCTCACAAAAGGATATGTTGACTGTAGCTGACATGACGGATGAAGAAGATGAGGAATTTGGAGAAGATGTGTTTTCCCAACATTCTAGTCCAGTGTCCTCACCAGGAAGAAGGAGGATTGAAGTAGAAGAGAAGGATGAGATGGTGAATGTGCCTTTCTGGTTGTGGTCTACCGAAGACAGCTTAATAACCAACCCTTTGTAGAGCATGCAGAAGGGGGTGGAAGCTATTAAGGTGTTGACATCATGGCCAAAGGAAACAGCTACGATGGTACCTCAACGGCCAATGGAGACAAATAAGATGACCCGTAGGTCCCTTGGACCAGAGTTCAGGACATTGCCATCTTTTGAGGATGTGGAGAGAATCAAGACCGAAGGAGTTGTCTCTGAACAAGTGACTAGGTACCTGATATACTTCTCTAGTGAACTATTACCAATCCCTGATGTTGGTGAGCCATCATTAGCTCTTGAAACTGCAAGTGAAGACCCTTCAACAGACTTGAATGTTCAGACTAGTGCTAATGAAACAACCAAAGATTTGACACAGACTGCTGGAATGTATTCGCCAGTGAGGTTAAGGCGGAATGTGCACCCTCCCAAGAGACTCGCTTATGACACACTGGGAGAGAGCTCTGAAGAGCTTATTCATACCATTCGCAGATCAGCTCCTGATGCTACACCCCCCACTGTTAATTGGGTAGGAGGCGACTCTGCTCTAACTTCTGACACCAATGGGTGGGACACGGCAATTGCCCTGGCCTGTTTAAAGACTGATTTTAAACTAACTGATAGTGTGTATAGATGGTTCCAAAGAAACCCATAAGTGTGTCAGTATTTGCTAGATTTGAATTGTGGGTAATGATGAAAAAAATCACTAATAATCCATTCCTTCCTTAGTAAGCTGGGGTGGGTTCTCTTTATGTCTTTGGGGACCAAAGAGTTCAATGTGGGGGAGTGTGTAGCCAGGGGTTTGCTACTATAGTCATTATAGTTTAACAGTTCTTTGTTGTTTGCAAATGAGTTTGGCTCCCCCTAGTGTCTGCTGGATTTTTTTCCTTACTCTTTGAGAATAATGCAGCAAAGCGTTGTGGGAGATGTAGTCTGGAGGAGGAAGTGACTCGGTTAGCTGGATCAGCCCTGGACTACAGGACAGACAATACAAAGCGCGCAGAACTGCCTGCTGGGAGGAGTGATAAAAGGAGAAGCGCGGCCTGTTTTCAGCCTCTCTGGACGCCATCCAACACCTGCCAGCAGGAGGTCTGTGTGTGACCAGGAGTGAGAGACTACGGCCTATACAGCGGAGAGCCAGATCGCCTGCCTCTGAGGGATCTTGGAGGACAGCCCTGCTATTCTAGCAAGTGGACCGGCCTGCGCTTCAAAGCAACTGGAAGCCACCTGTACTTCAGTCCATCGGGAGTTGCAGCACGGCATGTGGCGCCATCTTTACCAGACGGAGACACGAGGAGGGGATTCCGGACGGAGCCTCACAGTCATTGGAGTCTATTGTGGTGAGAGGGCACCTGCCCATTCCAGTAGAGATTACAGTATTGCTGAGTGAGTTCTTTCTACAGACTGCTGGTGAGACTTGTAGTTCCACGGATGCTCTGCGCTCCGAGCCGACCCTTTTTTGAAGCCTGTTAGAGCCTTTGGCTCTAATCAGGTGCTTCAAAAAAACACCCTGCCGCATTGGAATCCATGGTCTGGCACCACTGATATGTAGATCAGGGGGCCGGACGCATGAATAGGGGAGGTGGTGCCCGTGCGCCCTCTATGGACATGCCACAACTTTACAGTTCCAGGGGTGCCCTATGCACCGAGTACAGAGTTCAGGGGTGTGCTGTGTACTGAGTGCAGGGTTGAGGAGTACGGTATGTACAGAGTGCAGGGTTTAAGGGTGTGCTATGCACAGTGTGCAGGGTACAGCCCTCTTTCAAAGGCTGTCCCCATCTCAATTCCACCCCTCCTCAGCTCTGACAATACCCTCCCAAAAAAGCTTCCTCGCATGTCACCTTTTCAAAAAATACCCAGCACGACTCTAGTACCTTCCATTTTTCCACTTCCTAATTCAGCCATCACATCTAAAGACTGGTAAGCCGCAATATATTGCATGTTGATATGCTTGAATACTACAACAAAGATGTTTTAAATCAAAAATATGTACATTGCTTGCATAACAAGGAAAAATAATCAAAAACGCCATCTAATGGCTCTTTGCGGTATTGACTACAATCCAAAATAAATGCAAAATAACAAAGCTAGGAACGAAATGTTATTAATAGCTTAAATATGGAGACAAGCAGATTAAGAGCACACCTAAATTTAGGTCATTAAACCGAAGTTCCACCCAGAAATGGAACTTCCGCTGATCGGATCCGCCCCCCTCCCCTCCGGTGTCACATTTGGCACCTTTCAGGGGGAGCAGATACCTGTCAAATCCAGGTATTTGCTCCCACTTCCGGTGAAAGAGCACCACACATTGTGCGGCGAACTACGCTGTGCCCCCCCTCCTTTCCCCTCTGCTGTCTTCTGGGAGATACACAGGTCCCAGAGAACAGCAGGGACCATTCAGAAGGCAGATGCGCAGTAGGGCAGTAGTGAAGCCGAAAGTCTTCACTTCCTGGTTCCCTTACAAGGAATGGCGGCGGCAGCACCCGTGAGTCGATACGAAGATCAGCTTCGGGTGCCGACATTGCGTGCTCCCTGGACAGGTAAGTGTCCATATATTAAAAGTCAGCAGCTACAGGATTTCACTGACAGCTACAGAAGCCAAGCTTGTGAGAGTGGGGAGGGAGGAGAGAAGAACTGCAGACAGGCTAAGCACTGGATCGATAGAGGAAGCGGAGCGGGGCGGGGCAGGGAGCAGCAACTTGAAGGTTTTTTACCTTAAGGAATAGACTGCATTAAGGTTAAAAAAAAAATTAATTTTAGAAACACAGTAAAAATGTGTTTGTGCTTTTGTCCCAGATGAATGGATTTTCCATTACTTCCTGTCATGATATGAAGTAAGGGGAGATCTCCCAAACAGGGACACAAACAGTAATTAAAACTTTTTTCAAAATCCATCCCACACCTGTACCTTGTACACCCTTGGTAAGTAAGCTGGTGCCTGACTTATGATGGTTCTGCAGAAACTAAGATGTAGAGAATGGCCAGCACTCATGGAAAAAACTGACAGCTAGTGATGGACTCGGGCTTGTTCGGATTGAACCGGCCTGGAAGCCATCATTGCACACCGCCAATCGTAGGTAGTGAGGCATTTCCCGACTGGCAGCTGCACATACACACGCTGCCTACGATTGGTGGTGTGCAGTGTCAGCTTCCTGGTGGGTTTGATCCGAACATGCCCGAGCCCATTCCTACTGACAGCATTCCACCAACATCCACACGGGTCAACTTTCTCAAGGTCTCAAGATATTTCCCTCCAGTCTGCTAGCCATTCTCTACAGTTTAGTAATAAAACATGAGAGACCATATAACCCTTCCCTGTTCCATCCAAAGTTAGATTCAAAATTTTTGGTTGGAGATGGATCTCTCAGTGTATAGGAATGTTCATGCATGCAACTAAAGCTACTTTATTTTAAAATGAATCACCTGAATAGACTGTTGTGAAATATCCCCATTATCAAAGGAAAGATCTGTAAATGCATCAATCAGCGATGTGCCGTCAACTTTATCTGTGGCTGAGAACTGTTGTCCTCCTGTAAAAAAAAAAAAAAATTGTAACTATTTCCATTTATTGTACCAAAATTCACAAGGTTTTAGTAAGCAGCCATATCTTAATTGTTTACATTAATATCTTCTTATTTAGTCATAGGCAATGCTGGTGTTAGAGCCAATCACATAATCTCATATAATCCATAACACTGCCAGGAAGGAAGGCAAGGTCCTTGTTAAAGCTTTTCCTGTGCCTGCCCCCAAGCCTTGCTACCGTGTTGTCACCCTATCACACAAGGTAGACTACAAGTGGGCAGCAAATACTATGCAGACATTGACCTCTGTCGCCATTGGAAACCCTTGCTGAGCAATGCCATGCAGGTGTGGCTGGATTACATGTAGATAGCAATTGGAAACAAGAGGCTGCAGGAGATCAGTAGTACTAGTATGCAATAAAAAATTTAAAAAGGTCAAAATTATACCCCTTTCACACTGGACAGTTTTCAGGCGCTTTAGCGCTAGAAATAGCCTCTGCAAAGCAACTGAAAACAGCCTCCCAGTGTGTCTTTTTACACTGGGGCGGTGCAGTTGCGGGACGTTACAAAAAGTCCTGCAAGCAGCATTTTTGGGGCTGGTTGGGAGCGCTGTATTTAGCGCTTCCAAAGCGCCTTAAAAGCAATTTGAAAGTGCCGCAAAACTGAACTTTTTACCATTTTTTTTTTGGTAAAAAAGGCCCCACTAGCAGCCAAAAAGTGTCGCAAAAGCGCAGCTAAAACATCGCTAAAGTGCCACAAAAACGAGTGACGCTTTAGCGCTAACGACCGGGTATTCCAGTAAGAAAGTAGCCTAAGTGTCTTATAAAAATAAAAGAGAATAGCAATTGTTTATGATACAAAGAGCCTTAGCATACTAAATGTCATTCAGTTAGGGTTTAAAGTTCTTAGAAGCAAGTTGGAAAGCAATTTAAAAAAGCAGTCTTGGCATTGGTGTGCGCAGCCTATTGCCTTACTATGTGCACCATAAAGCTCAAACACACATGCATGTGTTTGTGTGTATATAAATTTAAATATATATCAGGTACGTGCATGTCACTTGATATCGCAGGGGCTGCTAGTCAGGTCTCACATGTCAGGATCTATCACGTCTAAAGATCCATACGGGCCAGTATCGCAGGAGAGCTGCTGCACAAGAAAGATCACAGTCCTAGAAGTGCTGTACATTTCCCCATCCCAGGAGGGTCCACATGTGTGGCTCTTTGCAAGCCTTCTGGGCCCATGCTTCATCTTGAGGAGGTGGGAATGGTGTGTGGAGATTTTTGGACCGCTGGGATCTTTTTAAACAATTTATGGCTATAAGGTAGTGTTCCATTTCCTGAGCGAGTCTGGAGAGCAGAGCCGGGTCTAGGTTTATGAAAAGGAGCCAGTAACAGCTTTGCTGTTTATGCTGTTATCCCAGTAAGATTTGCTAAGGGGCCATTACTTACTAATGCAGGATTTTGTCACGAAGAGGAGTCACTGTGTGGTTTTCCCTGGTTGATACACTTTATGGCATACACTCACTATATGCCCTGTGAAGAATTTTCGTGCTTGGTGTGAAGTCACTGGATGTTTTATCAACACATTATGGACTAATTCCTTTGTCACTTATTTTATTATTGTCACTAGGCACTACATTGTGCACCTTCCTAGATGTATTAATGTATTTGGCATTTATGTAGAATATTTTTTCACTGTGTATATTTTCACTTTAGACAGGCTGAGATCACCGTGTACCCTTATGTGTGCATGATACACACGACTGTAGTACTTTTTACACTGCATCGTATTGCACTTTTTCACCAGCTGCATTTATATTTATATATGAACATACCAATATTTATGTTTTTATGTCTCTGAGCATCTTAATTTATACCCTTATTAGGGCACTATATTTGTTTGCACTGAAGTGTTTGACACTGAGCCACCTGTTTGAACACTGCTTATATTAGCGTCTATTTTTTATTTTTTATTTTTTTTTTTACTTTATTATTTATGCACTTGGCACTTTAAATTTTTTTTGTTCCACAGCCTTACATTGTGATACTAAATAAGTACACGTATTGACTCATTAAGAGTTGCGACCTATACTACTATTTTGTACAACAGTATCTATCTATTACTGGTTTAGCGCAGCACCATACCTTCTATTACATTGCTTACTCCTATTTTTGTTACCCACCACGCTCTGTGGGTTTTGCAGCCCTAAGTGTTCGTTGTTAATTGCCTGTCTTGGCGCTACAGGTTGCTCGGGCAAAAAGATGGGAAAGATGTGAATCTGGCCTCTCTTCTGATAGCTTCACAGGATGCCACAGAAAACAAGTCTCATGCCGTGTACACACGGGCGGACTTTTCAGCATAAAACGTCCGACGGTGTTTCCGACGGACTTTTGACGGAGTTACGACGGACTTGCGAACGACCGGACTTGCACGCACACGAACAGACTAGAATAAGGAAGTTCATAGCCAGTAGCCAAAAGCTGCCCTTGCGTCGTTTTTTGTCCATCGGACTAGCATACAGACGAATGGATTTTTAGATCGGACTTGAGTCCGTCGGAAAGATTTGAAACATGTTCTAAATCTAAATTCCAACTGATTTTCGACAGAAAAGGTCCGCTGCAGGTCCGATGAAGCCCACACACGGTCGTGTGTACACGGCATTACACTTGCGGGGAGGTTTCGGTTGTGCTGAAAACCAAAGACCCCAGGCTCAATCGCAAGCTCAGTGTGGCGGAATTCGTGCTGGCTTTTGGCATCTTCTGAGACATTATTTGTGTGGTTAGGCCTGACATATATATATATATATATATATATATATATATATATATATATATATATATATATACACAGTATCTCACAAAAGTGAGTGCACTCCTCACATTTTTGTAAATATTTTATTATATCTTTTCAGGTGACAACACTGAAGAAATGACACTTTGCTACAATATAAAGTAGTGAGTGTACAGCTTTTGTATAAAAGAGTAGATTTGCTGTCTTCTCAAAATACCTCAACACACAGCCATTAATGTCTAAACCGCTGGCAACAAAAGTGAGTACACCCCTAAGTGAAAATGTCCAAATTGGGCCCAATTAGCCATTTTACCTCACGGTGTCATGTGACTAGTTAGTGTTACAAGGTCTCAGGTGTGAATGGGGAACGATCTTGGTGTTATTGCTCTCACTCTCTCATACTGGTCACTGGAAGTTTAACATGGCACCTAATAGCAAAGAACTCTCTGAGGCTCTGAAAAAAAGAATTGTTGCTCTACATAAAGATGGCATAGGCTATAAGAATATTGCCAAGATCCTGAAACTGAGCTGCAGCATGGTGGCCAAGATCATTCAGTGGTTTAACAGGACAGGTTCCACTCAGAACAGGCTTCACCATGGTCGACCAAAGAAGTTGAGTGCACATGCTCAGCGTCATATCCAGAGGTTGTCCCGCACTGCATCAAATTGGTCTGCATGGCTGTCATCCCAGAAGGAAGCCTCTTCTAAAGATGATGCACAGGAAGCTTGCAAACAGTTTGCTGAAGACAAGCAGACTGATATGGATTACTGGAACCATGTCCTGTGGTCTAATGAGACCAGATAAACTTATTTGGTTCAGATGGTGTCAAGCATGTGTGGCACCAACCAGGTGAGGAGTACAGAGACAAGCGTGTCTTGCCTACACTCAAGCATGGTGGTGTGAATGTCATGGTCTAGGGCTGCATGAGTGCTGCCGAAACTGGGGAGCTACAGTTCATTGAGGGAGCCATGAATGCCAACATGTACTGTGACATACTGAAGCAGAGCATGATCCCCTCCCTTCGGAGACTGGGCCACAGGCAGTATTTCAACATGATAACGGCCCCAAACACACCTCCAAGACAACCACTGCCTTGCTAAAGAAGCTGAGGGTAAAGGTGATGGACTGTCTCTAGACCTAAATCCTATTGAGCATCTGTGGGGCATCCTCAAACGGAAGGTGGAGGAGCACAAGGACTCTAACATCCACAAGCTCTGTGATGTCATCATGGAGGAGTGGAAGAGGACTCTAGTGGCAACCTGTGAAGCTCTGGTGAAATCCATGCCCAAGAGGGTTAAGGCAGTGCTGGAAAATAATGGTGGCTACACAAAATATTGACACTTTGGACATTTTCACTTACAGTAGGGGTGCACTTGTTGCCAGCAGTTTAGACATTAATGACTGTGTGTGTTGTTCTTTTAAGGGGACAGCTAATTTACACTGTTATACAAGCTGTACACTCACTACTTTACGTCGTAGCAGTGTAATTTCTTCAGTGTTGTCACATGAAAAAATAAAATATTAACAAAAATGTGAGAGGTGTACTCACTTTTGTGAGATACTGTGTGTGTATATACACACACACACAGACACACAAAATTCCTGCTAAATCTAAAATCTAAAAACTGTTCTGAGTAATAAACTTCTGTGTATGAATAAGGTCATGGGGCTCATTCACATGGGCGCTGTGGCCTGTACAGTGTGAATCAGTGTTTTTTCATGGGGTTGGAGCAGGCAGCCTATGTTTTGCTATAGGGACACAGCAGTTGTATGAACACTGCTGTAGGCATGTGGATACAGGTGCGTGGTCCTGAAAACAGACAGTGTGCATTTGGGGCCCCTCACACCTGCCAAATTAGGGCCTGCAGCTGTGTTTATACAGCCACTGCATCCTCATAGAGTAACATGTAGCTCCAGCTGCACAAACAAACTGCTCATTCTTTGGGCCAGAGAAACCTAAATTTTTGTATTATTTGTATAAATTTATAACTTTTTTTACAATTTTGTCATTTTTTTTTTACAATTTGTATTATTGTTGTATAATGTATTTTTCTTTGACAATGCTGTAAGGTGGGGAGGGGGGGGGGGGGTTTGGGGAATTATCCTGGTGTTTCACTTATGAGACAGATAAAGGGGCTGAGAATATTAATTGCTCAGTCTTTCTCTGCAGCCCCTTCCCCTGCTCTCCATCCTGAAGTTCCCCTGCTTAGTGTGCCCGCACAAAGAGCACACAGAGGGGGCAGCAGGATAATCAAATATTGGACAGGGAGGGTGATCAGTGCAGCAGGGGGGCACTTATAAGAACCAATATCATTATGTGCCTCTCTCTACTGCAGCTGGAAGCTGGCAGAAAGGAGAGGAGGAGGAGCCAGATTTCAACTTCTGCAGGGAGAGACACATACCAGGATCAGTTCTTATAAGTGCCCCCTGCCTTACCGATCCCAACCTCTCCTGCCCACATCCGATTTCCTTGCTACCCAAGTCCCCTGGAGCATGGGCTGGGTCACAATGGGGGTTGATTATGGTGTGCCCAGGCACACCCAGCACACCCCATGTGCACACTTATGAATCTTCATCACCCGTTTTATCATAAAGAACAGAACGCCTCTCTCTAAATGAAAATGTGATAGTATAACTATACAAGTTAGGGCACTTTCACGTGAGCAGCCAGAAGGCGGTAAAAACTGGCAACTGAGCTGTGGTTTTACTACTCCGTAACCACCAAGTTAAATTCTACTATTGCAGTCTGATAGGGCTGTACACATGCCACAGTCAAAATGCGTTGCTTTGCAGTTTGCAGCAATTTTAACTCGACTTGCGTAGTTTGACCAGCAGTACTGCTTGTCAAATGCACCCATTAAGTTAAATTAAAACGTGTCACAGCTGCATACCAAATGCTTGGCTTGCAGCTGTACTGTGGTATTTTAATACAAACTCCTCCTTGGAATTTAAAAAAAAGCAGACCTTCAAGAGGCGCCATGATCGTCTCCTTAAACCCAAAAGCAAACCTTTTTCATATTTGTAGCTTACCAGTTCTTATATGTGATAGCTGCATTAGTTTTATTTTTTAGGCTTTCTTTCCTTTATTTCCATCAAGTAATCTGGCCATTAAGTCTGTTGTTTTTCAACAGATTAAGCTCTCCTGAAAATGTATCAGTTAAGAGTGTTTGAGACAAACCATTTACCACTGACAGGGGTACTTACAATGATCAGCATTTACTTATTCATGTAAAACCTTTATGCCAAAAAGAAAAAAAAATTGCTTTACATGCTTGTGTAACTGTAACGTGAGCTGGAGTTTAATTTCAATTTTTTAGTGTATCTAAATTGGCTAGTACATCTAACACCCCTCTCCCCCTAGACTGACAATGGTACTCTCCAAATGTGTCCCTGTGCTCCTCCATCTAAAGTGGGGGCTCTCTAATGCAGGAGGTATGTTACTGGCCATATCACCAGGTGAAATCAGAGGGAAGAAAGCCTAAAAACAGAAAACTATTGCAGCCTCTACATCTAAGGATTGGTAAGGCACAATATATTACATTTTTGGTTTTTGGTCTCATACCGCTTGAGTGCTTTGGCAGCCACTGATCTACCATCCACTGAAAAGTGATCCACCCAGATTTCTTTTCAGAGGGTGGTAGACTCTGCCATCCATGTGAAATAGCCCTTATAGTAAGATAGGGACTAAAGCAATCCAAAAGCCCTCACACTAATCAGTGTACAAGGGGGCTGGGGTTGGAGGGAACATCTTAGAGATATTACATGGAGGAGCCAGAAGCCTATATTTTTTTTAGTTCACAGTCTGTTAAAATACATTAAGCCCCAGTTCACACTGAGAACGGCTTTGAAATTGCGCTACTTCAGTTTGATTTTAAAGTCGCCAGTCAGTGCGATTTCATGTGCAGCTTGCCGACGTCTGTGTTATTTCATGCACAAATGTCAAAGCTAGTTACACATGAAATCAACAAAAATAATGCAGAAACCTTTTTCAAATCAGTGCGATTCGCACAGATTTGAATGGTTCCTTAAGTACAAATAGCGTGTGACTTGTAATGTGATTTTGAACTGTCAATTTGCATGACAAGTCGCACCGGTGTGAATGGGGGCTTATACTCAACGTAATTGCAAAGTGCTTTATTTTGGTCTAGTGGCCCATGTGTTATGAGAATATAAGATTGTTTCACCTGTGTTTTTTACTACATCAATTAGTGATTTGGTATAAGCTGGTCCCAGCGTTATAAAATGGATGATAGCTCCACTTTTATATATTTCATCGAAGCACCGGGAGGTGTCATAATTATCTTCCCCATCTGACAACAGGAGTATTTCAGAGCCATATGAAGATCCATCAATCCCTTTATTAACCTAAATTTAGAATGAGAAAATAGAAAGATGTTACAATATGATGCCGATGAAAAGTTTTCATCTGTAAAAGCAACAGGTAATAGAGTGGCACCACCCTAATGCCTGGTACACATGATGAGTTAATCGGACGAATGTTCATTTTTTTTTTTGCATGCAAATCTCAGATCGAATCTGATGAGTTTTCTAAAGCCACGAAAATTCTAGTATGACAGAATAAAAATTTGGATGTGATGTCACGTGTTGTAATGTATTTGTATTGCATTTTCGAACGACAGCTGTACCGATTAAACGAAAATTGTACGATCTGGCGTCGTACGAATATTTTTTGTGTGCATGTCCAATACAATAATATCGGATGAACTGACATGATCGGCTGTCGAAAGCTCTGTACTAACGATCCGATTATCGCACGATCGATTCGAAATCGGTATTTTTTGTACATTTTTCTGATCGTGTCTACGGGGGCTTTAAAATAAATAGGTTTCCAGATCTCACCTGCCCAATCCCGCCAGGAAGCCAACACTGCACACAGCTGATCACAGGCAGCGAGACATTTCCTGATCCGCAGCTGTATAGATCGATAAATGTCTCGCTGCCTGTGATTAGCTGTGTGTAGTGTCGGCTTCCTGGCGGGATCAGGCAGGAAGGGATCCCAAACACACCCGAACCCATCCCTAGTTAAGATCTCCACTAAGGATGAGCTGCGGCGTGTTCGTATAGCCCACGTGCAGAACCCGCCAGGAAGTCGGCTCTGCACTGCGCTAATCACAGGCAGTGAGACGTTTCCCAATCTCTGCAGCCGCACATTGGGACAATGTCTCACTGCTTGTGATTAGTGCAGCGCAGTTCCGACTTCCTGGCGGGTTCTGCACGTGGGCTATACGAACACGCCGGAGCTCATCCTTAATCTCCACTCTGCCTCCCGCCAGGAAGTCGGCTCTGCACTGCGCTAATCACAGGCAGTGAGACGTTTCCCAATCTCTGCAGCCGCACATTGGGACAATGTCTCACTGCTTGTGATTAGTGCAGCGCAGTTCCGACTTCCTGGCGGGTTCTGCACGTGGGCTATACGAACACGCCGGAGCTCATCCTTAATCTCCACTCTGCCTCCCATCAAACAAACACAACCCCAATTTCTAACTGTCCATCTTTACTTTCTTTTAACAAAAATGAAAAATATTCTAAGCCACTGGCCTGGAACAATTATGTAGATAGGGAATTCTGAGTTAAATTTTTTGCATCCATGTACTAGATCTGTAACTTTGCAATACTGACAACAGACAGCCAGGCAACAAGCATTTCTCAATGATCAACACTGCGTACATGTTTCTTTCTTGTGTGTAATTCAACTGCAAAATGTTTCTCCTCCAGAAATCACATAATAATTCATTAATTCTCAAGTACAGTCTACACAGGTTTTATGTTTTTATGTTTGGTGTCTTTTTTTTACAATTATATCCACAATAATTCAGAAAATTACCTGAATTCCAGTTAGGATTCCTGAACATATGTTTGTTCCTCCCTCTGTAGTTTGTGGAAGAAAGGATTTCAAAGTCTTTCGATTCTGGTCATTTTTAATTTGTATCAGTGGAGTTCTAATCACACCAGAATCTGAGAATTTGACAATTCCAACATAAGATCCTTCTTCAAGGATCTGCATAACAAAGATCTCTGCTGCCTGGTATAATCGTTGGATGCGGTTCTGAAAAATATTAAAAGTTAGTCTCATACTTCAGCAAAGTATAAGAAGATATAATCACTATAAGGTGCTTGAACATTTTGCTGGTTGAAAGCTGAAGACTGGGAAATTAGAGGGGAGAGAGAAAAACTGTTTTTATTTTGACTACTGGCGATAGCTGTGGTTGCATTTTTAGTTTTTTTGGGGGGGGGGGTATTTCCTTGCAGCTTTTTAAACACCTTTTCTGTCACTTTTCAAGTAGCCTTTTTTTAAATTAACCTCTTATGGACCGGAAGGTTTTACCCCCTTCCTGACCAGGCCATTTTTTGCGATACGGCACTGTGTTAGCTTAACTCACAATTGTGCAGTCATGCAACGCTGTACACAAATAACATTTATGTCCTTTTTTTCCCACAAATAGAGCTTTCTTATCGTTGTATTTGATCAACTCTGCGTTTTTTATTTTTTGCGCTATAAACAAAAAAAAGAGCAACAATTTTGAAAAAAAAAAAAACAATATTTTTTACTTTCTGCTATATTACATACCCAATAAAAAAAATGTAAAAAAAAATCAAATGTCTTCATCAATTTAGGCCAATATGTATATTGCTACATATTTTTGGTAAAAAAAATATATTGATTGGTTTGCGCAAAAGTTATAGCGTCTTCAAAATATGGGAAATATTTATGGCATTTTTATTTATTTATTTTTTTTACTAGTAATGGCAGCAATCAGTGATTTTTAGCGGGACTGCGACATCGCGGCAGACAAATTTGACACTAAGGGAGTCATTTACTATAATGCCGCGGTGCTATTTAGCGCTAATTACCATGAATTAGCGATAAATACCGCTAATCGCGCTAATTAGCACTAAAATGGTATTCACTATAGCACTGGTAAAAAAAATACTCCTAAAATCAAATTTACTATAGTTCCCTGAAAACAAATAGCGCCCAAATCCTTACTCTGCTAAAACCTGGAGTAGTGCACACGGAAATAATGTTTAGAGCATGATATACAGTGCTGTGAAAAAATATTTGCCCCCTTCCTGTTTTTTAATTTTTTTGCATATTTCTCACACTTAAATGATTCAGATTAGACAGCAGACAGTACAAATACAATACACCTTAATACAGTAGGAATCAGAGGGCCCTACTCCTTAGAGCCTACAATCTAAGAGGGAGTTTACATAGGCAGATCCCCGTTCTCTGTGGGGAACGATCGTGGGTGGCCGGCGGACATCGTCAGACACATTGATTGGCCAGTGGGGGAGACAATCAGCACGCTCGTGCCCACACAGGCTAGTGCACGAAATGACATACAGGTGTGTTAAAGTGGTTAAAGGGAGTGGTTAATTGGTCACAGATGCTACAGGTACTATATAACTCTCTTTAGTACTCACTTAGAGCTTGCCCACCTTTTTGCTTGCTGGAACTTGGACAAAGTGGAAGTGGTGAGTTAAGAACTGGAGTTTAAAATAGGAGATTATAACAGGAGCATGGGCGTCCGCAGCAGGGGGCAAGGGGGGGGTCAAGTGCCCCCCCCTAAATTGGCAAAGTGACAGGTGCGGGCAGTGCCGGCTAAACTGTGCTCGATGGCAGATGAACATGCACATCAGTACACAGTCACAGATAACTACCCAAGTCAGACCTAAAGTGTCCTTGCAGAGCTGCAGCTGGGTGCCGAGTGCTGGAACGCTCCCTGCACTCCTACACTTACCTGAGAAGACATCAGTTACACTTCTCTGTCAGGAGGAGTGAACTCCGCCCCACAGATCATTTCTAGTCCCCGCCACTGACATGATGTCATTCAGAGGCCGGGACAGGAAGAGAGAGAGGCACCGCGAGGGAGCGTGCAGGTTGCTGGAATTAGGTAAGTGAGCAGTGGCAGACAGAGGGGAATATATGTTGCTTAACAGTGTAATGTTGCAGTGCCGCTTTTCCAGTAATGGCCCGGAACCAAAGTAGCACTAGGAGGAGGGCCAGCATGACTAGGGTGGGGCAGTGAGGTGGAGTAATTAGGTATGTTAATTAGGTTAGGAAGGGGGGAGTGGGGGGAGCCAGTTATAAGTGGGGGTGGAGCTGAAGCGGGGTCAGTTGGAGAGAAGAAAGCGCAGTTAGAAGAATTTGCTACCCGGTCTCCACTTACAACATGGGTGACTTGGAGACGATTTTGTCTCGCCTGAGAGAGGAGGCGGCGGCCAGAGGCACGGGATGGCTGCAGGCTTCTGTGACTAGCCTGTTACAGGGCCCCAGCCAGTCCTCCTCCGTTTCACCCACCAGCCCCCCTCCTCCGGGCCGCACACGTGCTAGGCGGTCTAGGCCGCCTGAGCGTTTCAGCCCGGAAACCGATCGCGCAGGGAGTCTGGCACTGGAAGGGCGGACTCCGCCGGCCAAGCGAAAATCGGCTGTGGCTGCGGCTAGCGGGGACGGTCAGAGGACTCGGTCGCGTCGGATGCTGGAGACGAGCGGTGCTGCAGGATCGGGTAACGCCCCCCCTGCAGACACTGCGAGAAACATGGCGGCTGCCGCGGCGGGCTTTCAGCCTGGCATAAGGGGAGCTCGGCGAGGGAGAGAGGCCTCGGCGGGTGCTGGCTGTGGGGCGAGAACGGCTGGGGCCTGTATTCCAGAAGCGAGGGGACGGAGGAGGAGTTCGACGGGTGCCCCGCATGTTCGGGGGGACTTGGATGTGCATCGGTCCAGATCCACGGCCAGGCGGGCTCCCCCTGCCCGGCCTAGGGCCCAGCGAACTTGCCTTGTGGAGAAGAGCGTTGGTGCGGCGCACAGTGATGACGTCACTGAGGGGCGCTCTACGGCGGCGGTGAATCCTGCGGTGCGGCCTGCGACTGAGGAGCAGAGAGAGGCCGGGAGTTCCCAAGACAGTCTGTCTGAGGGTGAGCTGGACGATCGTGTGGAAGAAGAACTACCAGAGCCGGCGTGTGCAGCGGGGATCGCGGCTGGATGTCCAGTGAGGCAGCGGCAGCCAGGTGAGCCCCTTTCTGTGTTGTCTTTGTCTTCTGCTAATGCTGACAAAAGGGGGTCTGTAGTTGATGGTGGGGTAGCTGTGTCAGGAGCTCAGGGTGGTTTAGGTAGTGTGGGGCAAGATAGTAGTTCCACGTCTCTGGGGTTGCAAGACGTAGGGGTGGTACGGACTTTGCTGGAGGGTTTGCGGGAAGTGCTGGCACGCTGTGAGGCTGGTCAGCGGCCGGTGGCGAGTGCTTCCCCAGTAGCGGCGTGGGCACCAGCCCACACGGCTGCACCGCAGGGACCTGCGGTGGGCGCGGTAGCTGCTGGGTTAGGGACAAAAACTACAGCAGCGCAGCCGGCGCAGGTAGTGACTGGTGTTGCAGCGACGGTGGGGGATGCGGTGCCTGTGGGTAAGGGGACAGCCGGACTAGACGTGTGCGTTTGGCAGATGCTGCCAAATGTGAGGTATACGTCTGTTTTGAGGGACCGTTGGGCGCTCATTTAAAGACGGAAGTGAGGGAGCGCATTCTGAAGGGGGAGTATGTTGAAATATTCTCCTTGTTGCCCTTGGAGAAGTTTAATTTGGACAAAGTTAAGCCTGACGAGAGCAAAAAAGAGGAAGAGGAGAAGCGGCGTTACCGCTTAATACCGCGCACTTTTTCAAATTGGCTGCAGGCGTTTGCGATTTTGGCAAGCGTTATTGGTGAAAAAGCGCCTGAGCACTGCTCTGCTCTTTTCTGCTATCTGGACTCCATTGGCGAAGCGCAAAGGGTGTACGGTGGTACGGCCTGGTTGCGTTATGATGAGCAATTCCGGCAGAGGAAGGCGGTACGCCCTGAATTGCGGTGGGATCACAAAGACATTAGTCTTTGGATGAAGTTAATGTCTTCTCCAAGGAGTTCTTTGTCTCCCTTTCAGGGAGGGGCCGGGGGTTCAGCTATTGCCGGACAACCGGCCGGAAATCGCATGGGTTTCTGCTGGCAGTTCAACGCCGGTGCATGCAAGTTTGGGGCAAAATGTCGATTTCGACATGAGTGTTCCACATGTGGAGGGTCGCACTCTCAGTCCCGGTGTTTTAAGCAAGGTCGCGGAAAAGGGGGGGATGCTGGAAAAAGGGAGGACACCAGTGAGGGTAAAAAAGATGGCCCCTTTTCTAAGACGGTACCCTGATCAGGAAGCGGCCAAGTTATTAGAGCTGGGATTTACGGAAGGTTTTAAGTTGAATAGCGGGCTGAGTGTAGTTCCGCCTATGGCGGAAAATTTGAAGTCTGCCAGGGAACACCCTAGTGTTGTTACGGATAAATTGTTGAAAGAAGTATCCTTAGGGCGCATGGCGGGCCCGTTTGAGTTGCCCCCAGTGCCGGATTTAGTTGTTTCCCCGCTAGGTGTGGTACCTAAGAAGGAGCCGAACAAATTTCGGCTCATTCATCATTTGTCATACCCGCGCGGGGGATCAGTTAATGATTCTATTGACCCTGAATTGTGTAGGGTGTCTTACACATCTTTTGACACGGCAGTCGCTTGGGTCCAGCGTCTGGGTAAGGGCGCGTTGTTGGCAAAAACAGACATTGAGGCTGCTTTTCGCCTTTTGCCTGTTCATCCAGAGTGCTGTCGTTTGTTAGGGTGTCGCTGGCAGGGCAAGTTTTTTGTTGATAGGTGTTTGCCCATGGGGTGTGCGATTTCGTGTTCGCTGTTTGAACACTTTAGTTCCTTTTTGGAATGGGCGGTGCGGGATGTTTCGGGCTTGTCATCCGTCATCCATTATTTGGATGATTTCTTGTGTATAGGGCCGGCGGGGAGTTTGGTGTGCGCGTCATTGCTGGCTACGATTCAGCAGCTTTTTGAGGTTTTTGGAGTTCCGTTGGCTCCAGACAAGACGGAAGGCCCAGTTACTGCTTTGAGTTTTTTGGGGATTGTTATAGACACGGTAGCGATGGAATGTAGATTGCCTCAGGACAAATTGGATGGTCTAAAACTGGAAGTGTCTTTGGCGTTGCAGACAAAGAAGGTACAACTTCGATCGTTACAATCGTTGCTGGGCAAATTGAATTTTGCGTGCCGCATCATGCCTATGGGGCGGGTCTTCTGCAGGCGCCTTGCCGCCGCCACGGCAGGGGTCAGGGCCCCGCATCATTATATTCGATTAAGTAAGGATCATAAGGAGGATTTGAGGGTATGGGAATCGTTTTTAGCTACGTATAATGGCCGCTCTTTGTGGATGGGGGTGGTAGTTTCAAACTTTGATTTGGAACTGTTTACTGACGCGGCTGGATCATGTGGATTCGGGGCGTTTTGTCAGGGTAAGTGGAGCGCGGGGGAATGGCCGGTACTTTGGAAGGAGGCTGGACTGATCCGCAACTTGGCGGTTCTGGAATTGTTTCCCATTGTTCTAGCGGTGGAGCTTTGGGGCACAGAGTTTAAGAACCGTCGAGTGCGCTTTCACTGTGATAACCTCGGTGTGGTGCAGGCCATTAACAATAACACTGCGTCTTCCCCCCCAGTGGTGCGCTTGCTAAGGCACCTGGTATTACGTTGTTTGTGTATTAATTGTTGTGTTACTGCTATTCATGTGCCGGGAGTGGATAATTCTGTAGCTGATGCATTGTCTCGTTTCCAGTGGGACAGGTTTCGTCAACTGGTGCCGGGAGCAGAAGTGTGCGGGATTCCTTGTCCCGAGAATTTGTGGAGCATCGCATTGCCATCGCCCAACAGTTAATTCATCGATCGGTATCCGCAACTACTTGGGCGAAGTACAGTAAGGTTTGGCGGGAATGGGAAGTTTTGGTGGAAGAAGTAGGGGTCAGTACACATGAAGAAGATAGGATTAATGTGCTGCTTTATTTTATAGGCAGGAATTTTGAGAGGGGAGTATCGGTTTCCTCTATGTCTAGCAAGATGGCGGGGCTGGCTTTCATGTTTCAGTTGGCTGGGCAAAAGGATGTGACGAAGGATTTCAGGGTTCGGCGTGCTATGCGCGGATATCGCGCTGGTCGTACGGCTGCCGACAAAAGACGCCCAGTTTCCTTTGAAGTTTTAGGAGAGGTGGTCAAAAGGTTGGGAGATGTTTGTTTTTCAAGTTTTGAGCGGGTATTGTTTAGGGCCATTTTTGTGTCGGCCTTTTTTGGAGCGTTTCGGATAGGGGAGATAGTGAGTAATAATAGAAGGGGCAATGGCGGTTTGGAAGTACAGGACGTTTCGTTATGTGAGGATAAGCTGAGGATATTTTTGAAAAAGTCCAAGACGGACCAATGCGGGAAGGGAAAATGGGTTGAGTTGAATAGGATCCCGGGTTCCCCCGTATGCCCGGTTGCGGCAATAGGGGAATTCTGTACCATTAGGCCGCGACGGGGGGGGGTTTTCTTCCAACATGAAGATGGCAGGGCGGTTTCTCGTTTTCAGTTTCAGGCGGTTTTCAAAAAATGTTTGATAGCCGCGGGATTCAGCCCAGAGAATTACTCTTCACATTCGTTCCGCATCGGTGCAGCCACGGAGGCGGTTAGGTGGGGATTGGATGAGGATGTGGTCAAGGGTATTGGCAGGTGGGAATCATCCAGGTTCAAGTTGTATGTTTGTCCTCACCTTCTGTAGTGGCTTAATCAGTTCTGGGGGGGGGGTGGAGCCAATTTCGGTGACAAGAGATACTGAGGGAAGATAGCATTCCTATTGGGCAGGTCAAAGGGTCTTAGCAATTAGGGAAGGTAAGGCATGTTTGTTTGTTTCCTTGTCTTCCTTTTGTTTGTTTTCCATGTTTTTCAGGTTCGGACCCCTGTTTGGTGTGGATCCTGGGACATTCTTACGTGTATTGGGGTGCCAGGAGGGCGGATGTTAGAAGGGGGGGCAGGCTATTGGGTCTGTCAGAGGAGGAAGGGGTGGTACGTTGGATCGGGATTCCGGGCATGCTCTGGTCCAGGGTAGTCCCTGAGATGCATAAGTTTGCCTGCCTTGACCGCACCCCTGATGTGGTCGTGATTCATGCGGGTGGCAATGATTTGGGGGTTCGTTGTGCGAGAGAGCTTATCCGAGATATAAAATTCGATCTGCTACGTTTACAATCCTTTTTTCCAGATACCATTTTTATCTGGTCGGATATCGTGGCCAGGACAGCTTGGCGTTTGGCTCGCTCTGTTGCAGGTCTGAACAGAGCGAGGATAAAGGTCAATAAAGCGGTGGCAAAATTTTTTGTTCGTAATGGCGGTTTGGCAGTGCGGCATCGGGATTTAGAAGAAGAAACCTGGCGTTTTTTGAGATCGGATGGTGTACACCTGAATGCGATCGGTTTGGATCTGTGGCAGCTGGCGTTGCAGGAGGGTGTACAACGGGCGGTGATGGTGTGGAGGGCGACACGCACGTAAGGCGTCACGTGCGCGTGCTGTGGCGGCTGGTCTATGGGGTCCTTGGAGGCGGGGCTAAAAAATAATGGAGGTTTTTTAGGGGGGTTGGGCCCCACGGAGTTTTTTGGGGTCCTTTCCCTGGTATGGAAACAATGGTGGAGGAAGTTGTATCTGGCAGGAAGTAGCTGTTTTGTCCCCGAGCTTTCGTAATTACACGGCAGGGGGCCGTTTTTTGGGTATACCGATACAACTAAGTGGGGTAAGGACATTGATATGGCCTTCAAGGACCCTTAGATAAAAAAGGTTAATACTAAGGTTCAGTGGTGGAGTAATGTTTACAAGATGTTATAAAATGTTTTATAAGAATGTATATTAGGCATTAAGTTATGTTCAAAGTATTTTTTGTATTTTATTTTTGTTGTAATAAAAGGCTGCTATGGCCATTCGACTCCAGAGGAGTAGTGTCGTGTGGTCAATGGTGGGGTAAGAAGGGGAAGTAATTTGGAATTACTAGGTATACACGGAAGCCTCACGATAGACACATCCCTGAGTCAAGTAATGGCCCGGAACCAAAGTAGCACTAGGAGGAGGGCCAGCATGACTAGGGTGGGGCAGTGAGGTGGAGTAATTAGGTATGTTAATTAGGTTAGGAAGGGGGGAGTGGGGGGAGCCAGTTATAAGTGGGGGTGGAGCTGAAGCGGGGTCAGTTGGAGAGAAGAAAGCGCAGTTAGAAGAATTCCCACCCTCCCTCCCGATTTTAATTATAGTACAGTACGGTGTATAAAAAGGGGGACATGGGATGTTAAGGTTGGGTTTATGGCTTACGAAGGTAATGGTAATGACGGTGGGGAATATGACTGTCGTAGCAGCGGCTGGTCTATGGGGTCCTTGGAGGCGGGGCTAAAAAATAATGGAGGTTTTTTAGGGGGGTTGGGCCCCACGGAGTTTTTTGGGGTCCTTTCCCTGGTATGGAAACAATGGTGGAGGAAGTTGTATCTGGCAGGAAGTAGCTGTTTTGTCCCCGAGCTTTCGTAATTACACGGCAGGGGGCCGTTTTTTGGGTATACCGATACAACTAAGTGGGGTAAGGACATTGATATGGCCTTCAAGGACCCTTAGATAAAAAAGGTTAATACTAAGGTTCAGTGGTGGAGTAATGTTTACAAGATGTTATAAAATGTTTTATAAGAATGTATATTAGGCATTAAGTTATGTTCAAAGTATTTTTTGTATTTTATTTTTGTTGTAATAAAAGGCTGCTATGGCCATTCGACTCCAGAGGAGTAGTGTCGTGTGGTCAATGGTGGGGTAAGAAGGGGAAGTAATTTGGAATTACTAGGTATACACGGAAGCCTCACGATAGACACATCCCTGAGTCAAGTGCACTGGACTGGTTAATGTCATGGGAGCTGTGGTGGGTTTTGTGATTGGGGGTTAATTAAGCCATTAGCCAGTAATATGCAGGATGAAGGGCTTAATGTACTGGCACTGGCCACAAAAGCACAAGGCGTTTATGAACACTGCCATTGATCTGTAATGCATTAGTGGCCAGTAGCATGTAATTAACCCCTTTGTGCTGCATTAGTGGCCAGTGTCAGTGTTAACCTATTCCTGCTGCAATACAAAGGGGTAATTAACACTGCCACTGGTCGCTACTGCATTAGTGATCAATAGCAGTGTTTATTAAGCCCTTGAGCTGAATTAGTGGCCAATGTCAGTGTTAATTAGCTCCTTCATGCTGCATGGTTTTAAATTAGCATATCACCACTGACCATCTATGCGGGGCTAATATTGCAGCTACTGCACCAATGCTGGGAATTATTATTGCAGAAACTGACACCAATATTTGGGATTATTATTGCAGAAACTGTCACCAATATTGGGGATTATTATTGCAGAAACAAAATGTGGCAGTGGAAGGGGGAGGGATATCATGCTTTATGTGATAATGACTAAGCCCCTCCCCTTCATTACATTATTGAAAAGGGGCGGAGTATTGGTGACCCTAAAATGATTCCCCCCCTGAAAAAATTTCTGCGGACGCCCATGAACAGGAGTCTTCAACTCTGTAAGTAGCATCCAAATTTCCTGTTAGTAATTATAAAATTGTAACTGGGATAATGTGTGCTAGCAAAATTGAAGGTTTTGTGCAGGGTACAGTGTGCCGCATGTATACAACGATTGAGCAACAGGTCCAGGATGGATACCGATGCGACAGATGTGAGCGTGTTACCCTTCTGCAAGCTCACATTCAAAATCCAGGGGAGCAAGTTGTAACACTGGGTAGAACTGACAACCTTGAAAGGGGTCCTCTGAGCAGGTGGTTAGTAGGATTGATGTGGAGGGTGGAGGGGTCAGTCAGGATTATCAGGTAGGAAGATGGGTTACTATAGTCAGAGGGAGTGCTAGGGGCTCACAGAAAAGGAAGGCCAGCCCTGGGTTTGAGCACCCAAACAGATTTGCCAAGTTGGGCGAAGAAGTGAGGGTGGCAAGCTTAGAGGTGGCAGCCCTGGATGTCACTGCTACCCCTAACAGCCAGGAGAGCAGCCCATCTAGTAGAGGTCATGGGGGTAGTGCAGGTAGGCAGTGATCATCCGTGGCACATCCATGCCACATCAGTGCTCATTGGTACCACATCCATGCCACATCAGAGAGGTTATTTTTAAACAGCTTTCAAGGCTACATTGATAATAAACAAATCCTTTAAATAAAATAGTTGGGGATGTCTTACAGTTGTATGTGGTGCTACAGAACAGTACAATTTTGACAAACAGTCTTAACAGGGTACACTTGTTGGGCATATTTGGCTATGAATTGTCTTCTTTTACAATTAGTTTCACTTGCATACAGCAGCACCCCAATATACCTGGTGAAAAGTAAGCTGCATCTCTGGTGGCAAGTGAGTGCTACACCTCTGATGACAATTAAGTTGCATCTCTGGTGACAAGTGAGCGCTGCCATGTTCTTGCTATTTATGAGTACTCAGGTGGGTGATCTGGGGGCCTGGATGCTGAAGCTATAGAGAGCTGACTGAGGGGCTGTCTGCTGAAGATCTAGTCAGGTATCACAGGAGAGTCAGCTGTGTGATTACTAAAGGGGACATTGGCTAGTGTCCTAAAGAACTTAGTTTATCTAATTCCTTGTGAAGGGATTCTGCTCTTAGTGCTCTAAAGTAAGAAGCTTGTGTGCTGCTTTTCACTGCTTCTACTACAAGTCCCCAGTGTGTTATATGCAAGGACTTCTGCTTCAGATTTACAGAAATGAGTTCACTGTCTTCAACCTGTACATAGTTTCAGTTTTTGGAGTACCCCACTCAATTCCCTCAAACCCTATCCAAGTTCTCTAAAAATAAAAACAACACCCCTAGACTGGTTATTGGGGAAAAGTGTGGCTGAGATTGTATACCTGGCTGCGGGGCAATTAACTGGGGAAGAACCTGAACAAATTTCCAGCAGCTCCTATGGGAGTAAGCACTACACTTACCTACTCTGTGCAATGGTTATGAACAGAGCAGCCCCGATTTTCCTCTTTTCAGGTCCCCCACCAGCATTCCTGACTCCTCCCCACTGCTGAATGCAGCTTGCTATGGGTGCATCTGTGCTTGCTCGCTCCTGAGCCACAATCTGCTTCCTCCTCACTGGCTGTGATTGACAGCAGTGGGAGCCAATGGAGAGAGAGAGAGGCAAGAGAGCCACTGCTCTCATGCACATCGCTGGATAAAGATTGGGCTCAGGTAAGTATAAGGTGGGGCGGACCTCTGTCAGCATGAACACACAGATGCAGTAACAGCTCACCCGATTCTTGCTTTCATTTGTTTAAAATGAACTGACAGAGGAAATCTTCCACTACTCTATCACTCTTCCTCTGCTATTCTCTGCATTATATGATGTCATCAGATAGAGCAGCAAAGGAAGAGAAGTGGAAGTTTTCCTTTGCCAGCTCTTTGTATACAAGTGACTGCAGCAATCTAGTGATCTACTGAGCTATAACTGCATATGTGGGTTTGCTTTGCTTACACAGGTCTGACTGGAGCATGGTTTAACTACCGAGGCACCCACTGCTGCTCATTCCTAAAGCCCAGACTGGGCCCTGCTCCAGCCAGGGCCCATTAGCAGCCATATGGGTTGTTATGTTATGGAAGCAGTTCTACCAATGATAATTGCAATTTATACATAAAATATTGATGGAAGGGATAAGTACAGCGCTGCACTAAAAAAGGGAGAGCACCAGAGCAGCAGCCAACACACCCATACACTCAGGGTGAAAATAACAACAAAAGATTAAAAGTGTAGCGCTATAAGCTCAATAAATGTGTACAATAAATAAATATATCAGAATGATGTGAGAAGTAAATAACCTTATACAGTTAATACAACTAAGTGAGACTGTAGTGCACCAGATAAACAAATATAGCAGTGACTGGCATAAGAGAAGCAATAACACTTGTGTGCATATAACACCTCAAACAATTAGTGAATAACATCAAAAGATATATTAGTCCATATCAGATAAGTGAAAAAGATCAAAAAGTCTATGGTGGTAGTACATAAGCGATGATGGGCGAATGCCTCCCAAACGCACAGGGGGATGATTAGACCCAATCTGGCAGGTAAGTGGACCGTGGTAAAACCGAAGGTGCACAGAAGGTTGAAATCAGTGCCAGGGCCATCACCAGGAGAATATGGAGGCTTACCAGAGTTTAATGGCCTGAAGTGGCATACGCCATACAGGTCAAAAAAGCTTGATGACCAACAGGTCTAGGTAGCTTGTCTGGTCAGATGTCATCTCCTCTCGGTAAGAAGGGAAATCAGCATGGCTTCCACATCAATAGATACACCACCATAGGCCAAATTCGTATTACATAGGAGGAGTAAAAATACTCACATAGCGTGATAACGTTTAAACTTGGATTTATTAAAAAATAATTAGAAAACAAACTCACATTTTCAGAAGATATGAAACAGCGTAAAAATCATATAGCGGCCGTCGTGAGGGGTCCACCCGACATGTTTCAACTAAAAAGTCATCATCTGGGGTGAGATGACTTTTTAGTCATTATATGATATGATTTTTACGCTGTTTCATATCTTCTGAAAATGTGAGTTTGTTTTCTAATTATTTTTTAATAAATCCAAGTTTAAACGTTAACACGCTATGTGAGTATTTTTACTCCTCCTATGTAATACGAATTTGGCCTATGGTGGTGTATCTATTGATGTGGAAGCCGTGCTGATTTCCCTTCTTACCGAGAGGAGATGACATCTGACCAGACAAGCTACCTAGACCTGTTGGTCATCAAGCTTTTTTGACCTGTATGGCGTATGCACTTCAGGCCATTAAACTCTGGTAAGCCTCCATATTCTCCTGGTGATGGTCCTGGCACTGATTTCAACCTTCTGTGCACCTTCGGTTTTACCACGGTCCACTTACCTGCCAGATTGGGTCTAATCATCCCCCTGTGCGTTTGGGAGGCATTCGCCCATCATCGCTTATGCACTACCACCATAGACTTTTTTTATCTTTTTCACTTATCTGATATGGACTACTATATCTTTTGATGTTATTCACTAATTGTTTGAGGTGTTATATGCACACAAGTGTTATTGCTTCTCTTATACCAGTCACTTCTATATTTGTTTATCTGGTGCACTACAGTCTCACTTAGTTGTATTAACTGTATAAGGTTATTTACTTCTCACATCATACATAAAATATTGAATAAAATCCATCAAAGTCATGTATAGAACCCAACACCACAATTATGAATGATTACTTACATTAAGTGACATACTTCCAGAAACATCAAGCACCAGAGTAATCACCCTGTCTTTATACTGTATCAATGAGATTGAGGGAACAGGAATATTGAAATTATCCACTGGGTAAGTGGAATTAAAATCAGTGGAGTTCATAATGATGTCCCAGGTACTGCGTGAATTACACATTCTGTTTTGTAGTGTAGGAGCTTCAATGTTATGATTATTAGCATTACAAAATTCAAATACCTGAAAAAAGGGAAAAAAGTATATGAGCAATAAAAGGGTTTTAGTTAGAATTCAACTAGTATTGCTGATCTCCCCTCACAATGGAGATTTTGTCCTCATTAAAGCCCCGTACGCAGGGGGCGAATAACGACCAAAATCAGCCGGTACAGTAGACACCACCCAACATTCAGACAGTGCATATAGGTCCTTGTCTGAAGCCTATCTCACGACCAGATTCTGTCGAACTAGCATGCAGAAAAAACATCAGCCAATCAGTATCCAATCAGCGCTCTCAGCCAATGGCTGCAGGCGCTGACCCGTGTGTTCTGGTGGACGGCAGCCCCCCTGTCAGAACAAAATAGCACAACGGGGAGATCAGTGTACTAACATTGCAAGTTCATCCACTGATTTGAACAAAAAAAAAACTTACTGTGCGTACCAGACTTTACTGTCCAGGTGAGGAGTGTCAGATAGAACAGGAAGCAAAGGGAAATATAACTGGAGACAATGAAAGCATATAAACATAACAGAAGTTCTATTATTTCCCTGTTCTATCCAAAGCTTACAAAAAAAATCTGGAATTCAACTTTTAAAAGTCCACTTACAGCAGTTAGTCCCATTCTAATCAGGGTAATTTATTGGCGTACATTATGAAAATAACCTTAATGCATATTAGTTACTGTGACCTGTAGTCTCCAACTAAAGTCAATTAAAAAGAGACCTTCAAAGTGAAAATACAAGTTCAAGCACAAGTAATACAGCATTGGTTTTCAGTCATATTTGGTGTGCATGAATATAAAGAAACTGAGGTAAATGTATCCTCACTTTCAAAGAAGCTAGTCCTTGTATATTGCAATTTTTACAATCTTCAGGAGCTGCAGCAGTGTCAGCAACAAGGTCTGACTGGAGCAGGTAAAGCAGTATTAAATCCTAAACCAAAAATGTTATATATTGCAGCTTACCAATCATTAGAGCTGGTGGCTGCATCCGTTTTCATTTTTTAGGCTCCATTCACAACTGGCCATTCTGAATCACGGGCAGAATCACCTTGATTCTGCCTGTGATACAGAATCGCGGCAAAACATGTAACACATTTGCTATGCCATTACTTATTAATGGCACCCCAATCGTGCCATGATTTTGCCGCAATGGTCGTGAGATAAATCACGCTGCAATCACGGCAAGTCACAACGCGCGAAGCTTGTCACTCAAAAAGGAGCAGGAGCTTCATTTGGGTGACATCGTCACGATTGAAGCGTAATTTATCGTGGCAAAAATCATGGCACGTTTGTGACACAGTTAGGATGTAATGGCATTGCAAGCACGTCACATGTTTTGCCACGATTCTGAATTGCGGGCAGAATTGCGGCAATTCCGCCCGCGTTTCAGAACACCCAGGTGTGAATGGAGTCTTATGCCGCGTACACGCGATCGGAAATTAGGCCAGCAAAAGACCGATGAGAGCTTTTGGTCGGAAAATGTGACCGTGTGTATGCTCCATCGGACTTTTGCTGGTCAAATTCCAGCCAGCAAAAGATTGAGAGCATGTTCTCAATTTTTCCGTCGGAAAAAGTTCCTATCTGAAAATGCGATCATCTGTGGCAATTCCGACACGCAAAATTCCTATGCATGTTCGGAAACAATTCAACGCATGCTCGGAAGCATTGAACTTAATTTTCTCAGCTCGTCGTAGTGTTGTACGTCACCGCGTTCTTGACGGTCGAAAGTTCAGTGAACTTTTGTGTGACCATGTGTATGCAAGCCGAGCTTGAGCGGAATTCCGTCGGAAAAACCATCCAAGGTTTTTCTTTCCCTTTTGTTTTCACCTGGTGATCTAGCCAGTAACACACCTCCTGTATTGGAGTGTCTCCACTCTGGATGAAGGTTCCCAGGAGGCACCTTTGGACAGCAGCATTGTCAGTCTGGAAGGATGGGAGTGTTAGATGGACTAGCATATTTAAATACACCAAGAATTGAATTAAAGCCAAACTCCATCCAATACTTTATAAACAGTTGCATAAAACAGATTTTTTCCTTTTGGGACAAAGGTTTTACATGAATACAAGCTGATCATTGTAAGCACCCCTGCCAGTGTTAAATGGTTTGTCTTGTCCCTGTAAACTGATATATCTGGGAGAGAGCTTGTTCTTTAAAAAAAAAACAGACTTACTGGCTGGATCACTAGATGAAAAAAGGCCAAAGAAAGCCTAAAAAAGAACACCAATGCAGATATCACATCTAAGAATTGTTAAGCTATAATATAATATGTGTTTGCTTTGGGTTCAATACTCCCTTAAGACTTTGAGGAACTACATGTAAGACTTACATTATATACTGGACATTGCACTTGTACACAGAAAATTTGTTTTATTTTTAAATAATGACTTTCCCAAGTAGCAGTCCTAAGGTTAGTCCCATTTGGTAGCAGCAGAGAACCGACGAAATAAGTATAGACC
Organism: Lithobates clamitans; assembly: GCA_037952925.1. Lineage (NCBI taxonomy): Eukaryota > Metazoa > Chordata > Amphibia > Anura > Ranidae > Lithobates > Lithobates clamitans. Next base: position 1,027,313 of record JBBGZY010000880.1, read on the forward strand.
AGTGTTCTCAGCCTTTTTTCAGTCAAGGCACCCTTTTAAATCCTGCACAATCTCGAGGTACCCCATCCTAAAATGTAAACACTAAACTAATAGTTTTACATATTGCAGTGGCATCTACACACGTAGGACACCCAACATTAGAGGTGGTTTAAGTTTAACAAATAATATATATCTTTGTACACTGGTAATGACTAGTATTCCAGTATTTCCTTTCCTCGCTCTGCTAATGTGACCCAAGTCCTGACAGAGGGGCAAACAAGGACATTCATAGGTGCCCAACATCATCCTTCTGAACCTATGATGTCATTGGTTGTTAGGACGCTGTCAGCTGGCCTGGGCGATTCCATAGGATGGAATGCTAAACAATAAAAACCTATGGCTTTGTGTAACAAAAAAAGGCAGACTTGAGCCAGCTTGTTGAAAATTTTTGGGTAATGTTCAATTTTTAGGCATTTTGCCAAGGCACCCCTACAGAACCCAGAAGGCACCTCAGGGTGCCGTGGCACCCTGGTTAAAAAGAGCTGGTATAGACAATTGATTTTAAGAAAGATGCAAAAAACAAGCTTTAGATATATCAAAGACTTAAAACAAAGAAACAAGTTAAAGTCATCTGGGAAATGTTCAAACATCAAAGGCACTATAATACATTATTTATCAAAGACTAATTTATCTTATTTTGTAATTCATGGGTAGTCACCAGATCTTATAATAAAAGTAATGCCACATACACATGGGTGGACTTTTCGACCGGATTGGTCCGACGGACTTTCCGATCACGATCACACCAAAGTCCAACGGATTCGTACTTGATAACGTAAGACCGGATTAAAATAAGGAAGTTAGCCGGTAGCCAATAGCTGCCCTAGCGTGGGTTTTCGTCCGTCGGACTAGCATACAGAGGAGCGGATTTTTCAACCGGACTCGAGTCCGTCGGAAAGATTTGAAACATGTTTCAAATCTAAAGTAAGTCAGATTTTTGACCGAAAAAAGTCTGCTGCAGGTCCGATGGAGCCCACACACGGTCGTATTGTCCACCGGATTTGGTACGTCAGACCAGTCCGGTCAAAAAGTCCGCCCGTGTGTACGCGGCATAAGAGTTGCAGTTTTGACATTTTATAATCTAGATAAACACACAGTAAAATATCACAACATTACTTACCGATGGTAATGCCTGCAGATACATTATGGACTGTTTGACCTGCTGGTACTTATCAGGCACAAACATGCATCCCTCCTCATAGAGACCGGTGTTAGAGTCGAAATTGCATGGACGAATGTTACAGGAGCCTCCTTGACACTGGTCTGACTTTTTTACATACACGCCAAAAACATCACGGGAACATCTAGCACAAGGAACATATAGTTGATCAAAAAATGTATTATTTTGAACAACTGACAGTAGTAATTGGCAATACCATGGCTGTTGACCAACTGACAGCTGCGCTTTAAAAATGATATGGTCCCCGTAACAAAAATATGAAATACTATGCCACCATTATGATTTGTTTGTTCTGGATTTGTACGTTGTCACAATTAATCCCTATCATTTAGCTTTCTTTGACAAATGAGCACAACACATTTCACAGTTCTGCATTCTTATAGCAGCTTTCTTTGCAGCTCTCTGCTTTAGGTCACATGACATGGCAGCGCAATAATGGAAGAAGGAAACTGGAAGATCGCAGGTAGAAGGCTGCTTTATAATGCTTTGTTTGTGTCACTGACTGCAGCTCCATCTCTGATTGAGGTTTGAATGGGGGTATCTACTCAGGACCATCAGCTCAATATATTGTATTTGTACTGGCCCATGGAGTAAACGTCCCCCTGTCTGCCAGCCTAGTCCTCCCATGGCATCAAGGATAGGACTGGCAGCAAGTAGGGAGCAGTGCCAAACCTCGAAAAATACAATTTTGGATACATTTTGTCTCATTCTTACCAATTTTGGACATTCCTGGCTAAATTCAGCAAGAGAACTGTAGGTGGAAGGTTTTGCAGTGAACACTGTGAGTTGGGGTTTGTATTGAGATGAGCCAGTCAGTAGGATCTTTATAGTAGAAATAGTACAGTAGAAAAGTAGCCTGGCATATAAAGCAGACAGCATGCTCCATTAATTAATTCTGTATTGATTTTTACTACAACATTCACATGGCACAATTCATGGAGATTGTAAAAAGAGAGTGACATTATTCAGGTGTATCTAAGTCGGCATAATACCTAAAGATGGTCCTTATTACAATACTTATTTTTTATAATTTTCACAAACATGTCATCAATAAGAGTGTTTACCTTGTTGCTTCAACTTTAAGGTCAGTTGAAACATAGAAAGGTTTTTCATAGTTATATTCATCAAAGACCCCCCATCGAAGATGAGCCCATTCATGAACAAATACTCTTCCTGTGAAAATAAGAAATGCATGTATATGTACATTTTCTATTCATCAACACCATCAGTCCATTTTGGATCAATAGAGAAAAAAAATGTATTTTTATTTCTATCTTTTGGAGATTTTCCTTGTCTGGGGAGAATGTTGTCACTGACACAGTTAGTGACAGAAAATATCTTTGAATAAATAAATAAACAGTTGCGCTAATTGTTGCAATCCATATTCGAAATAAAAAATATATAAGTGCCATTAACATTATTTCATTTCTTCCTTAAAGTATGCAGTGAACACATTAATCCACTTGTGAAAAACCAAAACATAAAAAACATAAATTTTAGCAACATATTCCTTAAACCTCTATTTCAATGTGTGATTTTTATCTATGTAGTTTTGTATCAAAGTCCAATATATATTCTGTGCAAAATGATACTATGGTATTCTATTTATTCAACACTTTGTCACGTTTATATAGGGAGTGTGCTACCAGTTGCTGCATGAGATATTAGATTATTCCAACAAACTAGTTGCTTGCAAGACTTTTTGATTAGAAAATATCTTTAATGGTGCCACAAATAGCAGTCAAAACCAGATAGGAGTTCTAGTTATTATCTACACTATCCAAAACTACAAGAACATTTTTTGATGGAGACACACCTCAAACAAGTGCAAGAAGCAGTGACATGGTATAAAGTGTAGGAACCTTTAGCACTCATTGATATTTTGTTTAACTGCAGTCAGATCAGTTGCTATGGTTATGGCAGAGATAGAGAATAACAAAAACTTAAAGCTGTATGTAGGGATCAGCTGCCCTCTACTGTCTGCATTATGTGTTGTGTGTTATATGTGTTATATATATATATATATATACAGTGGGGACGGAAAGTATTCAGACCCCCTTACATTTTTCACTCTTTGTTATATTGCAGCCATTTTCTAAAATCATTTAAGTTCATTTTCTTTCTCATTAATGTACACACAGCACCCCATATTGACAGAAAAACACAGAATTGTTGGCCTTTTTTGCAGATTTATTAAAAAAGAAAAACTGAAATATCACATGGTCCCAAGTATTCAGACCCTTTGCTCAGTATTTAGCAGAAGCACCCTTTTGATCTAATACAGCCATGAGTCTTTTTGGGAAAGATGCAACAAGTTTTTCACACCTGGATTTGGGGATCCTCTGCCATTCCTCCTTGCAGATCCTCTCCAGTTCTGTCTGGTTGGATGGTAAAAGTTGGTGAACAGCCATTTTTAGGTCTCTCCAGAGATGCTCAATTGGGTTTAAGTCAGGGCTCTGACTGGGCCATTCAAGAACAGTTACGGAGTTGTTGTGAAACCACTCCTTCGTTATTTTAGCTGTGTGCTTAGGGTCATTGTCTTGTTGGAAGGTAAACCTTCGGCCCAGTCTGAGGTCCTGAGCACTCTGGAGAAGGTTTTCATCCAGGATATCCCTGTACTTGGCCGCATTCATCTTTCCCTCGATTGCAACCAGTCGTCCTGTCCCTGCAGCTGAAAAACACCCCCACAGCATGATGCTGCCACCACCATGCTTCACTTTTGGGACTGTATTGTACAGGTGATGAGCAGTGCCTGGTTTTCTCCACACATACTGCTTAGAATCAAGGCCAAAAAGTTCTATCTTGGTTTTATCAGACCAGAGAATCATATTTCTCACCATCTTTGAGTCCTTCAGTTGTTCTGTAGCAAAGTCCATGCGGACTTTCATGTGTCTTGCACTGAGGAGAGGCTTCTGTTGGGCCATAAAGCACCGACTGGTGGAGGGCTGCAGTGATGGTTGACTTTCTACAATTTTCTCACATCTCCCGACTGCATCTCTGGAGCTCAGCCACAGTGATCTTTGGGTTCTTCTTTACCTCTCTCACCAAGGCTCTTCTCCCCCGATAGCTCAGTTTGGCAGGACGGCCAGCTCTAGGAAGGGTTCTGGTCATCCCAAGTGTCTTCCATTTAAAGATTATGGAGGCCACTGTGCTCTTAGAAACCTTAAGTGCAGCAGAATTTTTTTTGTAACCTTGGCCAGATCTGTGCCTTGCCACAATTCTGTCTCTGAGCTCTTCAGGCAGTTCCTTTGACTGCATGATTCTCATTTGCTCTGACATGCACTGTGAACTGTAAGGTCTTATATAGATAGGTGTGTGGCTTTCCTAATCAAGTCCAATCAGTAAGATAAAAAGATGTAAAGAGAACAGTGTAGCACTGGACAAATACTATGAGTGAAAAATATTGTGGAATTATTGTAAAAATATAAACAATCAATGATGAATACCATCTAATGATATTAACTAGTGAAAAAAACATTAAATCCAAATATCCATAAGTGATGAAAAAACAAATATAGTGAATGCAGAAAATAAAAAGTTCTGAATTATAATGTGATTAAAGTCCAAAAGTTGTTCCATGCGGAGTTCTGGATTAGTAATCCACCGCCAGTGCTGCCCACCACCTGGTGATAATGTAATGAAGGCTTAGCAGAGAGCCAGCGACCGCCCTTACTCAGGGGGGTCAAAACAGGCTTAGTATAGGGAGAAGTAGCGATGAACTTCGAGGGATGTCCTTTAAGAGACTCTGTGAGGAATCTTGCTGACCCGCTTCCTGGGCGACTATTCAACAGCAACAGAGCGCCAATTCGGGAAGATGTGGTCCCAAAGATACTTCCTGTATGGTGATCAGTGTTCATATCCAGACAGACCAAAAGGAGATGAGCCACATATCCAAAAGGAAAAAAAGGGAGACTCCAGTAGTGCAGATAACCAATACTGCATTTATTCAAGTAAAAAGGAGAAGATAAAAACAGATATTTACATAAAAAAACCAGCAGGGATATCAAATAGACTCCTCCGCCGTTTAAAAGGAAATTGCGCATGCGCAATGCGTGCTAGCGTCGTGACCCTACGGCCGTTTCGTCACAACTGATGTCATCAGGGGTATGCAACCGTGCATGCTCCTTATAAACCCAAGCGATGCGCTATAAAGCGCAACCATTGGCTAGGTTGATACAAGGCTGATACTTAATTAATGACACAGGTACATAGCGTTTAGTTGATGAAACCAAAAAATGGAGCGTTCATTTAATTACATGGTCAAATGGGTTGAAGATGTGGTCTTGCGTGATAGACCACCCCAACTCGTCATGTGGAGAAGATTTATAGATGACGTCCTGTTCATATGGGACGGGGATGTTGACTCCGTGACTAGTTACTTGGCTTTGTTGAACAAAAATGATAGGGGTATAGTGCTCACCCACGAAGCTAGCCCCACCCAAATCCATTTTTTGGATTTGGTTATCACAATTGTTAATAATGTGATTACCACCTCCACCTATTTTAAGCCAACTGACAGGAATAGAGAATGAATGGTGGGACTTTAAATGAAGCACATAACTAAGTCAGATAAACCAATCCATGTATAACATAATTGTTTATTACAAAAGGTGTACATACACATGTAGGATATTAAAAATAATAATACAGTAATATAATATAATATTGGATCTCATTGGATAAATAACATTTCAAAATAATTCATGATAAAACAAATGTCTCAACATATTGTGCATAGTAGTTATAATATAATATGGTATTAGATTTCAATATAGAAGACCTGAACAATTCATGGTATAAAGCACTTGTCTAAACATCTTAGTACATGATAGTAAACTTATGGTATGTAAACTGCAATTGTAACGGTAGCATATAGGCATAGTAGCAATAAAGAATTGGTTCGTTCTTATAGACTATAATATGGTAGATATTAGACATTGGGGGGCGGGCGGGCGCTCGCTGCGGGTTGATGCCACACCCACATGCCGAGCGGGCGGCGTCAACTATGACGCCGCGCCGTTGACATGGTTGTCCATCTGCGTACTCCATGAGGGAATTTGGGCGCCAAACGCCGGGCACGCTTTGAGGCTCGGGTGGTGGCGCTGCTCCTCCCTCTGTATGCTGCGTGACGTTGCCGGTTATCTTTGGTCTACGGCTGATATATATTATTACACATGCACCCTGTTTACACTTTAGCTCGACCCAATAGCTAACACACTGCTGCACCTCTGGATCATATATGTTTGTCTCTCAAAGACCCTCAAAGGTAATTAGGTTCTTTCTTTCCCATTACTTATTCCACCTATCCACAACCTTACCTCACGTTATATTCTTGGTCTAAATCTCAAACTATTTCCTTTTATCTTTTACATTCATCGACACTTCCCCTCTACACACACATTTGGGTGCATTCTCTCTATTATATTAGCTGTGGTCTCAGTTCACCGTCACTCTAATAATTTTTTACAGATAGTTTGGGCAAATAATTACAATGTGGACCATGTACACTATCAAACACTAATACCCCAGCTGGAATCTGGTCATTTTTCCTATCTTGGTTGTTGGTTTCAAAGCCGTGCCTCCAGTGTTACCGTCTCAGCTCCCGGAAACAGCGTTTTCTGCAGTGCCCTCTACCATTAATACTATCATCAGTTGTACCCATACGCTATAGATAGGTGAGAGTGTTTGGGACATTTATGTTCCCCCTCTTTCTTCTATGTTTTACTTTTTACTATTATCTCTTATATATTTTCTTTTGGCATTTTCCATTATAGATACCCCTAAAACCATGCATCTGCTCCTGACGAGTGGTAATGTAACCACGAAACGTGTAGAGCCTTTTTATGATGCTAATCACAGTTTTTATGTCCAATATCTACCATATTATAGTCTATAAGAACGAACCAATTCTTTATTGCTACTATGCCTATATGCTACCATTACAATTGCAGTTTACATACCATAAGTTTACTATCATGTACTAAGATGTCGAGACAAGTGCTTTATACCATGAATTGTTCAGGTCTTCTATATTGAAATCTAATACCATATTATATTATAACTACTATGCACAATATGTTGAGACATTTGTTTTATCATGAATTATTTAGATATGTTATTTATCCAATGAGATCCAATATTATATTACCGTATATACTCGAGTATAAGTCGAATTTTTCAGCCCTTTTTTTTGGGCTGAAAGTGTCCCCTTCGACTTATACTCGAGTCATCGCCGTCTGTCTGCATGATCAGCGTGTCATGCAGGCAGACAGCGGCCGGCGTGTGATGATAGTGTTTGGAGGCTATTCCAGCTTTCAAAAGCCGTGCCCCCTGCTCGTCTGTGATAGGCTGAACAGCTGTCAGTGTACAGCCTGTCAAGGACATTCTCTCATCCTCGTAAAAACAAAAAGAGAGAAAAGTGCCACTAAGTAAGATCATTTATTCACAAATATAAAATCAAAGTATCAACTTACAATTGGGAGCGGTATGTAGAGTAGACAGGTATAACCCCAGATGGGAGAAGGGAAAACAAGCAATCAGCGGTTCCCAGGGAATGCCTCCAAACACAACGCAGTCTGGCGGGCAAGCCAGGATGGTGCAAAGCCTGTCTCTGCGGGAGGACGGAGCGGCAGCCCAGGAAGCAGCTGGCAGTGTTATCGATAGGGAAAAAAACACAACGTGTTTCTGAGCATGTGCAAGGTCCATACGGCACATGCGCGCTCCTTTATCAAGTGTAGAGTGAGGGGAAAGTGAAAGGCTATATATAGCAAACCAAGACTAATAGATGGACTATCGCAGCTGATTAGGATCATTGCAGGAATGTCAACGGGCAATTGCAATTATATATAACACGGGCGGGGCACATATACATATATTTTTATATAGAAAAACAGGAGAAAAAGGAAACTAGAGAAATATATGTATACAATGAGTGAGTGATTAAAAAGAGATATATCTAAAAAATATATATATATATATCTGAGCATATATGATAAACCTATCATATAAAAATGTTATAAAAACTTGACCACAAGGTGAGTTAGATAATGAAAAAAAATAGGAGATATATGAAAAATAAAAATAAAATTTATAGATAAAATTATCTGACAAAATAAAAAATATAGGAAAAGGAAAAAGGAAAGAAATATATATATACATGTATAGAAAAAATAATATGTGTATATATATATATATATATATATATATATATATATATATATATATATATATATATATTGATATGATCAAAAATAATAATAATAAAAGTTGATGATAAAAATTATAATAAATATGAAAATGAATTATTAGTAATGGGTGTACTGATAATGAAAAGATGATAGTGGAGGTGAAAGATTATTGCTGTACATAATAACTACAATATACTGAGTGTCACGCCCCTGAATGATTGGTGCGACAGGTAAAAACAAAAAGATGTGAAGTGTGCTAATTGTGTTGACTTGCGACTTATGATACACCCATAATCGCATACAAATCATATATGACAAAAATGCATGAATTACATTGTTACCAGATAGCCAATGGGAAGCTGGCAAACTAAACAAAGATAAATGCAAAAGAAAACATTCTGAATATTTAGAGGATAGTATTAATTTCCAGTTCCTCATTGAGTCCATTAGGGGCAAGCGTGTCAAGGGTATAAATCCAGAACATTTCGCGCTCGCACAATCGTGAGAAACGCTCCGCTTCAGAAAGATCTTTTGGTATGGACTCAATGACCCAGACTTGTAGGCCTCTAGTGGAGCGAGCATGGTACTTTAAAGTGGCGTGGTACACTGTGTTTGTCGCTGCCTAATTCAACCAAACGGCGGTGCTTGCCAAAGCGCTGTCTTAATGGGCAGATGGTCCGGCCTACATACAAGAGTTTACAAGGGCATATAAGGCAATACACCACGTAGTCGCTGGAACAGTTATGGAATTTATCGAAGGAAAAAAGTCTACCTTTGTGGGTAAAACTTTTTTGACCATGGTTCACAAAGCTACAAGTTAAGCACAATGGTTTGTTGCACCTATACATTCCTACTAGGGGAATGAGACAAAGGGAATTGTCTTTGGTCTTGCATTTTAACTTACTGGGTGCTATTTTATTTTTCAAAGTAGGGACCCTTCTGTAGGTTACTTTGGGCCTTTGACGCAGAGAGGTGTTCAAGTGAGGGTCTTGTTTGAGGATATTCCAATGTTTGGAAAGTATGTTTTCCATCTTTCTGTGTTGGCTATGAAAACCCGTAATAAAACGTACCTCCGGTTCTTCCAGGGGTTTAGTGGTCTTAGGTTTCTTGCCCGGCAAATATTGGTTGTACGCCTGTTCTATCAATGGTGTGGGATAACCTTTCTCTAGAAACTTACTTTTGAGATGCGTGCTCTGAGTGACATAATCGCAAGTTCTCGTACAGTTTTGCCTGAGTCTGCAGAACTGTCCTTTCGGAATATTGTTCTTCCATAGGGGATGGTGGCAGCTGTCATAGTGCAAGTAGGAGTTTCCAGCAGTGGCCTTGGTGTAGTTACGAGAGAAGATTTGATCACCCTCATGATTAAGTTCTAAATCAAGAAAGACTAAGCTATCCTTGTTCCAGACTGCTGTGAAGAAGAGACCCAGGTCATTGGTGTTACAGTGGACGACAAAGTCATCAATCTGGGAGGGGGAACCATCCCAGATGAAGACGATATTGTCGATGTAACGTCCAAAAAAGACTATATGCTGGGCAAAGGGGTTGTTGTTCCATTCTCTCATCCTCGTCCGTGGTATGAGAATGAGAGAATGTCCGTGATAGGCAGTCAGCGGTCAGCCTATCACAGACGAGGAGGAGGCGCGGCTTTTGAACTGTGGAATGGCCGCCGAATAGTATTATCACACGCCGAGGATGGAGATTGCCACAGGGAGGATGAAGATTGCCACAGGGAGGATGGAGATTGCCACAGGGAGGATGGAGATCGCCACAGGGAGGATGGAGATCGCCACAGGGAGGCTGCACAGGACACAGGTAGGCTGCACATGCACACAGGACATGTACAGGACACAGGACACACATGTACAGGACACACATGTACAGGACACACATGTACAGGACACAGGACACATGTACAGGACACACATGTACAGGACACAGGACACATGCACAGGGTACAGATAGGCTGCACAGGACATAGGGAGGCATGCAGCTGCAGATGGGCATTGTTGACCCTCTGCATTTCTCACCCTCGTCTTATACTCGGGTCAATACGTTTTTCCCAGTTTTTTGTGGTAAATTAGGGGCCTCGACTTATACTCGGAACGACTTATACTCGAGTATATATGGTATATTACTGTACTATTATTTTTAATATCCTACATGTGTATGTACACCTTTTGTAATAAACAATTATGTTATACATGGATTGGTTTATCTGACTTAGTTATGTGCTTCATTTAAAGTCCCACCATTCATTCTCTTTTTTTGCTCAATGCATCGGGATGGAGGTATATGTTATTATTGCCTCATATAAAGTCCCAATTTAGCCTTAGGCTTTGTTTTTCTCAACTGACAGGAATAGTTACATTCAGCTCGACTCCTGCCATCATTGATCTCCGCTGTGCCCAAGGGGCAATTTCTGCATTTAAGACGCAACTGCTCTGATCTAAATGAGTTCCACAGGGAGGCTTTAACCCTAAAATCTAGGTTTTTGAATAAAGGTTATGATGCAGGAACTTTAGATTCACTAATCACAGAGGTAGGGAACAGGGACCGTAAGGACCTATTATGTGAGAACCCCCCCCAGGCTGCTGATAGGAGGACTTTGAGATAGGAGGACTTTGGATTGGCCTTCCTCACAACTTATTCTAGCCAACATTGGGCCATTAAAAGAATTATCAGAAAACATTGGTCAGTCATAAAGAATGATCGGGTCCTGGGACCTTTATTGTCTGACAAACCCCGTGTTTTATTTAGGGGAGCCACCAATTTCAGACATATATTGGCACCCAACATTCCTGCTCCACCCACCCGTCCTACCTTTTTTGGTGACTTAAAGGGCTTTTCTCCCTGCAGGAGATGTAAGGTCTGTAGGGTGAACGCGTTACATGATAGGAGACTGATAGAATTTACATCCAGTGGCACAGGTGTCACATAGCCCATCAAATCACTCATCACATGCACCACAAAATGTGTTGTATACCTTCTTAGGTGTTAACGTGGGTTGGAGTATGTGGGATGCACTGTCAGGAAATTGCAAGTTAGGTTGGGTGAACATATCACCAACATTAAGCAAGGTTTTGACAAGCACAGTGTCTCTAGACACTATGACCTTGTGCATAATAGGGACCCTAAGGGCACCATTTTTATCGGTATATAGAAATATGTTCCCCAATGACGTGGCAGTAATGGCAAGAGAACCATCTCTAGATCCGAAAATAATTGGATCTATAAGCTTGGCTCTCATGCCCCCAATGGCCTGAATATAGAGTGGGACATCAACTGTTTTATCAATAACAGTTGATGTCCCCCTTGGTCAATGTTTTTTTTTATATAAGTTTTCTGTTATAGTTGGAGTCAGCTACACTTGATGTGGTGGCCCTTCACTTTATATTATTATTTCCTTTGCACCATCACAAAGGGACCTTTTTGCCCAAATTTTGGTCTAGTGATTGTTAACCACTAGATTAATAATTGTTGTTCTTTGTTTTTTTGGGTTCTTTCCCTTCCCCCCCTTTTTTCCCTCCCTTCCTTTCCTCCCCCTTTTTTCTTAGGTCAGTGGACTAACACCCATTGATAGTCCACTTTTTGTTTGTATTTATTGTCAGTTTCAATGTTACTGCACAATTTTTTTATATATAATATTCTTCACAATGCATTTTATAGGCAAATTCATTGGTTTGCATATTTTGGCCAATATTCAATTCGGCCACTAGATGGCATTGGCGGCACCATAGTCTATTTCAATGCACTGCTTGGTCACAATAGGCAAAAGTGCTCTTTTTAAGTTAATTAAATGAACATTCCATTTTTGGTTTCATCAACTAAACGCTATGTATCTGTGTCATTAATTAAGTATCAGCCTTGTTTGTAGCTAGCCAATGGTTGCACTATATAGTGCATCGCTTGGGTTTATAAGGCGCATGCGCGTGTGCGGTTGCGTACTCCTGATGACGTCAGTTGTGACAAAACGGCCGTAGGGTCACAAAGCTAGCACGCATTGCGCATGCGCGATTTCCTTTTAAACGGCGGAGGAGTCTATTTGATATCCCTGCTGGTTTTTTAATGTAAATATCTGTTTTTATCTTCTGTTTTTTACTTGAATAAATGCAGTATTGGTTATCTGCACTACTGGAGTCCCCCCTTTTTTTTCCTTTTGGCTATGTGGTTCATCTCCTTTTGGTCTGTCGGGATATGAACACTGATCACCATACAGGAAGTATCTTCCGAATTGGCGCTCTGTTGCTGTTGAATAGTCGCCCAGGAAGCGAGTCAGCAAGATTCCTCACAGAGTCTCTTAAAGGACATCTCTCGAAGTTCATCGCTACTTCTCCCTCTACTAAGCCTGTTTTGGCTCCCCTGAGTAAGGGCGGTCGCTGGCTCTCTGCTAAGCCTTCATTACATTATCACCAGGTGGTGGGCAGCACTGGCGGTGGATTACTAATCCAGAACTCCGCATGGAACAACTTTTGGACTTTAATCACATTATAATTCAGAACTTTTTATTTTCTGCATTCACTATATTTGTTTTTTCATCACTTATGGATTTGTGGATTTAATGTTTTTTTCACTAGTTAATATCATTAGATGGTATTCATCAGTGATTGTTTATATTTTTACAATAATTTCACAATATTTTTCACTCATAGTATTTGTCCAGCGCTACACTGTGCTCTTTACATCTGTTTCTTGTGCCCTCGTAATGGGGTTATAGTGTCTAGCAGCAGGACCTCCTTCATGGACATTTCTTTATTAATTATTTTTTCACCTTTTTGAGCACCTAGCGCAATTCTTTTTCTTTTTACATTGAGATAAAAAGCCTTCTGTGTGCAGCAGCCCCCCTAATACTTACCTGTCCAGCGATGTCCACAAGTGTCTCAGCCGAAGACACTCAACTCTCAACTGAACAGGAGGGAAGAGCCAGGAGCACAGAAGAGGGACCCAAGAAGAGGAGGATCCGGGCTGCTCTGTGAAAATCCACTGCAACAGAGCAGGTAAGTATGACATGTTTGTTATTTTTATAGGAAAAAAAAATGAGACTTTAGAATCACGTTAAAGCGGAGTTCCAACCAAAAGTGGAACCGAATGCTCAAAATAACGAAATTAAATTTTGACATTTCCGAAATTGAAATTGAAATTCGAATCGAATTTCAAATTAAATTCCTTTCAAATTCGAACTGTAAACATATTACTGAAATCCAAGACTGCTAGTGTTATTAGTGTACCATTTCAAAATAATGCTGTTTTTGTTAAGCCAAAGGTGATTTAAAGAGTCATTGTAATCATTTGATGAAGCTTTTTCTTTTGTTTTTTCCCATTGCCGGATTCGAATAAAAAAAAATATAACATTTTCGCTTTGACCGATTTGAAATTTTTCGTTTTGAATCGAAAGAAATCGCTAAATTTCATAGAAAATTCAAAAAATTGCAAATATGAATTCTGAATACAAATTTCAAATACGAATCTTAAATATGAATTGAACGAATCAACTGAATTTAACGAAACAAAATTAACTAGTTTAATGAACAATCTAAACAAAACAGAACAAATTTTTTCGTTATGCACTTGTCTATTATAAATAACTATATATGCTCAGGTATACTGTATGTGCACAATTCCACCAGGGCACCTATCGGGTCCTTTATGTACTATTAATAACCTTTTTGTAGGTAAAGCTTTTATTATCTCCATACCGGTGTGCACCTATGTACTTTTATAGTGAATGTTTTTTGCTGGTTGCAGTACTTCTGCTCCCAAGTACTTTGATTAGATAACTGATTACTTTTCCAGGAAAGGAGTCTCCTCTGTTCACATAGGCCCTGTCTTGGGTGGAGGCACTGCCAACCTTATTATCAAACCCAATCTTCCACTAAGTGAATGTTATGGTTCTCTTATTTACCTACATGTTTACTGCATTATCATGTTTGGGGAGGACCATTTATCATAAACCCACTGTCCCCAAAAAAAGGGCTGCACATATTTACCTCGAGGTCCATATACTGAGAGCAGGTTATCATCCAGCAGAAAATTAGGTGTAAAATGTATATATTTTCCTGGCTCTCCACAACCTCCATATTGTAAAGTATATGGATCATCTCCATATTTCAGGTAAGGATTGGCAATAATAATGTCTGCCTAGAAAAAAATGTAGATAGTGTTACACCACTTATAGTATAATTCGCATCAGGAAGAAAGCATTGGCATATATGTAGTGACCAGAGCTCCAGACAAAAAAATACTCCTTAGTCTACATTTAGTCAAGAAATATTAAACATGTTTTATATACCAGTATTACTACAAAACCTAAAATCTATTAACTTTACAAAAATTCCCTATATACTGCAAATCAGGCTGGAAGTGGGACTATTGCATCCTGCAATGACGTTGCAGGTGGTTGAAACAACCACAGTGTTTAGCAAGGGAACCAGGTATCCAACATACTTTAAAAGTAAGACACCAGTAAGACACCAGACCCAGAGGCAGAGGCATGATGGGACTCCAGCAACAGCTTGAGGTCCGCTAATTGCATATCCCTGATATAGAGTGTCACTTGAGTGACAGCTGTGCGTCTGCTGGGAAGGATGTATGTAGTCTGCACACAGGAGGCTCTTATAGGTAAATAGCATGCATAACGTGCAGATACCGTACAGGTTGTTGTTAAGGAAAATGGTCTAGGAACAGGATCTCTTTAACCGCTATCCGACCAGCCGCCGCAGTATGCAGTACTGCGGCAGGTTGGCACGGCTGCGCAAATCACCATAGCTATACGTCTCTCCTTTAAGACGTCATAGCAGGCACCCGCAATCACTCGTGGCAGAATGAGAACAAATCCCGGTTCTCTCAGGGGAGAGGAGACAGATGAGATGCCTGGCGCTTAGGAAGAGGAGTTCAGTGGAGACACGCTGGAGCAGAGGTCGATAAGTCCCCTCTGTCAGAGCCATGTGCGAGGGGGTGCTGTCAGAGCCGCACACGCGGGGGGTTGGGCTGGTGGTGTCATGTCAGAGCCATGCATGCGGGGGGGGCAGCTTTCTGCCAGAGCCGCGAGACCCACGAGTGGGGGGGCCAGCGGGCAGAGTGGCTGCATATGATGGGCACAAGTGGCTGCTTATACTGGGCACAAGTGGCTGCTTATACTGGGCACAAGTGGCTGCATTTGATGGGCACAAGTGGCTGCTTATGACGAGCACAAGTGGCTGCATATGATGGGCACAGGTGGCTGCCTTTTATGGGCACAGGTGGCTGTATTTGATGGGCACAAGTGGCTGCATATGACGGGCACAAGTGGCTGCATATACTGGGCACACATGGCTGCAAATACTGGGCACAAGTGGCTGGAGTTGATGGGCACAAGTGGCTGCATTTGATGGGCACAAGTGGCTGCATTTGATGGGCACAGGTGGTTGCATAGGATGGGCACAAGTGGCTGCATATGATGGGCACAAGGGCTGCATATGATGGGAACAAGGGGCTTCATATGATGGGCACAAGTGGCTGCATATGATGGGCACAGTGGCTGCATGTGATGGGCACAGTGGCTGTGTTTTGATGGGCACAATGGTTGCAATCAATGGGCACAGTGGTTGCATTTGATGGGCACAATGGCTGCATTTGATGGGCACAGTGAGGCTGCAATTGATGGGGGGGGGGTTCAGTACTTTTCAGTTTGTTTGCGCCGAGCACCAGCCGCCACTGGCACACTACCCACAAATGTCTTGACACTGGCTCCTCCTGAGTGTGATTTATTTCAAATGCTTAAAAAAATGTATTTTAACCAGTAAACGGATTGAAACCAAAAGCTAAAAATGTAAAAATATTAAAAATTAGTTTTGCAATTACATTAACGAGGAGAACTCTGGAGATGAAAAACATTTACCCTTCCAATGAATCCCCCCACCCCTTTGCAATGGTTATCTGCTTGTTTTGCTTAGGGAATGATATTTAACCACTTGCTGACTGGGCACTTAAATCCCCCACCTGCCCAGACCAATTTTTAGCTTTCAGTGCTGTCACATTTTGAATGACATTTGCGAGGTCATACAACACTGTACCCAAATGCAATTTTTATCATTTTTTTTCACACCAATAGAGCTTTCTTTTGGTGGTATTTATTCACAGCTGGGGTTTTTATTTTTTGCTAAAAAAAAAAAAAAAAAGATGGAAAATTTTGAAAAAAAAATCATGTTTCATAGTTAGTTAAAGAAATTTTGCAAACAGGTAATTTTTCTCCTTCGTTGATATGTGCTGATGAGGCGGCACTGATAGGCTGCACTGATGGGCACTGATAGGCACAGATAAGGTGGCACTGATAGGCACAGATAAGGCAGCACTGATGTGGACAGATAAGGAGGTACTGATGGGCACAGATAAGGCAGCACTGATGGCCACTGAGAAAGATGGCACTGATTGGTGACACTGAAGGGTGGCACTGATAGGTACCACTGATAGATGGCACTGATGGGCACTGGTAGGTGACACTGATGGACAGCACTGTTGATGAGGCACTGATTGGTGACACTGATGGGTGACACTGTGGGCACTGGTAGGTGGAGCTGGTGGGCACTGGTAGGCGGCACTGTTGTGCACTGGTAGGTGGCACTGGCAGGTGGCACAGGTGGGCACAGATGAGCTGGCGGGAACTCTCCTTGATCGGGACCGATGTCCCTCTGAGAGCCGGCGGTGATCGGCTTTTTTTTTCTCCTCACGCTGTCAGCGCAAGGAGATAAAATACCCGATTACCGGCTCTGTTTACATCACATGATCACGTGTCATTGGCTGACAGCTGATCACGTGATAAGGGGTCGGGATCGAACCCTTACTCCGATCTGTGATCAGCTGAGTCTCATAGACTCACTGATCACAGAGACATACTCCCGGCTAAGTAGGTCCGCGCTGTAGCCGTCATTCGACTGTAGCGCAGATCTGAAGAAGTTAAAGTGGAATTCTGGGATAACCCTAACTTTTCTTAAACTCACCTTCCAACACCAATGCTTACTAACCTGTGTAAGAAATATGGGTATACTTACTTATTTCCTAACCGTGAATTTCCAATCATGTGATCCTGCTACCCTGTGTCAGCCAGCACCGCTGTAAGGGAGAGGAGTCCAACAAATATTTGTTGATCCTTGTGCAACACATTAGATTTACTAAAATTGGTGCACACAGAACTAACACAGAACTACACAGAACTAACTCAAACCTTGAAGTTGCTTGGTTACTATGCACAGTTGCACCAGTATCTATGTGCACAAGTTTTAGTAACTCTCCCCCATAAGATCTGGATTGGGAATTATTTAGACAGGATGATTTGATGTACTTTAGCAAGTTAAATTTTATATGTTGTTTTAGTGTTTGGGTTTACATTTTCTTTAATCATAAAGCAATATTAGGTAGAGATGGGCATGGCGGAAAAATTGCTTTCTCATCGTATTCATTTGTTCAGTAAAACATTTTGTTTCATCATATTTATTATGTTAGAATGATTCATTTTCAGAATTCATTTGTATATTCTGATTTGTTTCCTATATTCGGATTAGTTTTGTATTTTCATTGTTCTGAATCGATTTGTATTTCAGAAGATTGACTATATTCATTTTAACAAGTTCATTCGTTATTTCGAGAAATCATTTATGCACTCAGTTTGGGTTGGAACAAAATTAATTTCTGATTCATTTGTTTTATTTTGATTCATATATAGTGCATTTTTTATAATAATGAAAAATGTTAATGCAAAATTAAAATAAAATGGATCCAAATCAATTTGGATCATTTGTTATGTTGCTACATTAATTCAGATGCGTCATTAACAAAATGCCCAAACTATTGCAGCATGTCTTCCGAATGAAATAAATTCATTTGTTGTTTAGTTATCATTTATTTCAGATTCGTTAAATTTCTTTACTTTTGTGATTCAGAGATTTGTACACATCCTAATCTCCGCATAATGAAAATTTCATCTGAATTTCGATTCATAACTAAACTAATGGTACATATTTCTTAATAAGCACTTTTCTTTTGACTTCAGTGAACCTAATGGATCCATATGCAGATTGTATTCTTTATTGAATTATTATTAAGATTGTTTACATCCAGCTGATACCTTTTAACTAGAGATGGGCCGAACACCTCCCCCCCCCCGTACGGTTCGCACCAGAACATGCGAACAGGCAAAAAGTTCTAGAGAACACGCGAACCCTATTAAAGTCTATGGGACACGAGCATGAAAAATCAAAAGTGCTCATTTTAATGGCTTATATGCAAGTTATTTGCCACAAAAAGTGTATGGGGACCCGGGTACCGCCCTGGGGGACATGTATCAATGCAAAAAAGTTTTTAAAACAACCGTTTTTTCAGGAGCAGTGATTTTAATAATGCTTAAAGTGAAACAATAAATATGAAATATTCCTTTAAATATCGTTCCTGGGGAGTCCCCTTAGTCTGCCTGTAAAGTGGCACATCTGTGTGATGTGTAGAACAGTGCTGCAGCAAAATTACATTTCTAAAGGAAAAAAATGTAATTTTGACTTGCTCGCAGCTGTAATGTATTGCCGGCTTCCGGAAATATAGATAAAAAAGCAAGAAAAAAAATATCCCCTACCAGTCCATACCAGGCCCTTCAGGTCTGATATGGATTTTAAGGGGAACTCCAAGCCAAAATGTAAAAAAAATTGGCGTGGGGGTCCCCCACCCAAAATCCATACCAGACCCTTATCCGAGCATGCAGCCTGGAGGTCAGGAAGGGGGGGGAAGAGCGAGCACCCCCCATTCTGAACCATACCAGGCAACATGCCCTCAACATGGGGAGGGTGCTTTGGGGTGCCCCCAAAGCACCTTGTCCCCATGTTGATGAGGACGAGAGCCTCATCCCCACAACCCTGGCCATTGGTTGTTGAGGTCTGTGGGCGGGGGGCTTATTGGAATCTGGAAGCCCCCTTTAACAAGGGGACCCCCAAATCCCACCCCCCCATGTGAATGGGTATCGGGTAAATTGTACCCCTACCCATTCACCAAAAAAAGTGTAAAAAAGTAAAAACCACAATAGAGAGTTTTTGACAATTCCTTTGTCAAAAAAGAAAAAGTCCCACGATGTACATCCATCGTCAATCAAAAAAAAAAAAACAGAAAAAACTCTGCCTCCATGGGAGGGCTCCCGCCGACTGCTATCTTTAACCTTTGACAGCTCTTATATAGGCAAGGGCGGGGCCAAACACTGACGTAACCCGGGTGACCCCGCCCCCTTCTGACATCAAATGACATCAGTAGGGGGTTGGGTCACTCTTTTACGTCACCGCGTAGCCTTACCCTTGTCTATATAATAGCTGTCACAGCCAAGGGACAGCAGTCCCATCGCTTTTTTATTTTTTATTGGATATAGTTAATGAGCTCCGACTGCCGACCATCAGATCTGCAACAGGGACATTGCTGCTTAAGGGACTCTCTTACCATCCTTGTTTAGCTTAATCTCTCATTAGGAACACAGTTAAAGAGGCCGACCTGGGTTTCTCTTTCTAAAAGTATTTTCAGAATTGATGCTTAACTTTATTCATCCTTTCCAGGTTATGTCTAAGCGGTGCTCCATTGGTACAGCATTCTGTGTTTGCCAACTGTTTTATCTGGCATTTCTTGTGGAGGCATTCTACTGAGCTTGTGCTGTTTCTCAAAGCTCAGTAGAACCGTTACCTCTCTTACAACAATATCTTAACTGAAGTATTCCAGTAAACTTTAATAGACTATAAACAGTGTTGTCTCATTACTTAAAGGGTGGGTTGGAATGTTTGCAGGATCAAGGTGATGCAGATCAGCAGGTGAATCAAAGCAGTCCCCAAGGGGGCCATGATACATATCGTTTGCTCAATAAAGTGCTATATTTGAACAGGGTGCAATTAGCCTAAACTCCTTCATTGGCTTTACATGTGCTTTTGATTGTAAAAGTCCTTGTAAACTTTTTCTCTAAGCTAATCTCCAGGCAAAAAGTTAAATACACAGTTGAAATACATGTATGTAAACTGTTCTATCTGTTAAGATGTGTAAGTCTAGTGATTCTGATGTCAGTGCTAGACAGCAGAGCCAGGAAAGCAGACAAACACAAAGATAAAATACATATAGGTAAGCTGTCTTACAAAAAAAACCCATGTAATTTTGTACAGGTAGTTTTGGAATTTAGACACTACTGCCATACAGCATAGGCTGGTCCTGGAAACCAGTGCAGTTAAACAACACAGCTTGGTCCAAGACAAACCCCATTTTGCTCACTGGACAATGTAAGAGTGTCAGAAATCAGCAGCAGAGAAGATCAGATCTGCGTAACTACACAAGGAAACCAAGACCAGACTATATATGCTTTAAGTAAGATTTTTTTACAGTGAAACAAAAATCATTCAGACACCAGCACACAGCAAACAAATAACCCAGTGACAGAATACCTGACTAATAAACCAACAAACAGAAGCCAAAGCTAACAACTAACTATATACAATATATACAAAATGGGAAACACAGAAGCAGGGAAAATTGGAGGTGTAGAGAACAGATGGGAAGAGGGAACCAAAACTGGGGTCAGGAACAAATGAGAGCAGGTACAAGGCAGCAGGATACAGGGTACAAGGTACAGGGCAGGAACAAGATCAGGATAATTGGTAACAAGGTCTGGCAGCAGCAAAAACACTGAAGCGAGAGGCACTAAAAGGAGAGGACCTAAATATCCTCTCAGCACTAGCATCAGGTGGAGACTGCTTCCTGAGGTCTTCTGGCTGCTGGGAGACACCCGCTGGTGGAAACTGGAATTACAACCCTCCAACCGGGGAACCCCAATGTCACCAGCAGGCGATCAAGACCCTGTCAAAGAGCACCAAGACACAACAGACACAGTCTACCTCCAAGCAAACTGCCTGTGTTTTACTGACAATCCTGTGCATTTTAGAATAATCCAAATTCTTACTAGTGCTTGCCCTCCTGTTTAATTTCTGCCAGAGGGACTACAGGAAGCTTATATAAAGAAAAAAATCAGGTATTTATTGTAATAATGTTTTTAATGCTCGTAATGCATTTTTAACTGATTTCATTAATAGGTTTAATATACATTTGCTTGGATTGTAACTTTAAACAAACCATGCAGTATGTTTGCAGAAATAGTTCAAGGAATTCACACAAGGATTCCTTCAGTGTTTCACTATTAAATTAATTCTAGGAAGATACAGAGAAACAGTTTCGGGCACTTTGCTCTTTGTCACGTTTCTTGGCTTGATTGCAACTCAAAGCTAGAAGTTAGTAGTTGTAGGATGTGTAGGTATAAAATGACTGAACATCTAAAATTAAAATCTAAAATTTTAGATGTATTAACATAGCAGTCACAGGGGTTGATTTAATAAAGACAGATAGGCTGTTCATTTTCCCTTGTTTTAGTGAATGAGGTAAGGCTCTGCTGACTTCCATAATCCAGTCATGTGCAAGCACAGTTCCTATATAAAACAGAGCTCAACTGCCTACAACAGAATCTAGCTCTAGGATCTAATGGTGGTAAAGTGTTTTGCTTAGGCAGAGTCTGAGATCTGTAAAACAAAGAAGATAGAGTGCACCAACCTTGCGCATTACCCAAGTGGTGTCTTTATTAATGTATAAAAAGATATATACCGTATTTATCGGCGTATAACACGCACTTTTTTCCCCTTAAAATCAGGGGAAAGTCACAGGTGCGTGTTATACGCCGATCCCCTGCGATCCGACCTGTCAAATTTTCAAAATCGCCGATCGCGATTTGAAAATGGCGCCGCCGGCGCCGAAATACACAGAGCCGGTCCTCGGCTCTTTCCGGCGGCTGTCGTTCATTTTCGGCTCCACTCGTAGTCCCGAGCGGAGCTATCCGAACCTACTCGGCTAGGTTCGGATAGCTCCGCTCGGGACTACGAGTGGAGCCGAAAATGAACGACAGCCGCCGGAAAGAGCCGAGGACCGGCACTGTGTATTTCGGCGCCGGCGGCGCCATTTTCAAATCGCGATCGGCGATTTTGAAGCCCAGAATGGCTGGGATCACTGGGGGAAGGCTGCACTGGGGAAGGCTGCACTGGGTAAAGCTGCACTGGGGAAGACTGCACTGGGGAAGGCTGCACTGGGTAAAGCTGCACTGGGGAAGTCTGCACTGGGGAAGTCTGCACTGACAAGGCTGCACTGGGGAAGTCTGCACTGGGGAAGGCTGCATTGACAAGGCTGCACTGGGGAAGGCTGCACTGACAAGGCTGCACTGACATGGCTGCACTGACAAGGCTGCACTGACAAGGCTGCACTGACAAGGCTGCACTGACAAGGCTGCACTGACAAGGCTGCACTGACATGGCTGCACTGACAAGGCTGCACTGACAAGGCTGCAATGATGGGCGTTTAAATGTAAGTTTTTTTTCCCTTCAACTTCCCTCCTAAAAGTTTTTTTTTCCTTAAAATTCCCTCCTAAATTGGGGTGCGTGTTATACGCCGGTGCGTGTTATACGCCGATAAATACGGTACTCACAAACACATAAATGACAAAAAGCATTTCAAAGTCCATGGTAAAATCAAAGGCAGCTGGGTCACTGAGACTAAGAGTATATCTCTTTTTATACGTTATTAAAGACACCACTTGGGTAATGCGCAAGGTTGGTGTACCCTCTCTTTTTTGTTTTACAGTGTCCCTATTGGGTTTATCCCCCAACCCTCAGAGGGCAGCAAAACCTGTGCATTCATTTGAACCACTAAGATCATGTGATACTTCAAGTACAATTACACCACCCCTGAGCGCAGGAGAATTATTATAGAGTCTGAGATCTGGCAGGGATCTATAGTCATCTGATGAGTGTAGAGATGATGATGATAATTAAGTCCATGGGTGTCATCCAACCCCCACCCCCCTCTCCCCCCCAACTAATCATCCTTTAGGAAAAGCTCATTTGGGTGATTATACTCATCACTGGCCCTTTGGATCCCAAGGAACTTAAAACTGAAACCACCGACCTGAGTGCTTCTGCTTCGCCGAAGTTTTACTCAATATTTTAGAATAAATACAAATGCTGACTTTATTCTACGCCATATAGTAATGTTTTATTGTCCACCGTATTTCTTCTCTTTTACTGAGAGTACATCATTTTAGTTTACTCAGTTCAGTTTAACATTATATTCATTCATTATAACAATGAACAATGAATCACTTTGTGGAACAGCAATTATAAGTAAAATAAATTTAAATTAAATTTCAGCCATATTTTTGGTTTTGGATGGAATGGGGAATTGTTGGAACCTTTATTTGGGTTTCTGTTTTTTTCTGTGTCACCATTGATGCAGTGAAAAAAATAATCTCCAACAGGGACAAAGCAACAATAAACAATTATTTTAAAGGGTTAGGTGAAGGCTGGCAGATCTCATTGCTGTCTGTGTCAGGCTAGAGTTAAGCTGGCCATAGAATTGTGGATTTTTGAACAAATGTTTTAATCCTAAAAAAATTCTTATCAGTACATTCAATGACTTGATGAATACTTTAACATTTCATTTTGGAGTGAATGGAATTTCCTGAATGAAAAGCACTTTCACTGTTAGAAATTTGTTCATTCAAGAAAAAATTTAAATCCTGCTCCTTCAGTTGTTTTTTCATCACTCCAGTCGAAAAACCCCACTAACCATTAAAAAATCAAGCAAGCCTTCTTAAAACCAAAATTTTTGAAAACAAAATTCTACTAGTATATGGCCAACTTTACATTTTAGAGAAACAATTACAGCAGCTGCCCATCGGTAATATTTATCTGCACTGATGCTTACAACAGACATATTGTCCTATTTTACCTTGTCATATGTCTCTGTCTTCCGCTTGGTATAGTTCTGATTGGACCAGGTCAATGGAATTAGTATTTTGGCGCTCCTGATGAAAAGTCTCTTCTGCGTGGCATTAAATAGATATTTGGTGGCTTCATTCACCATGTCCTAGGATTGAGGAAAGTAAGGCAATGATACACAGATTAGAAGGATCATATTACAATATACATTTCTTCACAAATGCACCCAATCTCATTTGATTTTTGTCTCTTCTGTTAACATAAACATAGGCATCAATTCACCAAGTTATTCATTTATCTTCTGAGGTTCAATCTCCCCTACTTCTAACACCTTTTGATCTTTTTCATTGAAGGAATAAATCACTTTCTGTCAAAAATGTTTTCTCGTTAAAGGGTTGGTTTACCCAAAACGGATATTTTAGCTATAGGTACAACCTGTTGGGCTGACACAGTAAAAATCTTGAATATTGCAAGAGGGGAACTCCATGCCATTAGTACATAATGTGTTCCTGACCAACTGAGAGCTTTGGGTATTTAAGACACCTTTGCATATCTCAGCTCCTCCAATTACATTCCCTGTGTGAAAATAAATTGCAAACCAATAATGGCCAAAGCAGGTGTGCAGACCCAAAGACAAAGATCTCCTCAAAAGAAGAGACATAAATTGTAAAGTGGCTTATTTCCTCAGCATTTACCAAAGACTGAAATATCAGTGCTGGATAGAATGATTCTTCAAATATAAATTGTAACCAATTTAGGCACAAACTGAATATAAAAAAATGAAATATGAAATGAATAAGCAAAGACATATTTCAGTAAAATCTGCAGGTCAAAATAGTCAGCCGATCTTGAGATATCCAGGTGAAATGGTATACTCGACTTCTCTTGTAAAAACTGAGCATGGCTTTAGCAAGTCACAAACCACGCTTGGCATTCCAGTCTATACCAGTGCCTAAAACTTTAATTAAATCAAAACACTACTTTGAGTATGTCACTGAACCTATATATTTAGTATGTTTCTTAAAGAAAAGAATGAGTAGGCAGCTCTGCTACTGTGGAGCAAGGTCCATAAAGCATGTTCAACAGTCTTAATGTAGTATTTGCTCATTTTTATAGATAGAACAAAAATATTTTATCCTACATATGGGATGTTGAAGTTTACCTTGACTTTTTGTATGAGTTGAGCATTTTCAGGCAGTCCTGGGTGAATTGCAATTACGACATCGTTATAGCCACCATCTTTAAGCGTAACTATGGAACTTTCTGAAGAGGAAAATGTTTGAAGTGTGATGATCACAGCGACCAACCACCGCCAGTCCATTTTTTAATGATCACTGAAGTGTTAGTTGCTTTAGTTGTTTTATATACTCACAGAAAAGGCAGTTTGTGAAATATTTAGATTGTCACTTTTACTACTGTTTATTCAGGAAGCTAGTTGCATGTAGTAAAAAAGATAAGATGCAAAATTTTATGAAACTATGCAGTTTATATAATTGCTGGAATTTCAGTTTGGTTTTTGTTTACTGATACTGTAAGTACAATTTATCAGATCTGCCTTTTCTGATGAAGCAATCTGATGGATACAACACTTCTAAAATTAAATTAAAACTACAAATGACCTCATCCATTCATGCACATGTCCTGGTAAAGTGATCATTATGTACTAATGAAGCCAGGTGGTTAGTTGGCAGATAACTAAAGACACTGTGCTGCAGCTGCATTGTGTATCTATATCAGACTCTTATACTGGCTTTCAATGCTGTTCAGCATCCATCCAACAGAGGGAGCTGGTGGGCATGAAGAGACTTTGCAGGGCACAATGAATTGTGGGAAATGTAGTCTGGGAAGAGGCTCTTGCATAATAGTAAATAGAGTGATGGAGTACAACTTCTATACAGGACGGTGTCAAGAACCATGAATCAGGCTGAGACAGAAAATGCAGTAAAAATCACACCTTTAATGTAATGGTAAAAATGATACAGATCAGTAAACCTAGTCAAAACATAGGTCAGGGATCGGAAGCCAAAAACGGGTAATCAGATGAGCCAGTAATCAGGAGACCAGATATCAGCATAGTTGGAGGCAGAAGAACAGGATCAGGAACCGGAAGGGACATCAGCTGGGCAAAGTCTTTCACAGGAACACAGCAGAGAAAACCCAGATATGTTGACCAGGCGAAGGTACGAAAGGAATGAACAAGACAGTTTAAATAGCCAGAAGGGGCTGGCTGTAGACGGGACTGATGAGCAGGTAATGATAACCAGGTGAGCCACTGTTGAAACAATGAGTGCTGACAATTATCTGACAGCTGAGCAGCCTGAGCTCTGAGAAAAGAACTGCTAAGATCCCAGCCCCGACAGACGGGAAAGGAGCAGCTTTTCTCCTGGGCTTTAAAAAGGTAACTTTCTCTTGCTGCAAGGAGACCAAAGAGTGTGCAGAGTGAACTCTGTTCCAGTGTGCCCACTTGCCTGCTACTGGCAGGAAGTGTATGGCAGCCAGTCATGAAGTGTGGTACCTGGCAAAGATAACAGGTCTTCTGGTAGCAAGGGGGTCGGTGATCTGGTTTCCTCCCTATCGGTCACTTCCCACAAAGTACACGGGACCGATCCTGCAGTATGGAGATTTTATGTACCCGGCTGCATGGTATAGGAAAGAAGGAGTTAACTAGAGCCTGCATAAGGTCCATGCTAGGTGCTCGGTGGAACCCCATTCTGTCACTGGGAGTGGTGGCAGAGGTACGCTGGACTGATGGAGAGGGCACGGGCTCAGCAGTGTCCCTCCTAAATGCAACATATGAGGAAGGTATGTAGTAACATAGGACAGCAAGCTTCAAAGAGGAACTCTATACATTTTAGCCATGCACACAGTGTACAGCCCTTCTCTAGGCCAGGGTACCAACATAATGTTGACTTTCACACCACCCTGACTGGTCCATGCACGAGAAAGGTACCCGCCACATGCAGGGTGCCTGTAAAGAGGAAAGTATACACCACCATTTAAGTTGCTCCATTGAAGAGAAATTCTCATCTAAAGTTTCTTTAGAATCCAATATTTCTTGGGTTTTTAATCTCCTATTCCCTGCAGCTGTGCTGCACTCAGGGGTTAGGAGTCCTGACAACCTCTAAAAGAAGATCATTTAGACTTGTCTAATGCCCCGTACACATGGTTGGACATTGATCGGACATTCCGACAACAAAATCCTAGGATTTTTTCCGACGGATGTTGGCTCAAACTTGTCTTGCATACACACGGTCACACAAAGTTGTCGGAAAATCCGATCATTCTGAACGCAGTGACGGGGCAGTAGCCAATAGCTTTCATCTCTTTATTTATTCTGAGAATGCGTGGCACTTTGTGCGTTGGATTTGTGTACACACAATCAGAAATTCCGACAACGGATTTTGTTGTCGGAAAATTTTATAGCCTGCTCTCAAACTTTGGGTGTGGGAAAATCCGATGGAAAATGTGTGATGGAGCCTACACATGGTCGGAATTTCCGACAACAAGGTCCTATCACACATTTTCCGTCGGAAAATCCGACCGTGTGTACAAGGCATAAGAGTCTTTACATGCCACCGCTTTTCTGCTCCCTGCAATTATTTTACCTGTAGCGCACCCCCTAAGGAACAGCAAGTGTAAAGGGATCCCCCACCTTGCCAGGCACACCGCATCTTCACAGCACACTTGAGTCAGAAAACAGTCCAGTGCTTTGCTTTTATGTTTTATTCAGGGGAATAAACTTGGATAGGAAATAGGGATATTATGAGATGCCCACTTGATCAAAGTAGTAAAACTCTTCAGGGACACAACTATATAAGTCCATATATACACTTCTCCTCTGCCTCCTGCGCTCAGTTTGATTGCAAAACTACAACTCCTAGGACCAGCTGGCACATTGAGATCTGATCTGACAAAAGACTCAGTCAAATCAATCGCAAAAGCCCTTTACAGGCAGGGAACGTGGGCCCTCTTGTTTGTGTAGCAAAGTCCTAGTGCCCAGCTGTCCTCCTCCTGTGGCTACTGATCCCAGCACCACCTCTTCAGGCACTGCCAGCCCACCTGGCTGCAGCCGCCCCTTTCTCTAGCCCTCCTGGCTATTTCTCCACGGTCCTCCCAGACTGACTGTGCATCTATCCCAAACTGCTCTCCCAGTCCTCTCAGGCATGCCTCTCAGTCCTCTCTGACTGTGTCACTCACCTGCCCACCTGGCTGTCTCCCTCCCTGGAGATTTGACCGGAAGTGTTCTTCTGCTGTGCTTCTCCTGCTCCCATGCCTCCGGTCAGGATAACCCTGTGTGTCGAGAAGAGTCTCCCGTCCACACCCGAGCCTAGGCCCGAGGTCACTCCCACCCAGACTAGGGGGCTACCCTCAAGGGACACCAACAGTCTAACGCTCCATCTCCATCTTCCGCCTGAACTCCACTGCCCCAGCCGGGCTGACCCAGAGTACTTGAGGGGGCCTGTCCCCTGTCAACCTATCTGTTGGAGATTGGTCAGGGCCCTCAGAATACTCCAGGCAGCTCCTCCTCACCTCCATGCCCATTCTTCTGGAAGTTTCCAGCAAGTTACAGAAGTAGGGGGAGGTCTCAGAGATGCTGCCTGTAAGTCATCCAGCCTTCCCTGAGTCACTCACACCCTGACCCAGAAAAACACCAGGTTGGCTGTAGACATGTGCACACTGAAATATTTCATTTCGGAATTTTGTTTTCATCCGAAAAAATACATTTATTTAGTTACTCCTGAAATTAATTTTTATTTATTTTGTTTTTCGTTAAAAATTGCATTTGTCCGAAAATCCAATTCAATTAAGGTCGAATCTGTCATTGAAGGCTTATGGTGTCTGTTGAATGTTCAAAGAAGATTCGACGGAGCAGCTAAACTGTACGTGTACATTTCCAGTTGAATTTTCTGCCTACAAGCTAGCTGTAGTAGAATTCTAATGTTGCATGCCTAGTAATAATTATATTTATTAATTATTTTACTAGTCAACCAACATTAGAATTTTTCTATAGCCTAAGGGCGGATGCATTTGACCGGAAATGTACGATTGCAGCGTCATACAGTTTAGCTGCTCCGTCAAATCTTCTTAGAACTTTCGACAGACACCATAAGCCAAAGATTCGATGTTTGTATGTCTTTCGTTGCTTTGTCGAATCTTCTTCGTTCATGTTGAATGGTCTACTCTACCCCAACAGTCAGCCAACTTTCACATTCATTTCTCAATCTCCAAGTGCAATGGTGGGCGCAGCATCCGACGTTGTGTCAGATATTGATATGGCATTATAATATAGAATCTATAATAATAAATCCCCCCCCACAACACGGGCAGCCTCTGAGGCTATCACAACACTAGCAACATGAGTATCACTATCAAGTTCATAACACTAACACAATAGCAGCAGATTATTATGAAAAAGTTAAGTTGAACTGTAGCTTGCTTCACTATTGTTCTGCTGCTGTGCTTATGCTTAATTGCTAAATAATTCAGGTTCTCTGACAAACGGCAAAAACAATAATAAAAGCTGCGCTTAAGGTGAAACAGAAAATACAGTGTAGTGAAAACTAAGCAGCCTGCATCGAGATCTAGTCTCCAAATCCCACCATAAATAATAATACAAAAAAGATGCGGCGCTAAAAATAATTAAAACCAGTGAAATGAATTGATACAATAATCAAAAATAATAGTGCAAATTAAATAATATCATACTCCAATGTCCCAAGATTACAGACAAGTAAGATGGACAGATAGAATCCAAAAAACAAAGCAAGGAAGAGTCCGTGATAAATCAAGAAAGAGTGCAAAAAAAGGGCCACAACAGAGATGAGGATGCAGTGGAGAGAATCTTCTGTGGTTCCTCACACCCGAGGTGGAATATCAAATATGCTCACCAGATCCCGTTGACCGCCATTACAGCGGTCAAAAACAGCACAGGGAAATTTTGGGGCTCCCCACAACCTCAGCTCAATGGTACCGATGGGCGACAGATGGTATCTCCTCTACTGAAACTTCCAGCAACGTCTTCTCTCTACTTCTCTACTTAGTAGAGAGAAGACGTTGCTGGAAGTTTCAGTAGAGGAGATACCATCTGTCGCCCATCGGTACCATTGAGCTGAGGTTGTGGGGAGCCCCAAAATTTCCCTGTGCTGTTTTTGACCGCTGTAATGGCGGTCAACGGGATCTGGTGAGCATATTTGATATTCCACTTCGGGTGTGAGGAACCACAGAAGATTCTCTCCACTGCATCCTCATCTCTGTTGTGGCCCTTTTTTTGCACTCTTTCTTGATTTATCACGGACTCTTCCTTGCTTTGTTTTTTGGATTCTATCTGTCCATCTTACTTGTCTGTAATCTTGGGACATTGGAGTATGATATTATTTAATTTGCACTATTATTTTTGATTATTGTATCAATTCATTTCACTGGTTTTAATTATTTTTAGCGCCGCATCTTTTTTGTATTATTATCTCTGACAAACGGACCAGCTAAGATTGACTGTCTTCTGAAATGATTCAGTGTGTGTGGCTCTCTCTGCTAGCAAATTGTAAGTTGGCTGTACGTGTGTACTTAGTTCTAGCTATTTTACTGCCCCTCCAATAACATTCATCATCATCATTATTTTTATTTTACTTCCCCCACCCAATTCCAGCAGTGATCTTTTCTCTCTATGTCGAATCTTTTCTCTCTATGTCGAATCTTTTCTCTCTATGTAGAATACTTTTGGACTAATAAAGTTAAGGTAAGGCACATTCGACCCCAGGTTTGATAGACACAGATTGTTTGTTATTGTCAGCGTCATGTCGAATCTCCTATCTATATCGAACTGTTGTCGCAACGAAAATGAAAAGAAAGCATTTGTTTATGTCGGATCTTTCGGTTTTCGTATTCTGCACTTTCGTTATCGTTTGTTAAAACGATAACGAAAATACCTGAAATTCGGACAAAAATACATTCGGACGAAAACGAATGCACATGTCTAGTTGGCTGCCAGCCAAGCCAAACAATTTACCTACTCTAACAAAAATTTTACTCTAGCACACTAGAGGGTGCTACATATTCAGGGTTGGTTGAACACCTGCTTTCCAAGCTACACATAGTCATTTCTCCCACTGGCTCCTACCTCCTTAAGACTAGGTTTGCACTATTGTGACCTGAAAGTCGCGTGATTTTGCCACGATTTTTTGCCATGATTTTGCCACGACTTGAAGCAATGCCCGTGTATTCTTGAGGTCTATGGACCTCAATTCACATCAAAGTGGGACTAAAGTAGTGCAGGGACTACTCTGAAGTCACTGCAACTTGAAGTCGCACAGATTTGAACGGTACTCATTAGAAATCATGGGGTACGACTTGTCATGCGTCTGCAGTCCCAAGTCGCATGACAAGTCACACTAGTGGAAACCGAGCCTTAGTGCCAAACAAGACAGTGAGAGGAAAGTGACAGGCTCACCTTAACGGCTGTTGAGATAGGATATCAGCTGCAGAGGGAGTGCATTGTTTACAGTGACTCAGCTGACCCCTAGACTTGCATTGTGAAAAGCAGCAGAGCTTCCCAGAAAGACATCCTCTGCAATGAAATGTGCGTAGGGTGGGGCAGAGAGGTGACATCATCACGCCCGCCGGTGAGAGTAGAGCATTCTCATGCTTTCTTCTAATAAATTGTAGACAATTGCACTACACTATGGAATTTCTTTTTCATTGTGTTCCTTTCCTAATGTGATTGAGCTCTGAAGACTGCTATTGTTGGAGAAGGGAAATACATTGATCCATATATGTGGGATTTGTGTTAACTGCTTCCCGACCACCTCACGCAGATATACTGCGGCAGAAGGGCACATACAGGCAGATTAACGTACCTGTACGTTGCCCTTTAAGAGGCGGCTTGTGGGCGCGTCCAGCAGACCCCGTGTCCGTGGGCAAGGGCGTTGCTAGGTCTGCAAAAGATCTGGGGCTAAAGCCCATAGCAGAGGTAACCAAACTTTTTGCATGCCCGCGGGGGGGGGGGGGGGACTGGTGGTAAGCAATTTTTCATGGGCGATGGCTGGTGTTGCCACTTCAATCATCATGGCATAATGGTTGATCTGGTGTCAGGGTGATTTAAGTGCATTATTTATATTGTTACATTCTAATATATAATGAAGTGGGTTCAACTCACCATACACCACATCTTCTTTCACCAGATGCAGCGTGTCACTTGCCACCGTCGCCTGTCACCAGATGCAGCATGTTACTTGCCAACACCTGAGACCTGCTACTAAAACTTTTTATGCAACAGCGATATTTCCTCTATCCCTATTTTTGTATTTTCCCTATTTTTCTATAGAAGCCACCAGTGCTGCTCATAATATCCACAAAGCTGTGTGATGAAATAAGTGATTGGCTGAATAGAGACCTGCTATTTAAATTCTTTGCGCAACAGCGATATTTCTTCTATCCCTACATATGTAGTTTCCTTATCCTCTTATATCAGCCAACTGTGCTGCTCATAATATCCACAAAGTTGTGCGATGAAAAAAGTGACTAGTTTCCACATATAAATAAGTAATGTATGTGGAGATTGGTCCTATTTGTTAATAGAATTGCTACACTGATCTCTATCTTGTTTAAATATTGGATATGTAGTAATCTCTTGAATACAGATGACTTTGTTTCTAATTTTTCTTGACTGGTTTCTCTACTTCATTTTATTTAGGATTTTGCTACTTTGTTTATTTAAAGTCCAATACTAGAGACAATCCTTGATGTATATAGGGTTAAACTCTGTGTGCTCTCCAGTACTCTGTTTGTTTATGCACGGGTGAAAGATACCATGAATGACTCAAGCGCTGTGGAAGTGGATCTGTTGTAACTAATTGAAACTTGATTGCCATAATGATATAAACCAGACCAACACACTAATGCGCATGCTCTGAGGAAGCTATTGAATTAGCGAAACATGTAAGCAGCACTAACTGGTATCTCCGAGGAGGATTTATGGATGGCCACACAGATATATTCATCAAACCGCTCTGCATGTCTCTTCGTTTCCTACTGACCATGATCTAGCTTGAGAGCCTGATGACAGCAGCTTTAACAGCGGACACTCTACATGCAATAACAGCGAGGATAATCTCTACAAAAACAGCTGATGAACACAAGCATTGCGAAAGCGGGAAGCTGCACAGAGATCAGTAAGCGGGACTCCGCACTTCAGCTCCAGTGACTACTTATAGACCGGTGAGGTCTCTTTTGAATACCGCCCTCTGTATACTGGATCTTCTGATATCTGACATGATGGGCTGCTTGATGAACCGCTCCAGCTGATGGTAAAGTCAGATTCATTTCTTAAATCTCGCTTAGATGCTGTATAACATCCGCTATGCCATTTTAATTTCTGGTTACCTTTGAACAGACTTTTGCTATATGGTGAAACTGAAGCTGCAAATGTCATAAACTAGTTTCACGGAAGCAATAAGGAATTACCTCATCACACTGGCACTTTATATTATCTATAAGATTGCCATAAACTGTTAGTATACCATCCGTGATCGAGACTGCTCATTAACACTATCTATATCAATCTTTTTTTATTGATTAACCTTTTTGATCACCTGATGTGCACATCCATAATTTAAACAGATCTTATGAGTGATCAAGATCTCTCAGTGTGTGTGTATGTGAGAATGATTGTTGCATGAGCTTTATTTAGAAATTGGTGGCCACCTATACCTTCTCCAGACATTAGGTCTTTTTAATGTAAATTGGGAAATAGGGTTGTTCAGTGATATCTATATACCGTATTTAAAATGTAGTATTTTCATTCTTTGGATAGTTGTTAATAAAAATGTATACCTTCATCACCGACTTGTCCTCATGGAAGAGTGTCCTTTGTGGTTTCCACGAATTGTCTTACTTGCCAACATCACCTGTCACCAGATGCAGCGTGTTACTTGCCACCGTCACCTGCCACTAGATGTGGATTGTCACTTGCCACTTTCACCTGGCAGCAGATGTGGATTGTCACTTGCCACGTCACCTGCCACCATTTGCAGATTATCACTTGCCACGTCACCGGCCACCAGATGTGGGTTGTCACTTGCCAACTGATGTGGATCGTCACTTGCCATGCCAGCCAGTGCCACCAAATGTGCATTGACGCTGCATTGGTGGCAGGCTGACAGCACTGGTCCATTTAGTGAGATCAGGAGAGTGGTGATGCGGGGTGGGCAGTGAGAGATGATGTCATTTCGCTGCTCCCAGCCGCACCTCCGACATTGAAGCAAGGGGGTCTGGCTGCAAAGTGGAGCTCCACGATGACAGGAAGCACGTGACCTCCACTCCACCGTGCTGTGAGGGCGGAAGAGCGCTGATGTGTGGCGGGCAGTGAGAGATGATGTCATCTCTGCTGCTTGCCGCACCTCGCTCCCAAATTGAAGAGGCCCGGCTGTAAAGAGTGCTGATATGGAGCTGGTGGAGAGAGACGTCATCTCTGCTCGTCTGCCTGCTTGCTTCTCTTCTCTCCTCTGCCGCCCTCATGCAGCCTGCCCGCTTGCTGCAGGAGCCACAACCTGCTGGTTAGGCAGGGACCCTGCGGCAAGAGACTCGGGGCTATGGGCCCCAGATTTGGGGCTATAGCCCCAATAGCCACCCCCTAGCAACGCCCCTGTCCGTGGGGATACCCGCGATCATCTCATGGGGAGGTAGAACAGGGAGGTGCTAATGTAAAAAGTATCTCTCCGTTCTGCCTAGTGACAGTGTCACTGATCTCTGCTCCCTGTGATCGGGAGTGGTGATCAGTGTAGTGTCACACACAGCCCCCCCCCCACAGTTAGAATCACTTCCTAGGACACACTTAACCCCTACAGCGCCACCTAGTGGTTAACCCCTTCACTGCCAGTGACATTTTTACAGTAATCAATGCAATTTTTTAGCATTAATCGCTGTATCAATGCCAGTGGTCCCAAAAATGTGTCAAAATTGTCCGATGTGTCGGCCATAATGTCACAGTCACGATAAAAATCACTGATCGCTGCCATTACTAGTAAAAAAAAAATTATTAATAAAAATGCCATAAAACTATCCTTTATTTTGTAGACGCTATAACTTTTGTGCAAACCAATCAATAAACGCTTATTGCAATTTTTTTTACCAAAAATATGTAGAAGAATATGTATCGGCCTAAACTGAGGGAAAAAAAATGTTTTTTTTTTATATATTTTTTTGGGGATATTTATTATAGCAAAAAGTAAAAAATAATTTTTCAAAATTGTCGCTATTTTTTTTGTTTATAGCGTAAAAAATAAAAACCACAGAGGTGATCAAATACCACCAAAAGAAAGCTCTATTTGTGGGAAAAAAAGGACGTCAATTTTGTTTGGGAGCCATGTCGCACAACCGCACAATTGTCAGTTAAAGCAACGCAGTGCCGAATCGCAAAATGTGCTTTGGTCTTTGGCCAGCAAAATGGTCCGGGGCTTAAGTGGTTAAGGCGCTATTAGACCTCTCTAGATATGGGGTCTGTTGCTCTGGTAAGCAGTTTTGATGTGCAGGTGGAGGAGCACTAGATGGACTGTTTTGCACTAAAAATATACACATTATTTAAAGCATGTTTTGTACACATTGAAGTACCTTGTTTATCACTTATTGAGTCACTGATAGATATTGAGCACTGTGACTTGCACTACATGGAAATTATTGTGTTCCTGAGAAGGTTCACACAATCAGTGAATGTTTAGTTATATCACGGTTGTACTCAAAATTAAAAAGTACAGCGCAACACGTTTTTTGTTTATATATCTTGATTATTGTTGGTGTGCAAATAATGGTGAGTGCAGCTGTCTTATGCAGCGTACACACGGTCGGACTTTTCGACCGGACTTGTCCAAAGGACGCCGACGGACCAAATCCGGTGGACAATCCGATCGTGTGTGGGCTTCGCTGGACCTTCAGCTGACTTTTCCAGTCACAAATCTGACGGACTTTAGATTTGGAACTTGCTTCAAATCTTTACGTTGTAACTCCGCCGGACCCAGAAATCCGCTCTTCTGTATGCTAGTCTGATGGACAAAAACCGACGTTAGGGCAGCTATTGGCTACTGGCTATCAACTTCCTTATTTTAGTCCGGTGTACGTCATCACGTACGAATCCGTCGGACTTTGGTGTGATCATGTGTAGGCAAGTCCGTTCCTTAAAAAGTCCATCGGAAGTCCGTCAAAAGTCCGTCGAAAGTCCGACCGTGTGTACGCGGCCTTACAGTAATATTGATGCTGGTTGAAGCACTTTAACCCAGCTGTTTTGCTTTTATTTAACCACTTACCTCCCTCCCACAGTACATTTACTCACAAACGTCACTTCCACCCAATGGTCTTAAAGGGGATTTTTTTTTTATTTAAAAGACATTTGTTTATTTATTTTTTTATTGCATTTAAAGTGGATGTAAACCCGAATTTTTTTTTTTTTGATATCATACTGTAGAGTATAAGATTTCCTATCATTTGAGCCCAGTCTTGCCACACAGAGTTAATCTATCTCTGAGCAATCCTCTTTTATTGTTCAGTGAGAAAAATCTTGACAAACTGAGAAAAACTTTGTCAAATACTCCCCCTTGCTGTTAGTGACAGCCTAAGACACAGGCATTATTTTTTAATTCCCTCCCTCACTCCTTTCTTCAGCAGCTCTGCAAAGATTGACTGTTCCACACCTCAGCATAATTTGGCATGCTGAAGTCATGTGGTCACTTTCCTGTCTTTTCACAGGATGTTAGAGATCATAGCAGAAGTTCAGTGTTAGAAATACACAGGAGAAAATGCATATTGACAAGGAGTGTAGAGGTGGGCGGGGAGTCTACTGACATCATGACTCCACCCACCGAGCTCCAGACAACAGACCCACCCACAGAATATGCAGTTTTTCGGGTCTCATAACAGACAGAGGGGAGACATTTGACAGGTAAAGATACATGCAGGAGACATGTAAATCCTTATAGATAACCCCTATAGCAGTAGTTTAGAAAGGATGACATTGGGTTTACATCCACTTTAAGTGTAAATGTGAGATCCGATGTCTTTTTGACCCCAGATCTCACATTAAAGAGGTCCTGTCATGCTTTTTATATTACAAGGGATTTTTACAGTCCTTGTAAAGGAAATAAAAGTGGCCTAATTTTTTTTAAAAAGGACAATGTAAAAATAAAAAATAAAATAAATAATAAAATAAAAATTTAAAGCACCCCATCCTGCCGAGCTCACGCACAAAAGCGAACGCATACATAAGTCATGCCCGCATATGACTTTTTTTACATTTTGGCGTGGGGTTCCCCTTTAAGATCCTCAGAGCACAAGTCGCATGCCACAAGTCTGATCAGTTGTCAATGATCTGACTTGGAAGCAACTTACATTCAAATCAATGGGCTGAAATCGTGCCCAAGTCGGACCAAAGTAGTGCAGGAACCTTTTTCAAAGTCGGACCGACTTGTGTCGGTCCAGTTAGGATGGCTCTCATAGGGAACCATTGATTTATACAGGTCATGCGACATGAGCTCCCAAAGTTGAAGCATATGTCGCACCAGTGTGAACTGGACTTAAAGAGGCTGAATACAAATGCACGCCACACTTTTCAGATATTTATTTGTAAAAAAAATTGAAAACCATTTATCATTTTCCTTTCACTTCACAATTATGTGCCACTTTGTGTTGGTCTCTCACATAAAATCCCAATAAAATACATTTACGTTTTTGGTTGTAACATGACAAAATGTGAAAATATTAACCACTTAAGGACCGCCTTACGCCGATGTACGTCGGCAAGGCGGCACGGGCAGGCAAAATCACGTACATACACGTGATTTGCCTCCCGCGGGTGGGGGGGTCCGATCGGACCCCCCCCCGGTGCCCGAGGCGGTCCTATTTTGTCCCCCGGCGATCGGAGGTGAGGGGGAGGCCATCCGTTCGTGGCCCCCCCCCCTCGCGATCGCCGCCGGCCAATGGGAACATTCCTTTGCTGCTGTATGCTAAACAGCAGCAAAGGAAATAATGTCATCTCTCCTCGGCTCGGTATTTTCCGGTCCAGCGCCGAGGAGAGAAGACTGAAACATGAGTGCACAAACACTACACACACAGTAGAACATGCCAGGCACACAAAACGCCCTGATCCCCCCCCCCCGATCGCCCCCCGATCACCCCCCAATCACCCCTCCCCCTGTCACAAACTGACACCAAGCAGTTTTTTTTTTTTCTGATTACTGCATGGTGTCAGTTTGTGACAGTTACAGTGTTAGGACAGTTAGGGTTAGCCCCCTTTAGGTCTAGGGTACCCCCCTAACCCCCCCTAATAAAGTTTTAACCCCTTGATCACCCCCTGTCACCAGTGTCACTAAGCGATCATTTTTCTGATCGCTGTATTAGTGTCGCTGGTGACGCTAGTTAGGGAGGTAAATATTTAGGTTCGCCGTCAGCGTTTTATAGCGTCAGGGACCCCCATATACTATCTAATAAAGGTTTTAACCCCTTGATTGCCCCCTAGTTAACCCTTTCACCACTGATCACCGTATAAGTGTTACGGGTGACGCTGGTTAGTTCGTTTATTTTTTATAGTGTCAGGGCACCCGCCGTTTATTACCGAATAAAGGTTTAGCCCCCTGATCGCCTGGCGCTGATATGCGTCGCCCCAGGCAGCGTCAGATTAGCGCCAGTACCGCTAACACCCACGCACGCAGCATACGCCTCCCTTAGTGGTATAGTATCTGAACGGATCAATATCTGATCCAATCAGATCTATACTAGCGTCCCCAGCAGTTTAGGGTTCCCAAAAACGCAGTGTTAGCGGGATCAGCCCAGATACCTGCTAGCACCTGCGTTTTGCCCCTCCGCCCGGCCCAGCCCAGCCCAGTCCACCCAAATGCAGTATCGATCGATCACTGTCACTTACAAAACACTAAACGCATAACTGCAGCGTTCGCAGAGTCAGCTGATCAGTGCGATCGCTAACAGTTTTTTTGGTAGCATTTTGGTGAACTGGCAAGCACCAGCCCCAGGCAGCGTCAGGTTAGCGCCAGTACCGATAACACCCAGGCATGCACCTTACACCTCCCTTAGTGGTATAGTATCTGAACGGATCAATATCTGATCCGATCAGATCTATACTAGCGTCCCCAGCAGTTTAGGGTTCCAAAAAACGCAGTGTTAGCGGGATCAGCCCAGATACCTGCTAGCACCTGCGTTTTGCCCCTCAGCCAGGCCCAGCCCACCCAAGTGCAGTATCGATCAATCACTGTCACTTACACTAAACGCATAATTGCAGCGTTCGCAGAGTCAGGCCTGATCCCTGCGATCGCTAACAGTTTTTTTGGTAGCTTTTTATTGAACTGGCAAGCACCAGCAGCCTAGTACACCCCGGTCGTAGTCAAACCAGCACTGCAGTAACACTTGGCGACGTGGCGAGTCCCATAAGTGCAGTTCAAGCTGGTGAGGTGGCAAGCACAAGTAGTGCCCCGCTGCCACCAAAAAGACAAACACAGGCCCGTCGTGCCCATAGTGCCCTTCCTGCTGCATTCGCCAATCCTAATTGGGAAACGACCACTTCTGCAGCGCCCGTACTTCCCCCATTCACATCCCCAACCAAATGCAGTCGGCTGCATGAGAGGCATTTTCTTTATGTCCTCCCGAGTACCCCTACCCAACGAACCCCCCCAAAAAAGATGTTGTGTCTGCAGCAAGCTAAGGATATAGGCGTGACACCTGCTATTATTGTCCCTCCTGTCCTGACAATCCTGGTCTTTGCATTGGTGAATGTTTTGAACGCTACCATTCACTAGTTGAGTATTAGCGTAGGGTACAGCACTGCACAGACTAGGCACACTTTCACAGGGTCTCCCAAGATGCCATCGCAGAGACCCGAACCTGGAACCGGTTACAGTTATAAAAGTTAGTTACAAAAAAGTGTAAAAAAAAAAAAAAAAAGTTGTCGTTTTATTGTTCTCTCTCTCTCTATTCTCTCTCTCTATTGCTCTGCTCTTTTTTACTGTATTCTATTCTGCAATGTTTTATTGTTGTTATGTTTTATCATGTTTGTTTTTCAGGTATGCAATTTTTTATACTTTACCGTTTACTGTGCTTTATTGTTAACCATTTTTTTGTCTTCAGGTACGCCATTCACGACTTTGAGTGGTTATACCAGAATGATGCCTGCAGGTTTAGGTATCATCTTGGTATCATTCTTTTCAGCCAGAGGTCGGCTTTCATGTAAAAGCAATCCTAGTGGCTAATTAGCCTCTAGACTGCTTTTACAAGCCGTGGGAGGGAATGCCCCCCCCTCACCGTCTTCTGTGTTTTTCTCTGGCTCTCCTGTCTCAACAGGGAACCTGAGAATGCAGCCGGTGATTCAGCCAGCTGACCATAGAGCTGATCAGAGACCAGAGTGGCTCCAAACATCTCTATGGCCTAAGAAACCGGAAGCTACGAGCATTTTATGACTTAGATTTCGCCGGATGTAAATAGCGCCATTGGGAAATTGGGGAAGCATTTTATCACACCGATCTTGGTGTGGTCAGATGCTTTGAGGGCAGAGGAGAGATCTAGGGTCAAATAGACCCCAATTTTTTCAAAAAAAGAGTACCTGTCACTACCTATTGCTATCATAGGGAATATTTACATTCCCCGAGATAACAATAAAAATGATTAAAAAAAAAAAAAATGAAAGGAACAATTTAAAAATAAAATAAAAAAGCAAAAAAATAATAAAAAAAAAAAAAGCACCCCTGTTGCCCCCTGCTCTCACGCTAAGGCGAACGCAAGCGGTGGTCTGTCGTCAAACATAAACAGCAATTTCACCATACATGTGAGGTATCACCGCGAAGGTCAGATCGAGGGCAGTAATTTTTGCAGTAGACCTCCTCTGTAAATCTAAAGTGGTAACCTGTAAAGGCTTTTAAAAATGTATTTATTTTGTTGCCACTGAACGTTTGTGCGCAATTGTAAAGCATGTAATGTTTGGTATCCATGTACTCGGCCTAAGATCATCTTTTTTATTTTATCAAACATTTTGGGCAATATAGTGTGTTTTAGTGCATTAAAATTTTAAAAAGTGTGTTTTTTTTCCCCAAAAAATGCGTTTGAAAAATCGCTGCGCAAATACTGTGTGAAAAAAAAAAAAATGAAACACCCACCATTTTAATCTGTAGGGCATTTGCTTTAAAAAAATATATAATGTTTGGGGGTTCAAAGTAACTTTCTTGCAAAAAAAAAAAAACTTTTTCATGTAAGAAAGGGCTTTGTCTTCAAGTGGTTAGAAGAGTGGGTGATGTGTGACATAAGCTTCTAAATGTTGTGCATAAAATGCCAGGACAGTCCCAAATGACCCCATTTTGGAAAGTAGACACCCCAAGCTATTTGCTGAGAGGCATGTCGAGTCCATGGAATATTTTATATTGCGACATAAGTTGCGGGAAAGAGACAAATTTTTTTTTTTTTTTGCACAAAATTGTCACTAAATGATATATTGCTCAAACATGCCATGGGAATATGTGAAATTACACCCCAAAATACATTCTGCTGCTTCTCCTGAGTACGGGAATACCACATGTGTGAGACTTTTTGGGAGCCTAGCCGCGTACGGGACCCCGAAAACCAAGCACCGCCTTCAGGCTTTCTAAGGGCGTGAATTTTTGATTTCACTCTTCACTGCCTATCACAGTTTCGGAGGCCATGTAATGCCCAGATGGCACAAAACCCCCCCCAAATGACCCCATTTTGGAAAGTAGACACCCAAAGCTATTTGCTGAGAGGTATAGTGAGTATTTTGCAGACCTCACTTTTTGTCACAAAGGTTTGAAAATTGAAAAAAGAAAAAAAAATGTTTTTTCTTGTCTTTCTTCATTTTCAAAAACAAATGAGAGCTGCAAAATACTCACCATGCCTCTCAGCAAATAGCTTGGGGTGTCTACTTTCCAAAATGGGGTCATTTGGGGGGTTTTGTGCCACCTGGGCATTCCATGGCCTCCGAAACTGTGATAGGCAGTGAAGAGTGAAATCAAAAATTTACACCCTTAGAAATCCTGAAGGCGGTGATTGGTTTTCGGGGCCCTGTACGCAGCTAGGCTCCCAAAAAGTCCCACACGTGGTATCCCCATACTCAGGAGAAGCAGCTAAATGTATTTTGGGGTGCAATTCCCCATAAGCCCATGGCCTATGTGAGCAATATATCATTTAGTGACAACTTTTTGTAAATATATATATATTTTTTTGTCATTATTCAATCACTTGGGACAAAAAAAATAAATATTCAATGGGTTCAACATGCCTGTCAGCAATTTCCTTGGGGTGTCTACTTTCCAAAATGGGGTCATTTGGGGGGGGGGGGTTTGTACTGCCCTGCCATTTTAGCACCTCAAGAAAGGCAGTCATAAACTAAAAGCTGTGTAAATTCCAGAAAATGTACCCTAGTTTGTAGACGCTATAACTTTTGCGCAAACCAATAAATATACGCTTATTGACATTTTTTTTTACCAAAGACATGTGGCCGAATACATTTTGGCCTAAATGTATGACTAAAATTGAGTTTATTGGATTTTTTTTATAAAAAAAGTAGAAAATATCATTTTTTTTCAAAATTTTTGGCCTTTTTCCGTGTATAGCGCAAAAAATAAAGACCGCAGAGGTGATCAAATACCATAAAAAAAGCTCTATTTGTGGGAAGAAAAGGACGCAAATTTCGTTTGGGTACAGCATTGCATGACCGCGCAATTAGCAGTTAAAGCGACGCAGTGCCAAATTGGAAAAAGACCTCTGGTCCTTAGGCAGCATAATGGTTCGGGGCTCAAGTGGTTAAGTGGTATGAACACTTTTCCAAGGCACTGTATACTATGTTATTGGTGTGTATGTGTTTGTATATATACAGTGGAACCTCAGATTGCGAGTAACGTGGTTAACAAGCTTTTTGCAATACGAGCAAGTTGTCTCGCAAAACGAGCAGGATTCAAGCCTCTGTGGTGTGCAGTACCGCATTTGGCCAGAGGTATAGGGGCACCTGTGACACTCGGAACGGTTTGGAGCCGTTCGGAAATACTTGGAAACACTCTGTTCCCAAATGTTTCGGAGCCTTTCCAAGGGTTTCCAAGTGCAGCTGAGCAGTCTCCGAGTATTTCCAAGTTTCTCCGGCGCCCCCCACCTCTGGCCACATGCGGTAGTGTATAGAGAGAGAGAGAGAGAGAGAGAGAGAGAGAGAGAGAGAGAGATGGAGAGAGAAAGAGAGAGACTGACTCTTCCCCTTCAGACCTGCTTATTAATCAGGTGCTCTAAAAATGGCAATGGAGCTGTGTGCTCGGAGTGAGAGAGACATCAGCACGTTGGGAGGAAAGCTCCATTGCTGGATTGTGGCCTGCTGGGGTGAGCAAAACCTTAACAGAGACTGTAGCTCTGGCTGTGTACTTTACATATCAGCCTGTTGGCTGCAGAGACTGAACTTTAACCATGTGTGCATATGGGTTACAAGACAAGCCGGTTGTTTCTTTTGTTTGACTTACCTTTTCCTGAATAAAGCTACTTTTATTTTACCAGACTACCTCTGAGCTGGCTGTTCACCTCCCTGATCCCTTACAGTTGGTGGAGGATGCGGGTAGTTTGAGGGGTACAGGCCAATCCCTTGTCCTGGGTGAAAGCTGCACAGACTGTGAAATCTTCTGAACAAGCCATGGAGGAGCTAATTAAGCAGTTAGCAGTGGCTAACACAGAGGCAGTCGCTGTGCAACAAGACATTAACCGCTTACTGGCTAAACAGCTAGCAGGTTTACAGCAAGTAGTGTCCCAGCAAGCTGCAATGGTGAAAAGTGATCCCACTGTAAAGAGCGACCCGCAAAAGGCAGTGCAGCAGACCCTGCAAAAGATGGCAGCCATAGACAATGATGAATATTTCCTTAGTGCTCAGATGAGGGATCCCACTTTGATCCCCGCCAGGGAACAGGCCACAATGTTAAACAGTGAACCACAGCACCCTGGGGCGGATGTGCAGTTCCCCTATTTTGCTGTGAACCACGACTTATTGTACAGAGTAACTAAAGTCAATGATGAAGTGTTGGAACAACTGGTGGAACCCAAACCTTGTAACACCTTAGCCTTTTAGGGCTAAGGTGTTACATTTGGATCATAGTCATGTACTTGGGGGTCACCTTGGAGTGGTTAAAACTCAGAACGTGTTTTACAGCGTTTTTATTGGCCCGGTGTTGCCCCACCTGTCAAAGAACCGCTCCGACACCCCATTTTCGCAGTCCGCTGGTACCACTTCCAATTATCAAGGTGCCCTTTGATCACATAGCCATGGACTTGGTGGACCCCTTACCCAAGTTAGCTGGGGGACACCAATACATTTTAGTTGTGTTCCTTGTCTATGCCACCAGGTATCCGGATGCGGCCCCTTTAAGGAATTGCTCATCCAAGGTCATCGCACAGGAATTGTTTCAGATGTTCATGAGAACAGGGCACCCTTTCGAGATCTTGACAGAACAAGGTACACCCTTTATGTCTAAAGTGATGAAGGAGCTCTGTAAACTGTTTAAAATTAAACACTTGCGGACCTTGGTATATCACCCACAAACTGACGGGTTAGTGGAGCGATTCAACAAAACCTTGAAGGGAATGCTAAAAACAAAGTGGTTGAGGTGCATGGTCGGGATTGGGATTGCTTGTTGCCTCCCTTGTTGTTTGCCATACGAGTGGTACCCCAGACCTCCGCGGGATTCTCCCCCTTTGAGTTGGTTTATG
Source organism: Lithobates clamitans (assembly GCA_037952925.1). Taxonomy (NCBI): domain Eukaryota; kingdom Metazoa; phylum Chordata; class Amphibia; order Anura; family Ranidae; genus Lithobates; species Lithobates clamitans. Next base: position 1,072,234 of record JBBGZY010000880.1, read on the forward strand.
AGAGACACCCCCGTGGAATACTGGATATAATGAAAGAGACGTGGGAACAAGATGCTTCTTCGTATCGGAGTGTGGTAGAGCACATCTCCCAAATGCAGGATCGGATAACAAAAGTTATGCGCATAGTTCGGGAACATTTGCAGGCTGCGCAAAGGGCCCAGAGTCGTGGGTACAACCGATCTGCCAAGGTTAGAGAGTTTAAACCTGGGGATCAGGTGCTGGTATTAGTGCCTACAGTAGAGAGTAAGTTTCTCGCCAAGTGGCAAGGACCCTTTGAGATAGTTGAGGGGGTGGGGGAGGTTAACTATAAAGTCCATCAGCCCAACAAACGTAAACCCTACCAGATTTACCATGTCAACTTGATCAAACGGTGGAAGGATAGAGAGGTGTTGACAGTCAGTCAGAAGGTCCTGGAAGATCCTGAAGCCCAGATTAGGAAGGTAGGGATTTCAGAGGTCCTGTCCCCTTCGCAAAAACAGGAGTCCTGGGAGTTTTTGAAAAGAAATCAAGACATTTTTTCAAATTTACCCGGCTTAACAGCGGTCATTGAACATGATATCATCACAGACCCTGGCACTTGGGTAAACCTTAAGCCCTACCGCATACCCGAAGCTCGCCAGAATATTGTCTCGGGTGAGCTTAAAGGTATGCTGGACCTTGGGATCATTGAGGATTCTTCTAGTAGCTGGTCCAGTCCTATAGTACTGGTGCCCAAGCTGAATGGAACCTGGTGGTTCTGTAATGACTTCCGCAAGTTAAATGAAGTCTCCAAGCCAGGCGCGTATCCCATGCCTCGGGTCAATGAGCTAATAGAGAGATTCGGACCGGCCCGGTACATTACCACCCTGGACTTGACCAAGGGATATTGGCAGATTCCACTTTCCCCAGAGGCTAAGGAAAAAACGGTGTTTGCCACTCCAGAGGGCTTATGGCAGTACACCAGAATGCCCTTTGGTTTGCATGGGGCCCAAGCCACCTTCCAGAGGGCAATGGACTTCGTTTTGAGACCCCATAAAGATTTCTCTGGAGCCTCCCTTGACAACATTGTCATCTTTAGCCATGACTAGGATAGTCACTTACCAAAAGTCTAGTTGGTCTTAGATGTGCTTCGAAGGGCAGGGTTTACAGTGAACCCAGAAAAAAGCAAGATTGGGTTGGAGGAGGCCCATTTAAACAAGGTTGAGGCCATCCAGAAATGGCCCCATCAACTCACATTGAAACAAGTCCTTTCCTTCCTTGGCATTGTAGGCTATTATAGGAGGTTTGTCCCCAACAGTGCCAGCCTAGCAGCACCTCTGACCGATCTCACCAAGAGAAGGAACGCAACGGTTGTTCAGTGGAGTGCTGAAGCCGAAGCAGCGTTTTGCTATCTGAAGCAGACTTTGTGCCAGGAACCGGTACTAGAAGCTCCTGACTTCCAAAAGGAGTTCCTGGTACAAACCGATGCATCAAAGTTGGGTCTTGGTGCAGTACTGTCCCGGGTAGTTGGGGGGGATGAGCACCCCATTGTGTACTTGAGTCGGAAGCTCTCATCTGCTGAGAAGAATTATTCCATTGTGGAATGAGAGTGTCTGGCTATCAAATGGACATTGGAGACACTCTGTAACTACCTTTTGGGCTGACCCTTCAAGCTAGTGTCAGACCATGCCCCCCTTACATGGATGGCCCAAAATAAGGATAAGAACTCCAGAATCACCGGGTGGTTTCTGGCCCTACAGGACTTCAAGTCTGTGGTGGAGCATAGACCAGGGAGAGTACATCAAAATGTGGATGCCCTTCCTGGGTCTATTGCCATTTTACTTGTGGTCTGACACAGGGGGAGGGGCAATGTGGAGAGTCAGCCTGGGGCAGGGTCAGGAAGGGGTTAGTTGAGGGGGGCAGGTACTTACCCTTCAGACCTGCTTATTAACCAGGTCCACTAAAAATGTCAGTGGAGCTGTGTGCTTGGAGTGAGAGAGACATCAGCACCTTGGGAGGAGAGCTCCATTGCTGTATTGTGGCCTGCTTGGGTGAGCAAAAGCTTCTCAGAGACTGGAGCTCTGGCTGGAGCTGTGTACTTTATATATCAGCCTGTTGGCTGTAGAGACTGAACTTTAAAACCATGTGTGCATCTGGGTTACAAGGCAAGCCCGTTATTTCTTTTGTTTGACTTACCTTTTGCTGAATAAAGCTACTTTTATATTACCAGACTGTCTCTGAGCTGGCTGTTCACCCCCCTGATCCCTTACAATATATACTGTATAATATATATATATATATATATATATATATATATATATATATATATATATATAAACAGTATGGAAACATAAATACCTTTTTTTAAGTGATAACATACCCTCTGTTCTCAGTTGCATAAGGATTTTTAAGAGCTGGGGGAGGAGAAACAGCAACACATTCCCATTAAATGTCTGTGCAGGGGGGATGTCAGGACAAGTCTGATCATTGTAGGAGAGCAGGCTGAGTTCTCAGCCCAGCTAGAAAACCGACCACGCTATGTGGTCAGTTTTTGACAGGAAAGCATAGAGACTAGCAGGAACACCAGGGATTTCACACAAAGGAAGCAATGCAAAGAGAACAAGATACTTAAATGGTTTGTTTACATATTCTTTAATGCCCCCACGGCATGAAGAAGAAATCGATACATTCAGCAGATCCTTTGGGAGTGAGCGCTACACAGGAAATAGGGTAAACAATGCAGCCACTTCATCTACCACCTAGATACCTCAAAATAGTTAGCATTTTACCCACTACAAGGGTTTTTCAGCGTTTTTTTTTTGTTCCAGGCTGGAGTTTAGCTTTGAGTAACATGATTCCATAAAACACAGTGGTCATAAAAATATAAAAATATAATTAGTTCTGCCTAAAGTGACTAACAAGGTAACAGTCTGAGTTGAAGACACACAGCTTTACTTATTCACTAACTTAACTGTAGATTTTTTATAATATTGTCCTACAATTACAATAGCTTAGATTTTGAAGGTTACCCATAAAGTTGATAAGGAACTATGTCTGCTATTTACAAAAAATCCAGACCAACAAACTCATCTTGTAAATTCCAGGTAACAAGTGAATGCATTCCTTCAGCTTCTAATGCCATCCTATAAAAAACAGCAAGGTGGTTTACTCAATTTACCTTAATCTGAGTACTGTGTATATCCTGTATAATAACGAGGAATGATATCAGATTCAGGTTGAGCATAAGTTCAAGACAAACCTAACCCATCTGTTGTTTGGAATGTGCAATTTCACCCCTGAGCAATATGGGGGCACATAGATAAGCCAGCCCCCTCACTATAAAAGGGTGGGATCCCAGCAGCCATATTGACAATGTACAGTAGTTAGCTATGATAGGCTAATGAAGCGCTACTAATAAAGTGCATAAGGATAGATTAGTATACGGCTTGTGCTCATTGGTCTCTAAAGCACTTCCCGCCAGCTGGCCACAGTTGGGCTTTAACACCCATGCAATGATACAGAGTTTTTGATCATGTGACCGCTGTTACAGCTAATCACAGCAGTCACATGATTTGAATGTATGCCCCCGGCCTTTTAGATCTTCTTAAAGAGCCTATAGCTGGTGGCAGTAAGAGATTAACCGCTTACAGACCAGAAGATTTTCCCCCTTAATGACCAGGCCATTTTTAGCCATATGGCACTGCGTTGCTTTAACTGACCATTGCACGGTCGTGTGACACTGTACTCAAACAAAATCGATGTCCTTTTTTTTCCCACAAATAGAGCTTTCTTTTGGTGGTATTTGATCACCTTTGCATTTTTTAATTTTTGCGCTATAAATAAAAACAGACTTTATTGTATGTCTCAGAGCAGGTGGAGAGCGAAACTGCATGGAGGGGGCCCAAGAAATGTTTTTTGCCCAGGGTCCAATCAATATTAAAGACAGCCCTGCTCAGAAGTATATGAATATGATCTTAAAGTGTATTTCAGGTAAAAGAAAAATAACAAATGCAGTACATCTGTACAATACATGGGTATTTTGCAGATTTTATCCCCTTTTAAGATGTTGGAAAAAAAGTATCAGCCCATCCCAGTTGTCTTTTGATAAGGTACTTGATCCTTCCCTTTCTCCTCATCTCAACATCATTGGGAGTAATTGTTCTGTAGTCCAAAATAAAAACTCAGAGGGCTACTGAGACTTCTTAACCAGTAGCCTACCGCCCACTGTCATATGACGGCCGGGCGGTAAGCCTATTGTTCTGAGTGGGCGTCATATGACGTCCACCGTTTAAACAGGGCATGCGCGCGATCGTGAGCGCGCAGCCCTGTACTGTCGGTGGCGGCGTGTCACCAAGACACCGCTCGTCACCGACAGGGGTGAACAGCCACTGGGCATGGCTGTTTACCACGTGATCGGCCGTGATGAAGTCACGGCTGATCACTAATGGTACATCCCGCACTGCACGGCGCATGCGCGCGATCGTGAGCGCGCTGCGCGTGCACGTCGGTGGCGGCGTGTTCCCCGGGAACACTGCTCGTCACCGACGACAGTTTACAGCCATTGGCCAGTACTGTGTACCATGTGATCGGCTGTGATCCATTCACAGCCGATCACTAAGTGTAAACAAAGAGCTGTCACTAGCTGTTACTAGCCCTTCTCTCCTCACACACCGTTTCCAGTGTGAGGAGAGAAGAGCCAGGAGCAGTGAGTTACAGATCTTTGTATTTGTAGTGTCTGCACCAACACCACTTCTGTCCCATCGCCCCCCCCAATTGTCATCTGTCACCCAACAGTCACCCCATAAAAAAGTGCACCTGTCACATAGAGACTGCCATTAGTGACCATCAGCAGTGCCCTATCACCCACCAGTGACCGTGCCCTGTCACCCGTCACCCATCAGTGACCTGCCCTGTCACCCGTCACCCATCAGTGACCTGCCCTGTCACCCGTCACCCATCAGTGACCTGCCCTGTCACCCGTCACCCACCAGTGACCGTGCCCTGTCACCCGTCACCCACCAGTGACCATTAGCGGTGCACCCGTCACCCATCAGTGACCGTCGCCTGTCAACAATCTGTGACTATCACCTGTCACCGTCCGTGGCCTGTCACCCATCAGTGACCGGGCCCTCTCACCCGTCACCCATCAGTGACTGTGCCCTGTTACCCATCAGTGACCGTCGCCTGTCAACTATCTGTGACCATCGCCCATCACACCATCACCTCTCAGTGAACGTCACCTGCCACCCATCGCACAGCCCATCAGTGACCGTCACCTGCCACCCATCTGTCACCCATCTGTCACCCGTCGCACAGCTACCCGCCACACAGCCATGTCCAAAAGAGGATATACAAGTGAGGAGGCGTTCCAGATCCTCTCTATAACTGATGAGAGCACCGGGGAGCTCTCATCAGAGTCCCATTCTGATTCCGAAACAAGTTCGGCATTTGAGCCGATCGAGAGTAGCAATGGTTCGGATGAAGAATGGGTCCCTTCTAAAAGGGCACGACACTCTGGAACCCAGGAAGCCGCCAGCAACCGGGATTATATTCCCAGTACCAGCTCTGCCGCCAGAAATAGGCCCCAGGAAGAAATGCCCAGTACCAGTGCTGCCGCCAGCAATAGGCCCCAGGAACAAAGGCCCAGTACCAGTGCTGCCACCAGAGATGGGCCCCGCGCACAAATGCCCAGTACCAGTGCTGCCACATCACACCCGAGTTCCAGCACAGGAAATTCAACTCCCCCAACTACTGGAGTGTCACGTCCCCCAAGAGCCAGGGCCGCTACCTATATGCCAGATGGTCTTGCCAACCCAACATGGCTGCCTTCCAACTCGGGATCACCAAATATTCCCCCTTTCACAGCACAGCCAGGTGTGCAGGCCAACACCCAAAATTTTACAGAGATCAATTTTTTTCACCTGTTTTTGCCCGACACTTTGCTGCAGTTCATTGTGGACCAGACAAATTTGTATGCCCAGCAGTATATTGCCAGCAACCCCCAATCATCTTATGCCCGTCCGTTTGAGTGGAGAGATTTGAATATTGTGGAGTTCAAATTGTTTTTGGGCCTCACCCTAAATATGGGGCTTACAAAAAAAAATGAAGGACATACCTATTGGTCCACCCACCCCATCCACCATATGGCCATGTATTCTGCCGCTATGTCCAGGTCCCGATATGAGATGATTATGAGATTCTTTCATTTTAACGACAACACCCAGTGCCCTCCCAACAATCATCCAAATTTAGATAAGCTATACAAGATTCGCCCACTAATAAATTCATTTTCCCAACGATTTGCAGAACTTTATGTCCCCGAGAAGAATATATGTGTGGATGAGTCCCTGGTACCATTTTCAGGCCGGCTAGGAATAAAACAGTATATTCCTAGCAAAAAGGCCAAATATGGAGTCAAATTTTACAAGCTGTGTGAGAGAGCCACGGGATATCTATATGCATTCCGCATATATGAGGGAAGAGATTCCCAGCTCCAGCCCCCTGAGTGCCCAGCCTACATGGGCACAAATGGAAAAATCGGATGGGATCTGGCTTACCCACTTCTAAAAAAAGGCTATCATATATACCTGGACAACTTTTATACCAGCCTGCCCCTTTTCAGACACCTATATATTGAAAAAACCCTGGCCTGCGGAACTTCAAGAAAAAATAGGAAGGGCTTCCCACAATCCATTGTGAACAAAAGGCTGAAAAAGGGGGAAAGAGCAACACTGAGATGTAATGAAGTGCTGGCCTTGAGGTGGAAGGATAAGAGGGATGTGCACATGATGTCCACCATTCATGATGACACTGCAGTTGTAGTTCAGCGAAGACGAGGTCCCATTGAAAAACCGACATGTGTCCAAGACTATAATCTCTACATGGGGGGGGGTGGATTTCAATGACCAAATGATTCAGCCCTATTTGTCAATAAGGAGGTCCCGATTCTGGTATAAGAAGGTAGCAATGTATCTAATTCATTTGGCCATTTACAATTCCTACATAATCTACACAAAATCCACAGAAAGCCCCGCCTCCTTCCTAAAATTCATAGAAGAAGTAGTCACGTCCCTCATCTATCCACAAAGACCCCTCCCAGAATTACCTCGTTCTGATGCTGTTAGCCGACTTCATGAATGGCACTTCCCGTACAACATTCCACCATCGGAAGCAGGCCGAAGACGGCAAAAAAAATGTCGTGTGTGCAGCAGAAGAGGTTTTCGAAAAGATACCAGCTTCCATTGTCCCCGGTGTCCCTCCCAACCTGGCCTTTGCATTGGTGAATGCTTCGAACTGTATCATACATCCCCAAGTTATTAGCCCATATTTTCCCCATTTTCGCTGATCATTTTCCATGCTTCCCCAAATAACCATGCCACTGCCTTCAATGTGAACTGACCCTGGCCTGCTTTTTGACTATGCCTCTGCCTACCGTTTGGACTGCTTCCACATGAACTGACCCTGGCCTGTTTTGACTATGCCTCTGCCCACCGTTTGGACTGCTTGCTCGTGAACTGACCCTGGCCTGTTTTGTGACTACTCTTCTGCCTACCGCTTGGACTGCTTGCACGTTAACTGACCCTGGCTTGTTTTATGGACTATGCTTTTGCCTACCGCTTGGACTGATCTGTTGCCCTGCTACTATAGTACACAGGGGTCTCACATATGTGAGGGGCTCCAGAATAGTTTTTCCGGATGGAGATAACAATTTTTTTTGTTTTCTCCCGGTTTTGTAATTTCCGGATTAGGGTCTGGAGTCCGGAGGCTTCATAGAGATTTGGGTGGGTCGAAGCCTCTACCCCTGTGCCCCTGTGCACAGGTCTTACCCAATTGCGGCCCTCAGCCTTCTGCTGACTTACTGCCATCATGCCTTTGCCTGCCGCATGAACGGACCACACATCTGCCTGCTACCTGGACTATGAAAATAATTCGCTGTAGCAAAAGGCAGTATGTTTATGAAGGGCTGGAGAGCGGTACAATAATGTGTGTCTGCAGGTAACAGTGTACCAGGACCAATATTATGGCTGTGCTGGCTGTCTCTGCCTGGACAATTCCTATGGACTGTGCTGTGCCGACTATAGACAATATTCCTGCCTGCTGCCTGGATAGTTATTGCTGTCGCTAAGCACATCCCTGACTGCTGCCTGGACCAGTGCTCTCTTCTGTGGACACTACTAAAAGCACAGGTAATACTTTTTTTTTATCCTTTCCGCAATAGAATTTATTTTGGATTGTAATTCTTGGTATGTACATGCTATGTGTTAGAAATATGAAGGGCCTTCAAAAATGATAGGTTGCCAGGAAATTATCTATGTAATGTATTCTCCTAGAACGCCTGATGGTGCTACTTCAATGTTGGGCCTTTGTATGTGGCCAGGCTGTGTAAAAGTCCCACACATGTGGTATCGCCATACTCAGGAGGAGTAGCAGAATGTATTTTGGGGTGTCATTTTTGCTATGTATTTGCTATGTGTTGGAAATATCTTATAAATGGACAACTTTGTGTAAAAAAAATGCGTTTTTATTTTTTTTCCACATTTTCCAAAAACTTCTGGAAAAAAAATAACCGTTCAAAAGACTCATTATGCCTCATAGATTATACGTTGGGGTGTTTGCTTTCCAAAATGGGGTCATTTTGTGGGCAATTCCTTTGTCCTGGTGCTCCAGGGCCTTCAAAAGTGTAATAGGTGGTTGAGAAATGAGATGTGCAATTTATGCTCGTAGATCGCCTGATGGTGCTACTTCAATGTTGGGCCTTTGTATGTGGCCAGGCTGTGTAAAAGTCCCACACATGTGGTATCGCCATACTCAGGAGGGGTAGCAGAATGTATTTTGGGGTGTCATTTTTGCTATGTATTTGCTATGTGTTGGAAATATCTTATAAATGGACAACTTTGTGTAAAAAAAATGCGTTTTTATTTTTTTTCCACATTTTCCAAAAACTTCTGGAAAAAAAATAACCGTTCAAAAGACTCATTATGCCTCATAGATTATACGTTGGGGTGTTTGCTTTCCAAAATGGGGTCATTTTGTGGGCAATTCCTTTGTCCTGGTGCTCCAGGGCCTTCAAAAGTGTAATAGGTGGTTGAGAAATGAGATGTTCAATTTATGCTCGTAGATCGCCTGATGGTGCTACTTCAATGTTGGGCCTTTGTATGTGGCCAGGCTGTGTAAAAGTCCCACACATGTGGTATCGCCATACTCAGGAGGAGTAGCAGAATGTATTTTGGGGTGTCATTTTTGCTATGTATTTGCTATGTGTTGGAAATATCTTATAAATGGACAACTTTGTGTAAAAAAAATGCGTTTTTATTTTTTTTCCACATTTTCCAAAAACTTCTGGAAAAAAAATAACCGTTCAAAAGACTCATTATGCCTCATAGATTATACGTTGGGGTGTTTGCTTTCCAAAATGGGGTCATTTTGTGGGCAATTCCTTTGTCCTGGTGCTCCAGGGCCTTCAAAAGTGTAATAGGTGGTTGAGAAATGAGATGTGCAATTTATGCTCGTAGATCGCCTGATGGTGCTACTTCAATGTTGGGCCTTTGTATGTGGCCAGGCTGTGTAAAAGTCCCACACATGTGGTATCGCCATACTCAGGAGGGGTAGCAGAATGTATTTTGGGGTGTCATTTTTGCTATGTATTTGCTATGTGTTGGAAATATCTTATAAATGGACAACTTTGTGTAAAAAAAATGCGTTTTTATTTTTTTTCCACATTTTCCAAAAACTTCTGGAAAAAAAATAACCGTTCAAAAGACTCATTATGCCTCATAGATTATACGTGGGGTGTTTGCTTTCCAAAATGGGGTCATTTTGTGGGCAATTCCTTTGTCCTGGTGCTCCAGGGCCTTCAAAAGTGTAATAGGTGGTTGAGAAATGAGATGTGCAATTTATGCTCGTAGATCGCCTGATGGTGCGACTTCAATGTTGGGCCTTTGTATGTGGCCAGGCTGTGTAAAAGTCCCACACATGTGGTATCCCCATACTCGGTAAGAGTAGCAGAATGTATTTTGGGGTGTAATTTGTTGTATGCATATGCTCTGTGAGAGAAATAACCAGTTAATATGAAAATTTTGAAAAAAAAAAAAAAAAAAAAATCTTCCTTTTGCAAAGAATTGTGGGAAAAAATTACACCTTAAAAAAACTAACCATGCTACTTACTTAATACCTTGGAATGTCTACTTTCTAAAAAGGGGTAATTTGGGGGGTATTTGTACTTTTCTGACTTGTTAGTACCTCAAGAAATGAGATTCACCTGATGTACTGAAGGCCTGATCAGATGTTTTCAATTTTCAGTGATTGGCACCATAGTTTGTAGACTCTATAACTTTCACAAAGACCAAATAATATACACTAATTTGGGTTATTTTTACCAAAGATATATAGCAGTATAAATTGTGGCCAAAATTTATGAAGAAAAATTACTAATTTGCTAAATTTTATGACAAAAACAAAGAAAAAGGCAATTTTCACAAAATTTACGGTCTTTTTTTATTTATAGCACAAAAAATAAAAAACCCATTAGTGATTAAATACCACCAAAAGAAAGCTCTATTTGTGTGAGAAAAAGGACACAAATTTCATTTGGGTACAGTGTTGCATGACTGAGTAATAGTCATTCAAATTGTAAGAGCACCGAAAGCTGAAAATTGGTCTGGGCAGGAAGGGGGTTTAAGTGCCCTGTATTGAGGTGGTTAAGATAACACAGGAAGTGTCCACAGGACACATTATAGCTCTAAATTTCTGACAAGATGAAAAGTTTTTTTGCACTTATTGAACAGATATAACAAAATGCTTTAAATGGCATATTTACCAGACTTAACCACTTACTGATTTTACCTCCTTCCTGACCAGAGCGTTTTTTGCGATTCGGCACTGCGTCATTTTAACTGACAATTGCGCGGTCGTGCGATGTGGCTCCCAAACAAAATTGATGTCCTTTTTTCCCACAAATAGAGCTTTCTTTTGGTGGTATTTGATCGCCTCTGCGATTTTTATTTTTTGCGCTATAAACAAAATAAGAGCGTCAATTTTGAAAAAAACGCATTATTTTTTACATTTTGCTATCATAAATATCCCTAAAAATATATAAAAAAACATTTTTTTTCTTCAGTTTAGGCCGATCGTATTCTTCTACATATTTTTGGTAAAAAAAAAATCGCAATAAGCGTTTATTAATTGGTTTGCGCAAACGTTATAGTGTTTACTAAATAGGGGATAGTTTTATGGCATTTTTATTAATATATTTTTTTATACTAGTAATGACGGCGATCAGCGATTTTTATTGTGACTGCAACGTTATGGCGGACATGTCGAACATTTTTGACACATTTTTGGGACCATTGTCATTTATACAGCGATCAGTGCGATTAAAAATGCACTGATTCCTGTGTAAATGACACTGGCAGTGAAGGGGTTAACCACTAGGGGGCGGGGAGGGGTTAAGTGTGTCCTAGGGGAGTGATTACTAACTGTAGGGGGATGGGCTGTGTGTGTGACATCACTGATCTCTGCTCTGATGACAGGGAGCAGAGATCCAGTGACACTTGTCACTAGGCAGAACGGGGAGATGCTGTTTACAACGGCATCTCCCTGTTCGTCCTCTCCGTGAGCCGATCGCGGGTATCCCCGCGGCGATCGAGTCCGCGGGACCCGCGACTCGACTCACGGAGCTCCCGGCCGGCGCGCATGCAATGGCACGGCGGGGAATTCAAATGGACGTACAGGTACACCCATTTGGCCAGCCGTGCCATTCTGCCGACGTACATCGGCGTACGGCGGTCGGTAACCGGTTAATGAACAGGCCATGTTTTGCGATACGGCGCTGCGTCGCTTTAACTGACAATTGCGCGGTCGTGCGACGCTGTACCCAAACAAAATTGACGTCCTTTTTTCCCACAAATAGAGCTTTCTTTTGGTGGTATTGTTCACCTTTGCGTTTTTTATTTTTTGCGCTATAAACAAAAAAAGACTGACAATTTAAAAAATATATATTTTTTTTACTTTTTGCTATAATAATATCCCCCAAAAATTTAAAAAAAAAAACTAATTTCTTCACCAGTTTAGGCCAATATGTATTCTTCTACCTATTTTTGGTAAAAAAAAAATCGCAATAAAGGTATATTGATTGGTTTGCGCAAAAATTATAGTGTCTACAAAATAGAGGATAGATTTATGGCATTTTTATTTATTTATTTTTTTTACTAGTAATGATGGCGATCTGCGATTTTTAGCGGGACTGCGACATTGCGGTGGACAGATCGGAAACTTTTGACACTTTTTTGGGACCATTGACATTTATACAGCGATCAGTGCTATAAAAATGCACTGATTACTGTGTAAATGTCACTGGCAGGGAGCCAGCAAGGGGTTAAATGTGTTCCCTGGGAGGTGTTTCTAACTGTGGGGGGATGGAACTGACTGGAGTAGGAGAGAGATCGCTGTTCCTAACCACTACGAACAGCAGATCTATCTCTCCTCCCCTGTCAGAACGGGGATCTGTCTGTGTACATTGACAGATCCCCGTTCTAGCTCTCTTCTCTGCGATTGCGGGTGGCCCACGGACATCGGGGCCGCAGGCCACGCGCATCGGGTCTTAAAGGAGCCAACGTACACCTACGGTGATTTGCGGGAAAGAGCTGGCCTGCCACAGTATAATGACGGCGGCTAGTTGGCAAGTGTAGACTTAAAACTTTTCTGAATCCTGTTGTTAGCCAAATACTTTGAAGCCCAATGCTTTGGGGAATTTGCAGGTGGTGGGGGGTATATATATATTTTTTTGAACATTTTAATGCTCCATTCCAGTA